>CADEBD010000312.1:1072750-1677944 GCA_902825455.1 Arctia plantaginis | reverse complement strand
AAATTTTTCATTACAAATCGGCAATTTCATTCTTAATCGCCTAATATTTACCTGTTTATTTTATGAATTCGAATGTGATATAATCACATTTTTTCCTTTTTTATTATTTCAACTAACTTATTTAGACAATCGTATATAAATATATGTATTACTTTAGTATAGTCTAGAACTAAATACATAGGTACATACAATTACCTATCCTTTAAAATGTGTGTGAATATTGTAATCTTTTTCAGGGATAATGGCCTGCTTCTTCACATTAATCACTATAGTAGCCCCAATGAGCAAGTTACTGCACGTTTGTAGGGTCAAAAGCACTGAATGTCTGCCATACCCAATGATATTGATGTCTTTCTTCGTTTCAGCACTATGGGGCCTCTATGGTTTGATAATAGAGGATGATTATTTATTGGTAAATATACTCTTTCTTTTTTGCAGCACAATTTATGACATCATCTTAAACACTCAAAGAAATATTTTGAAATACAGTGTTAATGTCGTAAAACATTTTTACCAGTAGCAGTCCAAACACGCCGGAGGGTGGCTATAGGTAAAGAGTTAGTTGGTGGTTGTGTCGCTCATCGTGAATGAGATTGCAACCAAGCGCAAAATGGGCGTGCATAAAGCTATGCTGCTTGAGGCAATGGGATATCTCGATCGGTGTACCATACCACGACCTAACAGAAAACCGATGAAAAGCAATTCTTTCGTATGGGAATGCAAATTATTGCTACTTTTAAATTATAATCATATGACTAAATGATTGGTTTTACGCACAGCCATTTCACCTGTGATAAATGCCAAAGATAAATGACATCAATATTCTTTTTATTAAAGATTACGACCTTTTCATCACCGATGTGAATACATGATTTAAGAATCATATGATTTTCACGCGTGTATGTGATTTTATTCCACCGCTACGTTCGTAGCATTTCACCCAATGAGAGATTAACATTGTTGACGGGAGCAATCGAAAGCCGGCAACGCATTTGTGACAGTGCAGCGGGTGTCTATGGGCGCTTGTAGTTATTTACTATCCGGTGACCCATTTGCTTATTTGCCTCTATGCCGTATATAAAAAATAACGTAACTTAAAGTAACAACCAGTTAAGTCAATCGTTTTTTTTAATTGTGGTTGTTTACAGGGTTCTTTAAAAAATTATAATTTAAGGCAGACTGGTAACTGTCTAGAGCGTTCTTTATTTTGCGAAAGTACAAGTTGAAACACCGCTTTCAAATCTAATAATATGCGATTATGGGTGGTGGATACTACTGAAACAGTTCTATACATTAGAAAAACTACGATCAAATTCACATCAAAAGTTATCGCTTAACCATAAAAAGCCGATATACATGAGAGCACTTAAACCAATAATATTTGTTTCCAAATCATTGGTTTTCATTATACCGTCATCCCATGTGACGTATTTGGGCACTAAAGTAAACTAAAAGTCCAATCATCTATTCTATTGTATTCCGCATCATGTATTGTTTTTAGATGCACGCGATTTTGTTAGTCATTGATCCCTTAAAGAAAGTATAGTAATCTTTGTGAACATTTGTTAAAGTTTATACTCCAGAAAGGTGTCGTAATATTTTAAGGTAACTGCCAGACCCCGTGAATGACGGTAGTTTAATTTGCGCTATAAAATGAAAATGTTTGCTTAACAAAAACTAAGTTGATAATATCAAACCACAACTACATTTACCCACAGAAATCATGTTTTTTTTTTTTCGAACCCAATCAACTACTGTTTGACTGCACTGGTAATTTACAGCAATCTTTGGAGCTGTCGGCGACTTAAAGACGTCTATTACAGTCCGATATAATTATGAACGTTCTGAGTGATACAAACTCTGTTCTATGAAAAATGATGCTTCGCCAGATATGAGCAAGCTCGCCCGGAGTGATAACACGGCTTCACAGAAAACCGGTGTTAAGCAACTCTTTCGATTCATTTCACCGAGTGAGTGAGGTAATCGGAGTCTAAACCCCCCCCTCCTTGATTCTGAGGGAAGACTCATAGAGCGGCAACGCACTTGTGAAGCACTTACTAAATTGCAAGTGGCTCCATCCTATTGGCTGTTTTTGAAAGTTTATGCATATTTCATTGTTGTGTTAACATACCAAAATTAACGACAATAATCTTTAATGTTGTTTCTTTTCAGAGACCGAATTTTGTTGGCACCATATTAGCCATGTCACAGCTGTCGTTGTTTGTGATATATCCAAACAAAGCGTCTTCGCCAATTTCAGCAAAAAGTGTGATAGCTTGAATGACACATTATTTGTGTTGTAATTGAATAAATTAGAATGATTACCGCTATAAAACGTCCTTGTAAGATAAAATTTTAACATTTACAGGGTAATACGCACATAACACAGTCATTTAGCTAAAAAAATAATTTATATAAACAAATTGTCAAACAGGATGGACAGGATCTAATCTACATTTGAAGAAATTGCGTACATGGTTTTTTATTAATTTATTTTAATTTCTATGAAAGTGACTGGAACCCACAATACAGGGTGTATCTAGTGTACTGTATTAGTTATTGAATCTCTTTTTACAATGTATCGATTGTAATGATTAACATTATGTGCCAGTATTTAAAAATTATTTTGTTTTACATGAACTGATCAGTTGAATCTCTGTATTATCTTAGAAATAGATATTTATAAAAATTTATCAAAGTGCAAAGGGTTTGTACAAAGTATTTTTGTGAAAAAGTCAAATGTATATAAAGTTAATAATGATATATATAAGTTCGTGACAATATCTCGAAGGTATCATCTTCGTTTGTAATTATTAAAAAAAAAGACTGCTGCCGGTTTAAGTCTTTGGTATTATTTTAAAATGTGGATTATACCATAAAACAATATATACAATAAATGATCTCGCTATGAGAACAATGTTTTTATTTTACAGGGTATCTTACTCTAAATATAAGTGACAGCATTGAGAGTGCATGTTATACGAGTATTAGATTAAATTAGAGTATCATGTTGTAAGAAGTCAATTTAATGTATTAAATATAATTATCCACTCACTATATAATTTATTATTAGGTACATAATACTATACCTACATATGTATGTATATTATAGGTATTCACTCATCATTATTGACAAGTTTTAGGTTTCACCAAGTGTTAAAGGGTTTTGACATTTTATAATGATAAGATAGTATAAGTATGGACATAATCACGATGCATCTGCTTGTAAATTCTATTTAATTAGGCAAGTGATACTGGATTTCAAAATATCAAAAATCTATGTTAAGCAAATTATCGTACTATGTCGTGGTTCTTTGGCTCCAAGACGGCTATTTAGTGACAAAAAACTAAAGTTATGTTTTAATTTTAGGCAGGTACTCCTTTATTTAGTGTTTTTCGGAATGTTACTCACTTCTCATCTTTTGAACTTATAAACCATGAAAGGCTAAATTGGCTTCTTTCCCAATTTCGTTATTTAAGAAGTACATGACCAAATAAGTCTGAGAAGGATGCTGAAAGATGCATACTCGTTATAAGATTAGTGTGTTGCAGCGCATTAAGCAATGACAAAATGGACGATCATTTATGTCCCGCACACATTTTCCTTTTTTGCCATTACCCGTCAAAGACCGCAGAGATGTGACTTTACTTGTATCACGTCGATATGCTATTGTAGCCTCAAATATGACGTCATGCGACGTCCGAAATGCCACAACATGAAATGTCCTACTACCGCTTTGAAACGCATGTGATCTTACAATACTGTGTAATTTCAATGGTCTACAGTCATAGCATGTGATAGTTTTAATACTCTTTACTATTTTATTTACATAGTGCATAGCTACTTGTATACTATTATTAGTTTCAGCGGCGTCATTTTTAACTGCAGCCATAGTGTGACAAACACACCAGTGTTGACTTATACGCGCGTCCGCACATGTCCTGAATAGTGAATTCAATTTAAATAAACCTGAACATTCGGGACATGCCTCTGAAACAGTACCTTTATTGGAGCTGTCTGCTAATTTTAATATGTCTCCTAATGTTACGTACAAATCAAAGGGTGTTGCTAAGCGGTGTTGGTTTAATAACATATTGGTATACATCTGTCTGAATTTCTTTTGAAATGCATGCGGGGTCCATATAAACAGCATTGGGAGTCTATCGTCATAGTACGACTCCACAGGTAGTTTCATTTCACCATATCTAATACCATGATCACTGAAGAATATAATAAATGTTCTTTTTAAAATGTTCTCTTTTTGCAATTTTTGCAGCCAACTTGCTATTTCTCTATCGAGCTTTGCTGGGTTATCCATTAACCCATAGGTGTATGAATTGATCCAAAAGAACCCAAAAAATTGATTATGTTTATATGAGTTGGCAAAGTTGTAAGCATAGCCAAGTAAATGTGTTGCAGATGGCCTCATTCTGGTACACAAAATATCTGCTTGACGTTTTTCACCCATTAAATAAAACGGCCGCATGTAATGGCCGGTGGGTTTTCTCAGAAATCCCTTGTATCTTGAAAAGGTGTCAGGTAAATCTAGAAAGTCTTCACCATAACCTGTTACATACCCGGATTCATTAAATCTATTCCATATAAAGTCATCTTCGCATTTGTACAAACCTGTATCACATTTGTCGTATATTCTGGAAGAGTTCATACCCGTCAATAGGGCCATTATATTGGGAAACGGAATAGAATCGACCTGAAAATTTTTACTTTAGTCATATTAAATGATCTCATTTCTTGGTTATTAAATACAAGAAAATAAATGGTACTACCTTTGTATATCCTCTATAGTCCAACCATTTATGATCCAATAAATATTTATATGTTTCTGGCATCGTACCGAAAAGTCGCGCTCTGGACATGGCATGTATTCCGAGCAAAAGTACATTCCATGATGTATTGTTTACCCCCGTTTTAAGAGGAGCCTTGTTAAGCCTCAGCTTTCTTACCGAAATAAAAGCATCGTTGTATATTTCGTTATGCTTCTTGGTTATACAAGTAACTTGAATAATTTCGTATTGTAACGTTACCGTGGTTCCATTACGAAAAGGCGTACACTTTGTGAAGCTGAAAAAGTTTCAATGATTATAAATATACGATTTTTATAGACCTTCGTAAGAACTAGAGAGATGACAAAACAATAAAATATTTTCTAATGATCTTGGACCTAGATAAAAGTAGGTATAATATTAAGTAGAATCGCACTACTATATTCAAAAAGTACAAATTTTTTAAAGCCGTCATTTCAACAGCTATGTAGCCCGTCTCGTAAGTGTGAAACACTTTGAATAAGCATATCCGTAAGAATGTGCATGAACACGGAAGGATGTCCACCACAGCAAGTTATTTACATTCTTTCTGGGAAGAAGATATTCGCATAAATTAACATCTGATATTTATCTCATCATCATGCCCCTTTTTTAATTTAATTTCCTTTGAAAGGCGATCACATCGCCTTTCAAAGGAAAGGCGATGTGATCGAAAGTGTTCTCATATAGCTATTTCAAGAAAATGACTTAAGTACTGAATGAACATCCCTTTACAACAATCCCTCTAATTCAACTTAGAAAAATACCCCGATAAGACAATCTCTGATCTTCATAATATATTACATTACAAGCCTTTGATAGGCCATCGACAGCATTGTGCTGAAATATTAAAATCTCTAGAAAAAAATACTTGGTGAACCATTCATAATCTCACTTAGAAATGTTTAGAAATATATGTAGGTAGTGTTTATATCACGTTTATATGCAGTCGAGTAACAGCCTTTACTAGTCCACTGCTGGACATAGGCCTCTCCTCAGTAAGGAGAGGCTAGTAGTATATAGTACGTGGTACAGGCTCAGCCTAGTTTGAGATCAGACGTCTGTGTTGTAAAATGTTGTAATGTTATGTTATTATATGCCGCAAAAACTGCAAATATCAAACTAAATAGTGTCGAAATTGCTTTCAAAATACATTGCGTAAATGAGCCAGTTAGTATCTTTCGAGGTAGCCCAAGAAAAAAAACAGTCGATCAGGGATTGATCAGATCAGGGATCGGATATAGACTAGAAAAATAATATGTAGATATCCGGAAAACTCCAAGTCGGTATGACCGTTAATCAAGATCTGGTAGGTAACTAATGAGTTGAGTTCTGTGTAATATTGTTTACGTGTTTTCATTTAATTTGGAAAGTTAAATCGGAAAGTACAACAAAACAAGTTATGGGTGAGAATGCCTTTCCCATTAATTTAGGGATGACCTAACGTTATTTTCCAATTGCTGCAAAATTTATTTTCTGTATAATACTTAAAAGGGTCACAAAGTTTTTTAGAAGATGGGTAATACTTACTGCAATTTTGTAAATGTGCCGAGTCCAGGAAATGTTGCAGTTTTATAAGCATACATATAACAACAACTGTATTTTGTATCGTTGCTGTAGTATTTCATAGCTGTATCATTTAACCCAAAAATAACTTTATTATTGCCAAGATTATACAAGTACACGGCTCTTAACCCACATGGATCTTTGATATTAGAACCTTTATACAGGCCATGTGAATATTTGTAGTTTTTTGTATAATCTGGTATATAACATCCAGGTGTATTGACAAGAAAATCACTAGAATCTAAAAAAAAAATAGTCATTAAAAACCGTAATAAAAATTTACAGTATCGATTTTGATCTGCCTAAGTGGGTAGTACCAGCAACAGACTTTAAACAAGTAGGTAAAACGACCAACGATAACGTAAGTATGTACGCTGTACATAAAACTGGACCACAAAAAAATTGTAATTCTTTAGCCACTTTGTGTGATGATGACATGCTTAATTACATCACACATATTCAAGTTAAAAAAAAACAATTAAACAAATAATATGGCACAGTACCGTGTTTTATTGTGTTATTGGAAAATATGTCCCCTGTCGAAAATAATCCAAATTTTGGGCGACCGCCATCTCCCTTAAAATATCGTGTCTCAGGGTCACACTGACAGAATTTCCAAAATGATACTAAGACGAATAGGGTGTAGCTTTCTCTTTGAAAAATTATTATACTTGAACGGAACATCTTTAAGTTTGACAGTGGCCGATCATTCTGAAAAAAATGAATTTTACATAAATATATTCATATTAGTAAGTAACAGAAATGCAAAAGAAAGTGTTTATCTGTCTACCTGTCACACTTTTACGCACAAGCTGCTAAACAAGAGACAAAGGAGACTAGGAGAAGAACATAAGCTACTTTTAGTCGCGATTATCAATGATTGCATTGGAGCCCAATGATTTATTTGCTTTTGCTATTGCATTGACTATTATAGATATAAAAATATATATTGTCCTTGCTTTTTGCACATTAAAAGATTCAATTTAGCGATGACAATAAGACAAGTTGAAGGAATGGCACTGACAGTAGTTTTAGTTTTGTGGAGTGTTCAAGGTGAGTATCATTCAAAGTGAGTCATTACATAGATAATATTTATATTACAAGTTTTACGACTTATGTTTTGATGTAATTCTTTAATAATATGAAACTAATTAAGAATAGGGAGTGTCACCACCCCTATTCATCTCATGGGTGCCGAAAGAGCCGACTAAGGGAGCAAACTACGCAGGATAGCAGCACTGCAAAGGGAAGGAAAACTTGAAACAAACGTATACCAACCCGTCTGGCCCTTGTGGTAAATTAAGCCGAAACTTCCTTTCTAAGGAGAGGTCTATGTCCAGCAGTGGACTGTTAGAGACTGTCGATGTGATATGAAATGATTAAAGATCCTGTTCATTATTTTAGCACTAAGTAACAGAAACCGTTAAAAATTAAAAAAAATAAAAATTTATATTTCAAAAGGGACATTGCGGTGTTTATTACGGTTCTAAAGATACACTGTTCTTTTGTAATATCTCCATACATTTTTCTTAAAAATTGTAATTTATTGATTTTTGCACTAAATTAACTCTTGCAAGATATTTAGAAAGGTAATGGTAAACAAAAGCTTTATCCAGCAAAAATTGAAATTGAAATTCCTATGTCCACCAACATTGATTTTCGATTCACTCACTAAAATACTTCTTCTACGAGGACGAAAAAGTGCGCACTCTCTTAATAAATTAGGGCTCAGTATTTACGGGTACTTGTAGACATGACGACAAGTTCGTGATGACTGTTAATAAAGGAAAGTTCGCTAAAACAAATTGTTAAATAGCTAAGTAACAATGAGTTTTAGAGTTCTGTGTGATCTAGGATAGTTAGTTTTTCCTATTTGCTCTGGAAGCCTGAATTCGAAAAATTACAGTAACAAAAAATGTTTAAGTAAGGGTAATCTCTTTATTTAAAAACAGCCAAAAAACGAAAGACCATTAAGGGCTTGAGAGACGGTTTGTGACCTCGAACCATAAAGACAGGAGTAGTCCGAGGCGGTTCAGGGCATAGGTAAATGAGGCACCAGGGACTTCTGGCACCAGGGACTTCCTTTCTAGGGTATACCTGGTTCCCCGGCTATTAGTACCCGAGACGGCGTGCGGTTTTAGTCGGTTCGAGTCCGACATGCCACCTGGTGGTATCCGAGGGGATTTCCGCACGGGTAAAAAAAAAAGGGCATAGGTAAATGAAAGTTTGTGTCCAACAGTAGGACGGTATAGACTAGATAAAAAAACGATCCCCTGAATTCCAAGAGTATGACCGTTAATTAAAAATATTTATTTATTAAAAACAATTACAGTGTCTTTACAGGATTCATCCCAAAACGATACTGTACGTAAAAACAGTAGTAACAGTTATTTATACATAAAAATCATTTGCTGTAATACCTACATCTCTGGGCGACTTCTATGAAGTTCGGCAGGCTACAGTTGTAGATATCTACTTGTATTAAAATAATATTAATAAGCCTTATGGCGCGTGATATAGGAGCATATCGAAGTAAATTTGTTCGCGTTACGGGAACGCTGAGCGGAGGGGGCTGGCTTAATGGTCTTTCGTTTTTTGGCTTTTTTGTGATTTGGCTGTTTTTATATAAAGAGATTACCCTTACACATTTTAATATAATATTGTTATCAAGAACTGTGTTCAATTTCATTTAGAAACCGGAATTAAAAAATCTATACATAGTATAAAATAAAGTCGTTCTTTTTCGTTGTAAGCTTAGAACTTTCAAACTAAGCAAGGGATTTTACACCACCTTTTTTCACGAATAGAGAAAACGATTCAAGAGAAAGGTGTATATGTAAAATACATGCATATCATAGTAGGTAAAGGAAATCGGAGACTTTTAAAGATTTGTCTTAAAAACTTGGTTTTGTGCGCTTACATTGCAAACGCTGGCTAATCCTTACGAGATATACCAAAATAATGTACTACGGAATTGTGTATCTTAAAAAGATCTACAAAAAGTCGTAGGTGGTATAAGTCTATCTCCTAAGAATAAGACGCAGTAACCATTTTATCTTTTAAATGTTACAAAAAAAAATTGGTCATTTACGAAGCTATTTTAAGCAATACATTATTATTTCTTATCTAATAAAATACGTTAGATACGTTGTGCATTTAATGTAGATTAAAATTGCTTTACAGCATATCATTAAAATGAATATTATGTAAGATATTAGAGGTTTAAAATGCGCAACGCTTTGGGCCGTACGTCCGTCGCGTCTGGCAGCGGCCGGCAGGATATTAGAGCGAGCCTATAAATATTTCATATAAAGATATCCTGTAGTAGAGTCCTATCATAATAATAGTATAATTAATTACTCGACACTGACATAAAAATGGGGCGGATTGCTAGTAACTAATTCGTATGTGACGAATATGAATCACGACTAGATGCATGCCGCTAGAGACCTGCCTTAGCCCTAGGGTAAATACTATCGACTTCCTATCTAGGGTATACCTGGTTCCCCGGCTATTAGTACCCGAGACGGCGTGCGGTTTTAGTCGGTTCGAGTCCGACATGCCACCGATAGTTTGTATCCGAGGGGATATCCGCACGGAAAAAAAAAGAAAAAGGGTAAATACTATCAACTCGGGAGTTGTGCGGTATATGGCTCTTTTTGGGCCCCAATATGGGCGAGGCCTCTGAAGGTTAGCACCATCGCACTACTGCGACGACCGCAGCGAGTTCTGTCCATCAGGGTCATAAGGGAGAACCGCCCGTGGGACCAGGAAATGAGAGCCGCAAGAAGGCACGGGAGGTGGGTCCTGATACTCGAGAAATCGCGGCGGTAAGACCCGTTATGGAGGATTGGCTCGAGAGGCATCACGGAGCCCTCTCATACCAGCTGACGCAGACGTGGTTTGTGACGGCTATCGGAATGGGCATTCTCTCGCTCAGTAACATGATTGCCGCAATGGTACGAAGCAAGAGTGCGTGGAACGCCGCTATCTCCTTCTGCGAGCAAGTTATGCTTGCGAAGGAAATTTCGGAGCGGGACCGGGAGACGTTTAGAACTCTCCCGGTCGGAGACCGAACGGACGAGGTACCGCATACGACTCAGGCGCCGGAGGTCGTATAACGACCTCCGTCCTCCATAATCGCATACCTGGGGGTGACATCTGTCATCTGTCACCCTAGCAGAAGCAGGCCAGGGTGGGTGGCGGCGCGCACACCCTTCAGGTAGGAAGGGAACATCAGGGTTTCCACATAGGAGGATATCATCTATAAGCCGCAGATGGTCCGGAGATGGCTTTCCTTTCTAGGGTATACCTGGTTCCCCGGCTACTGGTACCTGGAGACGGCGTGCGGTTTTTAGTTGGTTCGAATCCGACATAACTACCCAGCTGGTTGGTGGTATCCGAGGGGAGTTCCGCACAGGAAAAAAAACAAAGGGTAAATACCATCACGTCAACTTCTTTACTTTTACTAGCAACCCGATTTTGTAGTTAACTTGCAATAAGTTATTAGGTGTTAGTTTACATTCGGTTTCTAATCTACTAGCGGATAATTCACGATGAAATTAAATCTGTAACTTTTTGTCTACTGTTTAATACATAACTAAATAATTATTGAAAAAAAGTTTAACCAACTTCAAACAATACTTACAAAGGCACTAAAAACATAGCAGCAATTGCGGTTGATTTTCAGTCATTTTTTATATTCGACCATTTCGGAATAAACCTCTTTCGAACAAAAAAATACCTTTGAAAATCCGTCTGTATATGACGGAGTTATGCCCGAACTTACATAAAAATATATATAAACATACGAATTAATAACCTCCTCCTTTTTGAAAATGTATAATCAATGCATAAAAGATAGTAATATCAGTCATCAACTCACCAACCTATTTCACTTCTAAGTTGACACTAGTATGAATGAATAGAATGCTGGTATTACACTAGTATTTTATTCTGAGTCAAAAATAACTCCGTCTGATTTGTTTTTTTTACTTTAAATATCTATTTAAACCATTTTAATTTAGTTCTAGTCGCATTTTTAATTTTCACTCGCTTCATATATAAAGTCACCAATATATTTACGTTTCAATCCCAGGCAATCCCAGTGTGATCCAATTTAGACCTATATCTTCTTATTTATAGTACAGCACAATATATGTATTCCAAAACTGTTTGTATGGCTTTTGTCCTACGTCTGATACGAACAGCAAATCGATCGAATGTGTTGAATGCTTTCTATAAATATTGTATCATCAATCGTAACGTTTAGCATTCAGAGTAACTACAGGATGAATATTTAAATTTTGTTATGAAATTACGAAAACTGCTGATAATTAAGTCATTGTGCACATTGCCTGACGCATAGTGGTAAGTGATAACAGTAATCAACAAGGGTTTTTTTGCTATAGTATATGGGGCAAACGAGCAGAAGGTCAAAGAAGAGGCCTATGTCCAGCCACTGAACTGCTAAAGGCTGTTGATGATGATGTTGAGCAGAAGGTCACCGAATGGTAAATAACTACCGCCGTCCATGGACACTTTCTACTCAAGAGAAACAAGTGCGTTTTTAAGCTCTCCCCTCCAAATGGGGGAGGGATATTGTTTGGGATCAGGATTTTCTCAACCCTAACCTGTCCAGAAATTGAGTTCTCATCACTTAAGGCCGCTATATCCTTAACTTCATTTGATGTAAAAGAAAGAAGAGATGTAAAAAATGATTAAGAAGTGAAAAAATTGTCTTAAGGTGCCCGAAGTAGGTGACTACCGTGAGATAGTATTGTCATTTTTGCGTGTGGACTCTCACCTGTACAATTCTTTAGTTTTCTCTGAGATGATGGAAAACTAAAGAATTGTACAGGTGAGAGTCCACACGCAAAAATGACAATACTATCTGGCAAGGCCAAGAGATTCAATATCTTTTTACGAGTGCAGAATTCATTGACGGTAATAAAAACTCATCGTTGTGTGGCCTCGTAGTCGCCGACATGTGACAGTAGTTCTGCTTCGGTCCGTTGAGTTCAGTGACTTAAGGCCAACTCAAACTTACATTAAATATCACTGCTATTTACCATTGACCCATATATCGCTTAAGATTTTCTTTGAATTAATACAGTTTGTATACTCTTAAGAAATCCGAATCGCTGAAGGATATTTTTATTTACATTACATAAACCTTAGATGAATTTAACAACAGCCTGTGAATGTTAATTTAAAACTATGGACTTTCTTTAGCTTCTTGACTGTTTATTGTTAGGTCTTTTCTTATGCTCTATTGTTTTCCGATTTCAGTAGAATTATAGCAGATCATTTATTGCCAATTTTGCCGATATTTACTAACAATAACACTTAAAGACAGGTCTCAATAGCGACTGCACAGAACGAGTGTTTTAAAAATCGTCGGTATGGATAGACAGAACCCGCAAGATATGCCAAAACCCTTGATGTAGCTAGAGTCATTAAAAGTTATGACAAAAAAACTGATAACTTGTAAATGTGTTAGGGGGATAATTTCAACAATTATACCTGCTTAATTCTTATAATAGCCTCTCCAATATCCTAATCATAATATAGCTATCTTCTTTATAATCTAGCAATAGTGCAACTTGTAGGTACAACATCTATACTCTATACAAGTAATAGTTTTTTCATGCTCACTAGTTTAGATATTTTTGTCTGTTTGTCTGATAATATTTTACTACCAGGTAGTAAAGAAAAATAGTTAGTAGTACAGTACAGAAAAATTATATAAGGAGTTACTAACAATTTTTCTCTCAGAAAAATTTTGACCGGTCCGAGCATCGCACTCACTAAGGCAGCGCTTTTCAAAATCGCGGGCATCAGCTAGTTTAAGTTATATGAATTCAATAATTTTGTAGTATTTGAAGTGTTTTAGTGTTACATAAAACAGTACTTAGTTTGATAGTAAACTAATAAACCGTGGGAGAACCATACTTCGGCACATATGGGCTAGGTTTGACCGGAGTGATATCACGGACTCACATCAAACCGGTGTTAATCAACTCTTTCGTTACTTTTCACCGAGTGTCACCTACTCCACCCACACCCACACCACAAGGTATCACTTTATAAAGGCATCGGTAGGTTTTAAAGGACTTTTGGGCTTTAGTGATCTCACCCACTCGGTGAAAAGTAACTAAAGAGTTGCATAATTTAATTGTCTTTGATCATTGATTGATTGTCAACAGACTAGTTAAGTATCATCACACATCCCATCAACAGCCTTTAATAGTCTACTGCTGGACGTAGGCCTCTCCTTAGAAAGGAGGTTAAGTAAAGTTAAGTATAAATAGAATTAAATATCACTTTCCTATTTCCGTTGTCAATTTGACCTTTCTATAAATAACTAGCTGTACCCTGCTCTACCCCTCTTCGCTTCGTTTGTATTTGCAAAAAAATAGATAAAACCAACCAAAACTTTGAAGCGTGTTGTAAATCGTGTCAAAACTTGAGCTCAATCGGTTCAGAACTTTTTGAGTTTTTACAGCGTACACAACATGTCATTTTTATATAAAATGTAGATGAAGTTTATCAACGGAGGAACGATAACAGGCCCTGTATTATGAAAGTAGGTACACACATGTGGACGAGTACGATCATTTGGTATTCATTTTTGCGAAACAAAGAAAGACATTAGCCGTTGGAAGGAAAAACAGCGACAGTAACTAAATATAGGTAAAACTATGTCAACTATTTTCCCTTTCATTTTTGTTCTTAATAGCGAACAACGCAGGCTCGTCCGTGTGATTTCCCTATAGATTGTAGTGACACGGCGTAATAAGCAGTGGGTGCCTATTCAATGTACCTACTTATTGTATGATGATGGTGGATGGTGGTTTTCTTTTCTTTGCGGAGAGCTTAACAAATATTTAGGATTGAATTTTGTTATTGTGCAATTTTAATTTAATACGACCGGATGGCGTTGTGGTTTGTGTAACGGACTGCTATTCCAAAGGTCGCGGGTTCGATGCCCGCTCAAGTTAAACATTTGTGTGCATGAACATTTAATGTTTGATTCGGTCTGGGTGTTTCTATGTATAATAAGTATGTATTTACAAAAAAAAAAAGTATATATGTATTTATATCAGTTGTCTAGTACCCATAGTACAAGCTCTGCTTAGTTTGTGACTAGATGGCGTTGTGTGAATGTGGTAGAATATTATTATTATTATTATTATATGTGCATCTATTTTAAATCCGTATCTAATCACTTTGTTCATCATCATCATTACATATTTAACAATAACACAGAGAATAATTTAATAAAAAAGCAATTAAGTACATGAATAAGTATATAATTTTAAAATTTATTGTTATGACTATTACACTTCATTTGGTATTTTGTCCATGATGTTCGCAAAAACATTGTAATGTATAAATTTGAATATCACGGACATTTACATTTCACTAAAATTGAAACTGCTTAACCTATGACATTCACACATGTAATATTACTTAACATTCTACAAAATACAGCATAGATAATAATAACATTTAGCTGTGAATTCAACAGTTATCACTTTTTTGACATACACAAAATAAACGATCTTGTTCATTGATAGCACATGTTCCTGGGCCTGTGTTAGATATAACGCTTACTGGCCCGACTATGACTCCCTTAGCATCATCATACCTCCGAAACACTGTTGCTTCGTAAGACGAATTACCAGGCGTCATCGTGAACGCTACGACATAATAAAGACTTATTTTATCTTTGTCATAGTAAAAGTGTATCCTAATAATGGTTTTAAGATTAACACTCATACAACTCCAGCATGACTTTGTTTTAGCCTTTGTTGTCACGGACTGTATGTAATTTACAACCAATTCCACGCTTTTTCTCCCTTCTGCGTCTTGAACGGGAAGTGGATATAGTTTATGGCAACTGCACCACTTTGGGTGGATTAACACATCTTGGCATGTCCGATTTACGGTAATCTCTTGAAATGTACTATGACAATTTGAACAGCCGTCAGGTGGATCATCGGTAATATTGCTGCATGTTGTAATTTTTTTTATTTCTAGTAGTGTACTGTAAATATCATAGGGGGTTATCAATCGGTATTGGTTTATCGCTACAGCTCTGAGTTTTTCAGTATAAAACGATTTAAAATATGGTGGCAACCACATAAAAAACATTGGCATTCGATCGTCATAGTAAGATTCCATTTTAAAACGTTGCATACCAAATCGGATGCCGTGATCGCTGAAAAATATTACGAATGTGTTTCTCAAAACTCTCGTGTATGACAACTGATAAAAAAAGTTTTCTAACATTTTATCGGCTTGGTGTGGAGAACTTTTTGCATCACGGCTAAAAGAGTTTATCCGAAAGAATCCGAAGAATGATTCCCATTTATAGGTATCTGCAAAATCTAGTGCATAGTCCAATATCTGTTGGCCTGAACAAGCTTTGCCAGCGCATAAAAATGTACTATTCTTACGTTTATATTCACCTTTTACAAAAAACGGTCTCATATAATGATCTGTTGGTGGTTCTTGAAACTGAAATTCATTTGTGAACGTTTCTGATAACTGAAAATAATCTTCTCCGTAAGCTGTAACGTAACCAGCTTCTTTAAATGTATTCCAAATCATGAGATCGTTGCAACTATCCATCTTGCCAGAACATTTTTCATCAATGGTACTAAAGTTTTTTCCGGTTAAAATGGACAACAAGTTTGGTAAAGTATCGTCCGCAACCTAAAAATATATATATTTTAATGTAACGTTTTACAAGGTTTTGGATGCTTATCTTTGTAACAATAAATGGTTATCTACAATTCGTACCTTATGATATCCTCGAAAACTAATCCAGTAATCGTTCCTAAAATAGTCTATAGTTCTGGGTAAAGTTTGGACGGCGCGTGGCAGAGACATGGAGTCCATCCCTATCATTAGAACATTATATTTCATTTTGCATTTAGATTCCTTTGGTTTGGGCAAATCAATTTTTTTTGTGAATGCAAACATGTCGTCATAAATAGTGTAAGTTTTATTATTTATGTTTTCAAAACATCTGACATTAATGAAATCAGTCTGCAAAGGTATCTTATCGTTGTCTTTGAATTTCGTGCAGGTAGAGTATCTAAAAAAATGTAAGTATATGAAAGCTTCATCTTGAATATAAATGGATGATCCTGCCTTCCACATATTCGCTTAATCTGTTAGTTACGCTTGCATTTGTGGAAGTTATTGTTTACATCATCATCATCATCATCAGTCTATCTAGCAGTCCACTGCTAGATATAGGCCTCTCCACTGCACTCCATTGCACGCCACTTAGATCGATTTTCGGCTTTCGCATCCAGCTCCTGCCAGCCATCTTGCCATTGTTTACATAATACAATCAAACTACACAAAAATGCCTAGGAAACACTTAGGCTTTAGCTATCTGAATAAAATTATTGCTGATTTGAAATGTAAATATGCAGGTAAGATCAGCAAGTTCTTCACACCTAGATATCATCAGACAGGCCAAAATTCGCTATGCACAAATAAAATAATAGGTATTATATCAATACAAATTGTATAATTGACATATTGTATAATATTAATTACGTAACTTAAAGTATATGTATGTAGGTATACACTCACGCTTATGACCTCAAAGGGGTAGGCAGAAGCTTATTAAAGGCCCTTACATTTTGCCTTTACTATAATTTTACTTACACCAACGCAATAACTACAAAGAGAAGGAAAATCTGAAACAAACCCTATAGAAACCCGTCTGGCCAGCGTACTCCATACCATAATCTCCAATTAACATAGGCCAAAACCTCCTTTCTATGGAGAGGCCTATGTCCAACTGTGAACCATAAAGGCTGATGATGATAATGATGAACGTAATAAAAGAAATCAACGCCTTTGGGATTGGGTGGGGAAATTGGAAGAATGAAAGGATTTTGGTTAGACGGATGGACTGCGTGAGTAAGTGTAAGTATGATGTAAGAATAGCTCGAGCAAGTCGGGTCAGGTTAGTTTGCGCCCTCTTAAAATAAATCATGATTTGTTTTATCGCAGCTAACAAGATGTAACAAGTGGTCACAGGATTTTTTATCAATGGATCTGTAAAATAGTGTATTCTGCTAGAAATAATAGCAACGTAAAGTTTATTGGATAGTTTTTGTACAACCAAGGCAAGGATAATCTTTTAAAATAGTAAAAAAAAAATGTTCTAAATCTAGTCTTTCTATTGGAAATAATTCCTTTAACCCTTTTTTAATGACAGAGGGGGCAAATGAGTAGACGGGTCACCTGATAGAAATTGACTACCGCCACACATGAACGCCTGCAAATCAGGCGTCCCAAGAACGTTATTGAAGGGTTGAAGGTCGAGTCGGTCCGGAAATACCGCAGACGATAATTTGTTGCACAGATTGGTTGTACGAGTATAAGAGGTAGCAGTACTAATGTAGTGCTCTTTTATTTTATTTCTGGTAAATAAAACGAACAGTTCCAGAGAATGAAATTGACCATGAGCAATTAATATTTGCGTCTGGCCAATTTCACGTACATGTATAACGGGTGATTATGGCTTCGTGTATCCTCTTAATATCATCTTATCACCATTACATACTTACAGTAGATTCCGTTTGCGATTATTAAATGAAGGAACATCTCTTAGTATAAACCTATAACAGCAATCGTTAAAGGTTCCATTATGTTTCATATATTTTTCGACTATACTGTTTTTTACAAACGCTATCACAGTATTTTTGTCAAACTTTCTCAGGAATACAGCTCTTTTGCCACAGGTAACCCTCCTAGTAAAGTTTTTATTAATATATTTTAAGTAATTGACCAATACAACGGGTATTTTGCAGCCTGGAGTGTCCACCATTTTTGCTGAAATTGAGACAGAAATTTTATCAATTCTAATGTTGTAAAGAATGATTGTTTAAACTTGTTGGTTTTTCTGAATCTAAATTATAATCTCTGACTACATACAGAGCGGCGACGCTTTGTTGTAAAAAAAATTCACCACGTGAAATGAACAGAGGCTACTAGGCTTGTAGCCTTTGGCGTTTTATGAAGAAAATTTCTCTTTTCGAGCGAACTGCGACGGTAGCCGTTTAACCTCTTTTTGAAAAGCGCCATGACTTTTCGTGTATCTGGTCTGTGATCTTACTGTCTTGTAACAACACAGATCCTTTTTCGCTTCAACGAGTGCATTTTTGTACTTATTATCAAGCCTTAATTTCAGTACAATTAAGTGCGTCGACAAATTTAGTTAGGTAGTTAATTATTTTAATGAGCTATCTAGCGAGTCTAACTAGCTTAAACTATTGTTGATACTTTAACTCTGACGTTTTTAACTCTAGCTTTTAGCTAGTCAGAGTTGCGATGAATTGGTAGTCGACGTCTAACATTACTGAGATGTTTACTACACTACTTTTTTGGAGTAAGTACATAAAATAACTAAAAAAATACCTTCGTGGAATTCCTCCAAACCAAATGTATCATCAGCTTCTGTAACAACATCTTTATATGCTTCGTTCAAGTTTACATGATAGAAAGGAGTACCTCTAATAAAGTAATTTGTCGTTGAGCTAACTTCTTTATCACGTCTGTTTGTATCTAACAAGGATATGCGATACCAATAGCATGCTATCGCTGTTGTAATACAGGATAATATGAAAAGCGCACCTATAGCAGTTTTTATATGTCTCACATTTGACTTTCGAAGTAATTTTCTTAACCTGAAACGCAAAATGATCATATTTTGTCTTAGAATTTCTAACATTAGTAATTCTAACCAGTCCACATTTCGGTAACCAGAGAGTTAGGTCTCCTAGTGTAGTGTGTGGGTTCTCACCCAGTCCACTACTGGAAACCTTGTCAAAAATCGTTGTTTTTAAATATTAGCCTTATAGAGTATCATAGCAATCGGACTAAACCAAAACGACTAACTATCGAAAATAAATGTACTGCAAAACGGTAGATGCTAAACATCTACCGTTTTGCTAAATTCTAAAAATATTTTTATATTTTCAATCTTTAGCTACGTCATTCAGAATTCGTGGCCCCATCAGACCGGTTACTTCTAAGTATTTGAACCGTTTATTACAATTTAAGACCAATTAATAGACCATATGACCTTTTAGGAGGTCTATGACCTTTGGCATACAGGACTGGAGTTTCAGAACGAAAGTGACTATATCATTGCGTGGTATAACAATAAACATAAACTACTCTAAACGACACAGAAGTCAAGTTTATCTTACGGCAGATTTTGTAACGCTAAATTAAATGTACATTAATCAATGTCGTCATGACAACATCCATAGATATTTTTTCTTATAAATAAAACGCTAATGGAAACAAAGAACGGTATGACATTATTTAACGAAGTCAAAGGATAAGTAGAGTGGCAGTTAAAGAGTAGGTTATGTGAAATTAAATATCACCCAAGGGTATCCTTGAGTGTAATAATAGCATTCGTGATTTGTTGCCTTGTATTTATCGTTTTAATTCAATTTTCTTGTTCCGCTTTCATTGACCTCTAGAGGTTTATTCTAGTAAACAGTGTTTCAGGTTTGAATTAAAACTTGTCTGAAATACTGTGCGAGAAAAATACTGTACAGTCCGTGTGGTGACGCATTAAGAAAATGGAGTTTCACCACCCCTATTCATCTCGTGGGTGTGTTAAGAGCGGACTAAGGGAGCAAACTACGAAGGACAACAGCAGTGCAACTAACCCCAACCCTCAACCCGAGTGGTATAGTAGATCAAAACCTTCTTTATGAGGAAAGGCATATGCATATGATGATGAAATACTGTGTAAAATTTTGCGAGCGTAATAAACATTCTTTCGAACCCTTTCTGGCTAGTGACAATATTTAGCATTCACTTCAATAAAAAATACATATGAATGCCGTTCTCACTACTAGGTATCACGTTAATTCAATAACCAAAACATGGACAAACTTAACACTGAGAATAACATAGACAATGTACAGTCGGACGCTATTTTCACATGATCAAGAATTATTTGTTTGTAAATTATTCACATTCGTGTTTATAAATTCTATCAGATATCACGTTAGTTCTGTAGAAGTGTGGGCTTTTAAACAGGAGAGAGTATTTCATGGTTAAAGACGCATACCTACTATTCTGTTTTTAATCTTGGATGTGAGCTGCAATTGTTGTGTTATTGTACATATTTCCTCCCTTTTTAGGAATAAACATTTATTTAACTGTTATTCAATCACCTTATCATGAGGATAAAGTAAACAAACCGTTTTATCGTGTATAGCTGTATAACTAGCGGCACGTAAGTCTAGCGCTGAGCGGAACGTGGAAGGGATAGCCGCGCATGGGTACTATCGCGCACGCAAATATTAACTTTAGTAAATAGTTAATGTTATAGAGTGTAACTTCTGAAAGTTGTTCACGTGCCAGAGTCGTCAAATTTGAATTTCTTTATTTTCTCAACAATAGGTACAAAAGGTAAGTAAGTAATCATACTATATAACATTATAAATGTGAATGTAAGTTTGTTTGTTACGCTTTCACGTGAAAACTACTTAACCGATCATCATGAAACTTTGTACACATATTCTTGGAGGTTTTAGAAGTAACATATGATACTTTTTATTAAAATAATATTTTTTACGAAAGATAAAACTGCGAGCGAAGCCGCGGGTAAAAGCTATAAGAATATATACAGACAGTTATTGTGCTTGTAGGAGATGGGAGCCTGCACTGGGTTGAACCAGTATTATTGGTCTCCATGTGTATTAACATTTAAAACTTAAGTAGTAGTAATAATAAATCACTGATGATATCCTTCAATTTCATATTTCCCGCCCTAATAACTTCTGCAGTTTGTTTTATCTGGCTTAAATTTACAGTGCTGCTGTCCGAATGATTGAGTAAAATACTCGTAGCTTTGTCAATCTCACTTTTGATTTGTTTTAAAGAATTAATTAATTTATCAGATTCCCTTTTCAAAAAACAATGTACGTCATAAACCATTTTCCGTGACTGCCGTTTCAAAACAATATTTCTTCTAGGCATATTCACTGTTTAAAGTCACAAACAAAAAATAACTTAACAAAATCAAACTTAACAAAAAACAGCAACAAAAATTAACAGCGATAGCAATATAACTCAGAACGCGACTGTACTCTGGAAGCACGCGGCGTGTCGTATCAGTGCGGGGGACGTAATGCGACCGGAGAGCCAATCGGCGCTACGCACGCCCGCCCTTCGTCCCTCTTACCCCACAAGATACCTGATTTTTGACTTCTGCGCAGGAACTGTCACCGCTAAAGTTACGTGCCGCTAGTTATACTGTACCGTGGGTGGGTTGGCTCGACCAGAGTGATACCTGCGGCCTTACAGAAAACCTTTGTTACATTATTCTTTCGTTCCTGTTCATCTAGTGACTGAGGTCACCAGAGGCCAAGTCCCGTCCCCTTCTTCCCATCCTCTTCTCCCTATAGGGACACGCGAAGGGTGGCAACTGGTGGCAACGCACTTATGTCTTTTGAGTGGTAGGTGTCCATGAGTGGCAGTAGTCACTTACCATCAGGTGAACCTCTGCTCGTTTGCCCTCTATTACATAAAAAAACTAAGTGGATCGAATTCTTTGTAGTCTAGTACTTCTTTTTTGATGGAAGAAGTGTGAAAGAAGTACTGCTTTGTACATTGCTTTTTTGCATGCTTGCTTTGTTGCTTGTACATGGCAAAAAGGTCTCGAAAAGCGTACCGTGGTGGAGCGCAAATTATCCAACTGATGGCAATGAAAATTTTGTCGTGTAGAACGATGGCGGAAAGTTAGTAGCCGGTATTAGTCCGAACAATTGCTAGCAGCACTCTGCAAGATACGAGTGTATACGATAGAAAATACATAGTGAAGGTACATCTCTACATAACGCTAGGGGATCGAGCTATCGACGATTGGAATCGCTCTTCGTTGGATGCATTCCAGAGGGAGAAGGGGTGTTCCTGTATAGAGATAAAAACAGGATTCCATAAGCGACCGGACTTGCACCTTATAGATTTGGAGGCGGTGGGTCTGAGTTAAATACTGCCTCGATCTGTTCAGCACACCGAGCTTCTTTGAGGCTAATTTGACCTAACGCTCTATGTGACCACGAAACTGGACTTCGCTCGATAAGTCGATGCCTAAGATTTCGATACTGCCTGAGGAAGTTCTTTTTTTTAATAATTAAAACTGTCAACTTCTTGCATGACAAGAGCCATTGTTTTGCTCTATTTCATTTTATTCTGTCTTCTTATTATTTACTCATTTTTATTTTTATTTTTATAGCAAATTCCAAAAATTGCGGCTTTTCTTCCCTTTGCTTCAGTAGATTGCGTGCCTCATCTCTCATCAGCTGTACTCCAAGGCGTTGCTCAGCTTTGTGTCGTTGCGCTCCCATACGGGGCACTCTAACAAGATGTGCTGGACGTCTTCATCCTTAGCTGGGTCGCAGTACATGACGGGGTCTCCCGACACTTAAAGCGATGCAAGTATTGGGAGAACCCCCAACGTCCTGTGAGTATCTGCGAAGCAACGCCTTGGAGTTGAATCTTCCGCACCAGGCAGCACGCATCCCTCACGTCTGGGAAAAACACTCTCGTGACGGAGGCCGTGTGGCCCGACTGATATCTCCGGTTCCATTCGTCGAGTCGAGTCGCTGCGTATTTGTCGCTTGACGAATTAAACCGGGTACAGGTCGTAGTAGGGCTTCCTCCGACTCGAGAGGGCTTTGCCAGCTGGTCGGCGCGCTTGTTGCCGTCGATGCTGGCGTCGGCCTTGATCCAGAACAAAGTTACATCTTTGCCCTGAGTTAAGGCCTTGCTGAGGTTTCGGCGCGCCTGGTTCCCGAGAGGGTGCAGGGTCCTAAGCTCTCGGTACAGTGCAATGTCGACCCCGCCCATGCTCAGGAGCGGGTTGTAATGCTTCAGCTTGTTAGTTAGAAGCATTGCGCAGGTCCTGAGTGGCGCGAATTTAAGTTTGTTTTTGACCCCCACTTTTCCCAGTTCTCCAGGACTTTTCCCAATACAGGCAACAGGCCGATGGGCCTGTATGACTTGGCGCTCTGTTGGGCCTCCTTGCCCGGCTTCCTCAACACCACGACTGTGGCCTCCTTCCACTTTTTATGGAAGTGGCCCAGGGTGAGGCACTTATTGGCCAAGGCAAGGAAGGCATCAGGGTCCCGGAGAATAGCATAACGTCAGATGTCCGCCATGAAGCCATCCGCACCGATTTTTAAAATATTTTATTACCAGGTAGCTATCTATATAAGGACTAACTAGGCTTAAACGGGCAATTAATTTTATTAGCTACTAGCTAATAAAATTATTTGCCGTTTAAAGCGGCAGTTGTAGCGATTAAGTAATATTGAAAATCTTAGTACCATATATAGAATTACCAAGTAATTTTGTAATGTTATACTTACTAGTTCAAGAAGAGATTTAGACTGTATATGTGCCTTGTTCCATACCATATGTAATATAAACCATAAAAATAAAAGATATAAAAACAGAACAGAAGGAGAATTACAAAACAGACATTACAAAGCAAATAAGTGGTTGTACAGTTAATAATATACCTAAAATATATATATACTCAATACAATGACAGTAAATAATTAGATCGAAATGATTCTTCTACAAAAATAAATATTAAATTTGTAACCAAAAATGTTCCTTAAATACATATAAATTAATTGCTAACACCGAGCCTTGTCAAATATCTTACTAAAATATCACTGAATATTTAAAATTAAGAAACATTATAAACAGATTGCATCGATTATTTCAAAATTAATTATGACCATTTCACCTTATTTTTTTTTTCCTTGCGTACATCCCCTCGGATACCACCTATCGGTGGCATGTCGGTCTCGAACCGACTAAAATCGCACGCCGTCTCGGGTACCAATAGCCGGGGAACCAGGTATACCCTAGAAAGGAAGTCCCTACCTAACATTTGCACTAAATCTAAGTGTTGGAGAAACTCTCTGAATAATTCTTTTATAAAAGACTTACCTTAAAATTGGAGACATCAGTATTTTAAAACTATTAACCCAAAATCCCTTACAAGAGTTTGAAGACACGTTTCCTTCCATAATTAAAATAGAAAGTAAATTAAATTTTATATATAATATATTACAAAGTAATTAAAATAAAAAGACAACAGACAAGCGATGAACTGAATAATTACAGTTATGACTGATAAATAATTGTGTACTGCAGTTACGTTATTTACAAAATCACCGACATTTATTAATAAATACAGGTACCACTAAGAGAAACATCCTTGACGCACGTGTCTTAAATTTTGTTTTGTTAACCATCATACAAACACTAGTTTGGGTAGATAATTTGGGGAGAAATCGGTGTAGAAGGGTTTACAACAGATTAAAAAAAAATACGCCTACATCGTGATAAATTGTAATAAACTGTCGGTATTCTTCACTCCTTATTTAGGAATGACATTTCTTCTTCACTTTTATTAAGTAAACATTTTCAAACCCGTTTGTAAAAGACGCAGTTCTACGGTAACAAAACATACTTACGTATGAATTGAGAACCTCCTCCTTATTTGAAGTCGGTTAAAAGTGAGAAACATTTGGAAATGTGAATTTTAACATTACGACACGTATAGTTGTTAGACAATTTTGTCTATATATTCCACCGTAAGTATTCCTAACAAGTTACATTTGCGCGGGAATGCAGATTGTTTATGAAAACCTATTTTTTTACATACAGCTGTTTTGCCCTTGCCGTTGCCCAACTAAAATAATAGCAAATCGTTATTTTTTTACCTTATGAAACGCTAGCGTTATAGATAACATACTACAGTGAGATAGCATACTACAATACAGTGAGTTAACATATTACAGGAAGTAAACTTTGCGAAGAAAGGTGGGTCAGCCGCGTCCTATGTGATTCGGAAATAGAAAACACAGTCTTTCTTCGATGTTTTAAATATGCTTAAGGCTACATGACCATCTGTGTGATGAATATTGAGTATCTACCACCGGTACCCGAGTGATTTTACTCAACAAATTCGTAATGTATATATTTGATAATATGTATCAAATTTAGAAATATTGTTCTATTTTCACCAAAGGCTAAATTCATACAAATGGTATTAATACATTTTCTCGGGCCTGTTGGTCTAGTGGTCAGTGACCCTGACTGCTAAGCTGAAGGTTGTGTGTTCGATTCCCACCCAGGACAAATATTGTGCGATGAACACAATCATTTGTTCTGTGTCTGGGTGTATTTTATCTGCAAAATATATGTATTTAGAAACATAGCTATTACCTAATTTGGGATCAGAGTGCCGCGTGTGAGATGTGTGAAATAAAAATAAAAATTAAACATCCAAGTAGTTAGTTTAATACCGCTAGATGTTATGATACAACTTATTTAGATGTTTCAAGCATAACGCTTTTAAAATTAACAAAGTATTATTTATTATATTTTTATGCATTTTATACTAAATGTACCTACTAATTAAACTAAATGTTAAGTAGGTACTTATCGTAATTTTTCTATATGTTTTGTTAACATGCAAATGTAACGTTGTTACTCGACCTAAAGAAATGCTGCACACCTGCATTTTTATACTTAGCTGATTTAAGTATTAGTGATGAACACATACATGGCCAAGGTCTTCATCGCAATACTTAGCTGATTTAAGTATTAGTGATGAACACATACATGGCCAAGGTCTTCATCTCACTGGACAGAAAACCAGTGAAATTATTGATTAATTTAATTATTAAAAACACTTACACACAAAGATTTATTTATTGTGGTATAAGTGCCATCTAATGAAAAAAATTAGAATCTTTTATCACATCGGAACATTTCGGCTTCAATCATATTTCATCCCTTTTTATATAGATGTCGCTACGATGGTAATTTGGAATGTAATTTTGCGTTTGTTAATTTGATTAACTTTTTTATGAACTCTATAAGGCTAACTAGCCTTATAGAATTTATAAAAAAGTCATTAATTACCACTATAAAATATTGCTAGTTAAGAAATTTTAATCTCAATTAAATCTCATAACTTTCTGGAGTAGAAGCACCTAGTGTAGTTTCATATTTTTTTATGTTAGAGCGGGCAGACGAGCAGACTGTTGTTGACAGATTGTTTTCCTTTAAAGTCTAAACACTGTATTTGTTCTTTGAGTTCATTGGTCATCAGGTGTACATGAGCGGCGGTAGTCACTTACCATCAGGTGACCGTCTGTTGGTTTGCCCCCCTATACCATAAAAAAGAAGACATAATGCATTTCTAGAAAAAAAACACATAATTCATAATGAAATTAATTTAATAAATACTATCACATTCACACACATAATCACACTATATTACAATAAGTTACACTCGACTGCACATAGCCAGGTAAATTCACACAAACACAAGATACTAAAATAATCTTAATTATAGGTTTTAATAATCGTCTGTGAGTAAGGAAAATAATGGTGTCTATACCAAACAAGTTACTGATAAAAAATATTTACAACTATTTTAGCGGGCATTGAGCTGCTTCGTGTAACAGTGGAACGATCAAAACGATCTGTCAAACACAACTTGATTGAAAAAAAAAACTTTCCGTCGGTGTTGAGATCCATTTCAACTTGAAAGAAAATTTCTTTCCCGATATAAATGTAAAGTAACCAGCATTGATAATTATCCAGCAAATTTCCTTAACTAATTTCTATCTCATTGCCAAGTAGGTAATTGTCGCGGATTTCATTCTTCAGTCTTGTTTAATATGTGGCCTATATATATAATGCTTAAATAAGTTTCGTAAATAATACTTAGTAATATGAACAAAATCCTTTAGAAGATTCACATTTTTCTCTGTAGATGATGTTTAAAAACTCCGTGCAGGAAATTCTACATTATGTACACTTTGTGAAACTAGTTACGAAATGGAGAAATATACCTGAATTTATGCTCATTTACTTAAAAAGGCAGTTAATTTATATATTACGTATTTTGTGAAATTATAAATCTCTTATACAAAGTTACAACTCAATACAGGTCGTAAGTGACCTATAGTCGTGTCCTATTTATGAGAAACAATACGTCAGATTGCAAATACTACTCAATTACAAGTTTCTTAAGTTTTTTAGGAAATTGCAAATGTATAACTCTACAAAGAACTCAATGTTACTATAACTACCGTGCACTATAGGTTCATAATTGAATTAGACCGAAATTTAGGTCACTCTACCGAAAAGACGTAGGTAGGTATGTGTTTTTAAAATTATTTAAGAAAATGCTATAGATGTTTCCAGAAAAATTTGAGCATTGAGATCCAGCCATGGAATGTTCATTAGTGTTGTACAGTTCATCGGCTTTTCAAGGCGACTGCGGTGGAGCTGGACATTCTGAAAAAAAAAAGTGTAAGCAATTTAATTATGCCATTGTTATGCCGAACGGTGTTTTGTTGCTATATCGTTTGAATACTATTGTTCACGTAACGGCATTACTAATCGTGACGAATCGGCGATATGCAGAACGGGGCTCATATTTCACATATTTGGTCAAGTGGTCACCTAACAGTTCCTGACAGACATTACTATTGTGCTAAATAAATCGTTTTTTGTCTGCCTATGTCATTTCACCACAATCAGCATTGGTGGTCTTCTTTTACGTTGCTATCTATAAATCTTTTAACTTCGTAACGTAACTTCGGTAAACAGTTAATATTAGTATGTGAGCCCGTTCCGCATTTTAAGCATCACACTTTTTCCATATAGTTGAGTACACCCAGATTAGTCATTAGTTGCAGCAGCAAACCTATGTAGCTATAAAATGTATGAAGACT
The DNA here is from genome assembly GCA_902825455.1 of Arctia plantaginis. Classification (NCBI taxonomy): domain Eukaryota; kingdom Metazoa; phylum Arthropoda; class Insecta; order Lepidoptera; family Erebidae; genus Arctia; species Arctia plantaginis. Next base: position 1,649,715 of record CADEBD010000312.1, on the reverse strand, counting down.
CGGTTACTAATTAAAGAGATCACTATTCATCAAGTCCCGTAAATGTTTTAAATGCAAGTAAAGGATCACCTTTGTTTGCGTAAATTTAACATTAATTATCCAGGTATCTCAAACCGAGGCTAAGTTTGTTGTGATTTTTTTTGTTTTTAACATTCAGTAATTTTAAAAAGAAAATGCAAACGTTTATCTTTATTCTTTGTCCGTTCTTTTGTCTATGCGCCTGTCTGTCAAGACTTTTGTCTGGTGACCGGAACGTAAGTACGTGTCAAATAGTGTTTACAAACCCTAGAAACTATTAAACATCTAATTTAAAATATGTATTACAGCTGTTGTGTTTCCAAGAGGTCTAATATTTTTTTCACTCGAACTTCTATTTTTTTTGTACTGACCGTGGATACTCCTACTAGGTGTTTGAAGTTGTGATACTTACTACAAATACTGCATGCAATTTCGTCGCTGTTGTCCCCGCAACCATCGCGTCCTGAACACGCAACTGCAGTACTCCTGCACCGACCGTTCCCGCAACGGAACGGACAAAAGTCTGCCGCACGCCATCTGAATAAACACATAATACGTCATGTCACACCAACTGCCATAAGCTAAGGTCAAATATTTGGACAAATACCGTTATAGGTCGCACGTGTGATGATTACGAAATGCAAGTGTTAACACCTTATACGGAATAGCCTAAGGAGTTATTTATGTACAATTGTTGTACCATTGGTCTAGCTTTAGGAGTAATCTGGTACAGTTACCATAAGGTTACGTTATGAGGAGAAAGGCAATATAACTATGAAGGCTTATGTTTAATTAATACAAGAAGGGCCCGTGCTGCATAGCATTTAGTTTAGTTGAATGTCCACACCTAACCTCCTCCCAACTCAACCAATATAAGCGGGCAAATGCTCATACGAAACAGGTGGTTCTTAGGCGAGCTACATCCCTCATTCAAAACGAGGGACATAGAGAAAGAAAACATAAGATGTGTATAGGCGAAAATTGTGTGTTTTATATAAACTTAAGTAATAATGAAGAAGATATCTTGTGTCTGCGTTTGGTGTCTTTCATAAAAACTACTTTTTTATTACATGAATTATTGTATACTAGCTGACCCGCGCAACTTCGTCTGCGTCTCTCAATAGTAATAAATTTTCTCCGTTTTTGAAACATTCTTCATTGGTGCTCCGCTCCTATTGGTCTTAGCGTGATGATATATAGCCTATAGCCTTCCTCGTTAAATGGGCTATCTAACACTGAAAGAATTTTTCAAATCGGACCAGTAGTTCCTGACATTAGCGCGTTCAAACAAACAAACAAACAAACTCTTCAGCTTTATAATATTAGTATAGATTTTGTGTCTATTACTGATTTAATCATGATCTAGCTCTCTTGACGTAATCTCACTGACGACTTGGCATACGTTGGCATTAAGTTTGAGATTGAAGACAGAAGAAGTGTACGTGTACATAAAAATAAGCCGAATAATAATATTAATGAAGTCTTTTTCCTGCTACCAGTATATAGCCGTGCAGTATTATAATTTCAGCAGTTTTTTGGATTATAGTAAGATCTTTAATTGAGTTAAGATGACAGTTCTAACATTCATCGTCTTTTATTAAAGATATTTCATATTTAAATATTATTAACAAACATTTATGTTCGTTAAACGGTTTATACACTACTTAGGTAACAATGGGTAGAATTACCGTATCAATTTTGAAATCTATTTTTCCACTTTTCAGAGTTTAACATAAGTTTAATTAAATTTCTCATATTTTTTAATAAAGGACTTTCATTTCATTAACCATCTGCCAAAAACTTATTCATAAATTGGGACCTATATCGACAAATCATATAAAAGGAAATGCCGCTATTTTTTATGACGTTTATTCTCCAATCGATTTACGCAAATGTCGTAAATTCCAATATGTTTATGAGTAAGATATATTTATAAGAAAGGCGCCAAAAAAATATGAATCTAACAGCCTGTTATTTTAGGTATGTTAACCTTTTATTGACGTTAACCGTAAAACGACACTGTTATTAATAATTAATGCGTATCCTATAAAACCACATCATTATTATAGTTTAATGATTAAAGTTATTGTTTAAAAATATTTTATTACTTTTTCCATAACGGTTCTATCTTGTTTATTTGCATCACAATGCTTTAAACAAGTGTTGTTCACCTAAACCTAAATAGTCATCGCAGCCTAGTCACGCTCGTAGTGTGTTTATTTTGTTTGATGTATGCGGGTTGTAGAAGAAGTCGTAAAATGGTTCCATTTAATCGACTTTACTTATTCTTTGCAAGTATTTTGGTGGCGATTTCAAACGTAACCTGAATAGGGCAAACCTACTAACAGATGTAAGAAGATTGTGCAGACCGAACGGCATTATGGTTCTTGTTAATTTAAATACTAAATATTCACTAGTGATGACTACTATCTTCGTAACTAAAGAAGTGACGATATTCTTTTAGACTAGGTTTGTCATCTGTTCAGGGGCAATGACTTTTCATATCCATCTACTCTCTAACGAATGCTGCCGCTGCTTAGACGGTCTTTTCCTTTTATGTGCTTTTTATTACGGTCGGCTTTGTACGTGAATAGGCGTTAATCGGTATCCCCATACATGACATACCAATCTTTGTCAATATTACTTAGGAATGCTGTTTGCGAAATCAGCAAATTTGCTGTTTGTTTAGATTAAATAGCGGTCGATGATAAAGTTTGAATATTAATTTAATTAAGAAATCTTACCTTGATTGTTCATTGCAAAGATGTGGGGGTTCGTCCGATCCGTCTTTGCATGAAATGATTGCGTTACAGAATTCGTACTCCGGCAAGCATTCACCTGAACCGCATCGGAAGGTATGCCTTGGACATCTGCAAAAAGAATTATAGTCAGTTACGAGTATCGTTCTAATTAGTTACATTACTTCTGACGTAATTTTTACTTCTTTTTCTTACATACTCTTAGAAGTATTAAAGCATTAAAGCGCTAAATGCATAAGACAGGCGCCTTTAAAAACTCTTCTCTTGTAAGTATTCAGACATCACATTACAAATTTTTAGAATTCTCGGATTTTCTCTACTACAATAAGCATGTACAAATTCCTAACTCTATTTTATAACAAACCCATTTAATAACTTATAGGGGTAGTTTATAAATTTATAGTATAAAAATAGTAACAATGTTTTTTTATTACTTTTATTAAAGCATATTTACTGTGAGTTTGAAAACGCTACAACCAAAAATAACAAAGTTTCATATCAATTTGCAACCCGCATTTTGCACCCTTAGGGGTAGAAGTTTTAATCCTTTCTTAGTGCACACCTACGTCACTTAAGGAACATTTGTTCAAAATGTCATGCTTCTAGACCCAGCAACTTCAGCTGTGCGTTAATCGACCAGTCAGTGAATCAGTCTGCCAGTTTCTTCTTTTTGCAGTTAGTAGCCAAGTCCATGTTCATAAATCATAAGTTCATAATTAACATTTGTAGTTTTAATTGGTTTCCTTATTAACAGCTTTTTTCAGCAGCAAGACTAGCCACTTTTATATTTATATACCATGTACTAAAGGGTCTGGTGGCCAAAACTAATATTTATGGTTGCACTCATTTAATATACATATGTATTTCGGCGAAGTCTTGTTTGTTTGGGCGTAAAAGTGTACGCTCGCTCGTCAAAACCATCTTGCAATGTTTACATGGTTTATATTGTACACTGAACTTAATTTTGTTATTTATTGTTGTGTACTAAATTGTTTTTGCATGTTGTGGCTAAATGAGTGGAGCTTTCTAGTATTAATTTTAACGAATCTTGAAAAGGTGTAGAAGAGAAGGTGGAGAAGTGATCTCTCTAAGTAGAGGCCTAAGTCCTGCAGTTTACTATTAAAGGCTGTTGATGACGATGATGATGATGATGATGATGATGAGAAGGTGTAACGTTATTAGTACATAGTACTCATATCTTCACAAGTTATGAGTATTATGTACTAATAACGTAGTATAGTTGTATGCCACCAACCTATGACCGATTAATTTAGGCATCGGATATTTAAAAATTTCTAAACAAAAAACTGAGAAAGAGAGTTTATTGTTAGACGGAAAAACGGAACACGGAACGAAAATTTCAGGAAAAATACGGGACAGTGTATGACTAATAAACACACCGAATTTTTAATACAAACTTGTCAGAAATCGGGTTGAACGACTTTGCTTTTTTCGCATTCTTTTTTTTTCGATTCGATTTTTATTTTATTTAATTGATTCGAACGATTGGCAAACTTTACTTGTCTGCTTCAATAACAGGTTACCTGACATCTGAATTCTGCAAGCGTAAACCAAAATAGAAAATTTGCAAACATATCAATGGCAACTTGACGCTTCTTCATTCAATCTTTTCATGTCTATTTGTGTTGTCTTAAAAGTTTTATATTTCTTTTATGCGTACCCTTTACGTCTAGTGGTTCTGCAGTTTTTTTCATCTTCTCCTCCAGGACATTGTGGGGTTCCATCACATCGTGAAGCTCTTGAGACACAAGGTGAACCGGGTCCTCCGCATCTGAACGAATTGGTTGGACAACGCTCTCCCGTTTGCTCTGTGAAAAATACTTTTTAAATGAAAGAATGAGGTGTTTGTAAAAAAAACAAGAATTAATTGTAAATAACATTCTATGACATTTTGATATTTCTTGTGGTATAAACTGCAGCATCACATAGGTACTTAATTTACAATTGTGTAATATAATTTTAGTAAGTTAAGAAGAACTATCATTCAGGACTAAAATATGCAATAACTTAAGTGACTTTTCTACTAAGAAAACATAACACAAAACCCAGTAAAAGCAGTGCAATTAGTAATGTGTAATAAAAATAAGAAGTAAATTTAATACGTCCAACATGATTACAGGTGAAAATTGTATCCTAACCTTCACCGATTTTGTTACACCGAGTATAATTTTTATATATAGTTATAATTTTCAAATAGTTTAACTATTTGAAAATTATACTCGTAATGACACGAATGAAGATGACAGATGTGCGATATGTTCAAAAGTGCCCAGTCTACGAACCTCTGCCAGTACCTTCACATTTCTCGTCTGATCCATCTGGACAGTCTTTACGACCATCACACACGAAGTACCAGCTTATACACGTCCCAGTTGATCGACACTACAATGAAAAGGCCAAAAAATATTACTTTCAATAACTGTTTGGGTTTATTTATTATTTTCTGTTTTGATATTCGAATCTTGTCCTACCACTTTACAGGCTAAACTCGGGCGATTCTTTGTTGATTTTTTTTTAAAAGATTTTTTGTTGAAATAGAATTTCATATAGTTTTTTGTTTACCCAAATGCTTTGGTTACTAATAAATTTACGTAATAAATATACCACGCATCAACCAAAACAACCAGGTTAATACTAACTTCTTGATGGTTGTCGTCATTGGGTCAAATACAGATATGCATCATACATGACACCTCCTTTTCATAAGTTAGGCTGAAAGAAAACGCTTACTTGGAACGTGTTTGGCAAGCAGCCTCTATTACGAGCCGAGCATGCTGAAGTGGAGTTTGTGCGATATGCGCAGTCGCATTTCTTGTTAAGACAACGCGAATAGACATCCACTTGTTGGCACTGTTCATCTGCTATGCACGGATTACCTAAAGATGTCGGACCGAGGTCGACCACCGACGATGCAGTTTCGGTACGGATACGATGTTTATCTGAAAGAAAATCACTGCAATTAACATTCATTAGAAAAAATACACCATAACAGTAAAATGGCTTTCCGAAAAGTAATTTATACCTTTTAATGAAGACTTCTTTTGGTGTCCACCTTTTTTGCTATTCGATTGTTCCTTAGTTGCACCACTACCTTTTTTGTTAGTTTTTCTATCCACCGAAGGCTGTGTAACAACTCTGTAAATTGGCTGATCATTTGCATGCAAATTAGCCGTCATTTCATCTACTCTTATACTTTCGTTTGGTTCGCCATCTTTTCTATTTGAAACTGGCAAACGCTTTACTGATTCTGCCGTCGGTACTTTCATAACAGCCTGCATTAAAGGGCTGTCTTCATAGGTACTGAAAACGTCATTCTTATTTGTGTATAGAGGTAAATTGCTCGGTTGAATATCGTCTGAGCTAATGAGCGCTGGCGGGGATGCAAATGGTTTATTGTCCATACTGGGCGTACGTTGAAAAGTTGAATCTTTGTATATCGCGGTTGCATTGGTGGGGTCAACGAAAGAATCTAGTTCTGCTACAACAGCTTCTGTTGCATACGCTGGTATTTTCTGGGGTACACATTTATCACCCACTTGTTTATAATAATTATTGCACGAACATCTTCCAAACAGATTAAGTATAACAAATTCACAACGACTCTCTTTATCCCACAAACGACAATGTTCGTTACTGTAGCAGACGTTTCCAGGTGGCGCCGCTAAAATAAGAAAATAAAATAAGCATAATTCTAAGACTATTCAGTATTATATATTGATGAAGGTCAATCGTGTAACAAATGAAATCTTTCTATAATATATCCGTCTAGTGTGTATGTGACTATTTTCTTCGTAGGGCGATAATTAAAAAAAAATGGTATATGATTTTAACTAGGGTTTTCTACCCGGGTTCCCACGGGATCCGGGTATACCCTGGTGTTTGAATTTTTTAGTACCCGGGTACTATTTTATTGTCAGACCCGGGTACCCACTTTGATCAAAGAATTCATTAGAATTTAATTTAATTTGAACTTTTGCGGTCTTATCTTTTTTGCAGTGAACGCGTATACCTGTGTCTTTATTGGGTTAAAATGGACTAGATTCAGTCGACCCCAATCTGAAACCTCCGTTAAGGAAGATTCAATTTCAGACACAAGTTTGTTTCGACTCTCAATGACGTTTTCCCGAGAAATATTGGGTCGACCGGTATAAAAGGCATCTCCCGTGCTATCATCTACATAGCAATGGAAGCTACTAGTTCGCAACATGTCATTGATATGCAGAAGAGACAGTGAGAGTGATAGCATCCAGCCTTGTCGGACACCAGTATTTACAGACTTCAAGTCGGAGCCTGCACCATCGATAACGACCTTAATGCTTCTGCCTGCAAGGAAACTGGTGACCTAGTTACATAATTTATCGGGAAGCCCAGAGGAGCTGGCCGTTGATTAAGGATTCCATAATCTTAGAGAGCAAGGGGTTTATGGCTATAGGTCTGTAGTTGGACGGATCAGAGCGGTCACCTTTTTCTGGAATCGGGTGAACAAACGCTACCTTCCAGGAGTTCGGGACGATGCCTAGGGAATAGGAGAGTCGAAAAAGGCGCGTAAAACCGGTGCCAACTCCGGAGCACACGTCTTCAGGGCGGGCCTGTTCTAGTGGTTAGTGACCCTGATAATTGCAAATACCCGGGTATGTAAAAAATACTACCCGATACCCGGGTACCTGATATCCGGGTACCCGATACCCGGCGAAAACCCTAATTCTAACATTATGTGCTAAAATGAACACATAATATTTGAATTTGAAAAAATACTTGAATTTCTGTATTTTTTATGGTTGTAGCCCTATGTATGGCAACCTACAGTTTTTTTATGGAAATAATCTGTAATGTTATTAAAATAATGGTTACATTATAAAAGTATGTATTTATCCCCACATACCTGTTAATCATATAATAGCGACACTATGATTGAGTGTCGTGAATGTACAACACAAATGGTAATATGATTGGTTATTATATGTTAATCAGGCACAGTAAAGCGCAACACGCAACTACATTACGACCTACTTGTACACAGTAAGACGTGGTTATTTCCTCTAGTTGTTACATTTAACCGTGTTTTTTAAACATTTCTTAAAATATTAAGTTACAACGTCAATCATTTTGCTATGAATAACTGTATTTATGTTTGCTATCCAGTACAATACACGGCATTATTGAGTGATTTGCTACGGTTACTTTAAATTGAACTTGTAACCTTTGCGAGTCAAGACAGAACATTATCATAATACTTATTATATTCACCTTTCGTTGTGTCTGGCAGATTTGATTTAAATGTTTGTACATTATTAGGCGTAACAAGGTCAGAAATTTAAATGTTGGTTCCATTTGTGATCCAAATTCTTAATCTACATATCTTTATAGTGGCATCTTGAAACGTAAAGTATTTACTAAGCTATACTTATGAGTTCTCACAGTGACTCTACAATACTCGCATTATGAGTGATAATAAGTGAGGTTCACATGAACAGCGCCAGTGGATTTGACAGAACAATTACTTACTCTATTTTTCTCACAAAGTTGTTACAATAAATCGCGGAAATAAGGTCTGTTAAACCATATATACTCATGAGAAGAATGAGGGCCTATTAGGGGACCGCTATCCGATTTTATAGGCCTCTTCAAGCATCCAGACCTTCTTTTGAAAATTGCTTACGTATTTTTTGTAAGTAGATATACCTACGTCCAGGAATGATTTCAATTCCATTTGGATTGAACCCATTTTTCTTTTAACCTTTTTCTCAATGTAAGTTGTGAAATGTTAAAAATTAAGGTTATATGAATGTCATATTTGTATGGTTATACTGTATGTGATAAAGACTTTATTCGGGGTTAATGGAAATAAAATAGTGGTCAGCTGTTTATTTACTAGTGAAACCAAATAATAAAGTAATGAATGCAGGTGACAGTTTTGTTCAATTTCTCTGTAACGAAAATTCAGGTCGTCTTTGTGAATGACTCAAAATCCGTACTTTCATACAGTTTATAGAATTACACGCCTTGTTCGTTTCGATTCAGTATTATAACTCGGCCTGACTCGTGCAATTCTGAACGTGATGACCGAGAGATTCTAAGGAAATTGAAAGTGTTTAATACATCGTTAATCTACAAAACATCGAGACTTTAATAACCTTTTTAAATTATTTGAATATTAAAGAGATATAATACAATTATAATGTTGCTGTCGTGACGGACATGCAATAAACTTAGAAAAATGATATATATATATATCATTTTTCTAAGTTTATTGCAATTTTAATAGTTTTCATTAACCAAAAGGCTTAAGTTTTACTTTCAATAAAGCACTAGAGTTCTTATTAATTTTTGAATACCTTTAAACAACTATAGCTTTAATTATTAGAACTAAATAGGCTACGCTTATACGAGTTTCATATTGGAATCTTTAGTTCTATTTAGCTGTGATTACTTCAATCACATTTAAAATTAACGCCATATGTATGTATGCCTCTAAGCTTCACCGGAACCGATAAGCGTCATTTCGGTTCGGTTCCGGTATTCATGATACAATAACTTTCTAAAATCAAATAACTTAAAAAGGAGGAATGTACATTCAACTTCTACCGTTATGAGCAAATGTGAATAATGAGGTTCAATTACTTTTTTTTTAATTGTAGGAAGATAGCAGCAGTGTAGACTACCGGCTTATGACGAGATTGACACTTTTCCTATTAAAAACTATATTGATAGCCTCGTTACGCTATTTATACAATAAAAGTGTTACACTAAAAAAACGTTATACACTTTTCCTTTTGTTCCATATTGTTAGAACCTGTATTGGAAAATTGATAATGTAAGTTTTCTCTTGAAGGCAACCATTGTATGTTTGTTCTTTATTATCAGTGAAATATTACGTTGTCAATACTGTGAGTTTTTGCACCTCTTACGTGATAATAAATTCACGAGAGTCGCGATGTAAACAGTTTTATGCTATTTAAAATACCTCCATTTTTACATGCAGGGTTTACTGAAATTAGATGTAAACCGTATGAATTAAAAATATATAACGGTTTGTCTTTAAACTATGACATGTGAACAATGTTAATCATCCGATCAAAACGATATCATACAGACACTATCTTTGATACGGCAGTTATAATTGAGATAAATACATAATAGTTACAAAGAAATCTAATATATTAATATATATATTTTTATAAATTTGAAAAAAAAAAGCGTTTGGTGCCTGTTGTCAATAGTAAAAAGCACCCCACGTTTTTTTTCAAATTTATTAAAATTTATTGTCTATTTTTTAGTTTGGTTTTCTATAAGAAAGGTGTTTTTTAGTTTTTTTAAACTATTTCTTTTTAAATTAGTGTATTGTCATCGGTCCTCGATATATCTACAAAGTTTGAACGAATTCTGACCGTTTAAAGTCAGTCAAAATCACGCCCAAAGGAATCGGCTACAAACAAACATACAAGTGCATAATATAAAGCGTGTAAAAATCGTGTTTGTTATCGAACTTCTCCGATTTTTAAGTTTTTTTTTGTGTATATTTGTTAGGCCTGAGAATAGGTCGACCCATTTTTTAAGGGTGACTCTCCTTAGAATTCTTTTTATTGTAAAAATTTAGTTAATAAATAAAGTACATTGCATTAAGAAAATGAATGGTTAGTGGTTTTTTTTATAGGCCGTCATCGGCCACAGCGCTCCATTCCTCTTTCAGTCATAGACCCTATCCCCACATACTTACAATAAGTTAGTTACTTTTTATTTAACTACCAAAACATTCACTAGAAATTATTTATATGGCAAAACAACGGTTGTTGGGTCAGCTAGTGGTGATATACTTATGTCACACAAAAACATATTTTTCCTTTCTTTTCATATAATCTGTAATACTAAAGCTACACTCCTATCATCGACATTTCCCAATTCGTTATTTCTAAGTAAGTCTAGGGAGTAAAAGTAGACAGTCAAACGAAGAAAACAACAAAAAGTATATTAATAGAGACTTACGCGAGAGGCAAGTATGTTTTCTGAACTGAAGATGGCCATCGCTACATCGACAAACTCCTTCGAGACACGCACTGTACGCCACCTTCAGGGTGCACTGCTCTGACACCGTACATTCCGATCCCAGTAATGTTGCTGTAACAAAATGCAATACATTATAAAACGATCCTGAAATAATTCAAACCACCTTAAAACTAACTGATCATAGATTGTGCGAACATTAGCCCCCATTTGTTTGCAATGTTTGTACGTATTGTTATTTTAAGTTGATGTAATGATATTACACTCAACTTTTATCTTATATTACTCGTACACTTTTAAAACAGAATACTTTTTCGCCACCACAGTGCGTCACAGAATCAATATCGGCGCGTCTGATTGTGGTTAATGAAAAGTAACTATTCTACAATATGAAATTTATGTTTTACTATTTCATGATAAATATTAATTTAATTTTCATTCCTTTTGTTGGATCATTTGTCATTACGGTAGTTGTTTGTTAGCTTACAGGTAGATAAAATTCAATTATATTTACATATTTTTTTTACAGTTATTCTTATTACATAATAAGTAGAAGACGCACACGAGAATGTTAATTGCACGTTACATTTAATTAAAAACGTAACAGAAACATTATATTACTCTAGTGTACTATTTATTAAAGGCGGCAGCTCTAAATAATATATCGAGAGTTTTCATCGAAAAATAATTGTTGGTAACAGTTCATAATTGACATAATATTACAACCTTTTAGGATGATTTGAAATCGTTTTTGGTAGTCTAAATATGTTAGATTGGAAGGATACATTTACGACTGCTTATGATGATGCTTATGTAAAAGAGAAAACTGACAGTCTGATTCACTGACTGATCGATGAACCGAAAAACAGCTGAAACCGTTTAGTCTAAAAGCATGAAGTTGCACAAATGTTCCTTAGGGGACGTAGGTATGCACTAAGAAAGGATTTTTTTAAATGCCACTCCTACGGGTGCAAACTGTGGATTAGAATTTTATATGAAACTTCGTTATTTTAAAAGTTATAAAAAACGTTGTTACTGATTTTTACAAAACTAACATCTAAAAGGGGTCCAAATTTGTAAAGGAAACCATTTTTTTAAATTATCGAGTCCAAACTCTCAGTATAATTATATTCTCTAACAAAATTAATAATAATTAGACACCTATTTCTTAACTTTTCAAAACATTCAATTACGCCAAAAAAAGGGTTTACTGGATCTGGACGACATTTAGCACATAGCATAGATAGATTATAGTCTAGAATAGCACACGGGTTACAATTTATATCGGCCAAATTTATTGTCAAAATTGACATTTACACGAGCGAAGCCGCAAAAGCGTTTGTAAAACCTAGTATGATATAAGTACGAATAAGTCTATCTATAACTCTAACAAAAACCAGGCCCAAAACAATGGCCAGGCCTATTTAAAAATAATATTTCAAAGTAATCCTTTAGTTTTGACATTTAAATAACAACATTATGTCACAGTTTATCTCGGCAGTGGGAGCAAGTATGCTAAACTGTTCTAAAATGTTCTATTTCTATGTATCTGTAATAAAATGTTCACAATATTATACTTATACTTTAAGGACAAGACAATTAAGGCAAATTCTTTATAGATTAAATTCAGATAATTCCCAGAGACAGTGACGAGACAATGAAATCCCATATCATAATATAAACAATCCGAATAAATTACCTTAAAATCGCGGACAAGCGGCACCTCTGAAATTAACTACGCATCTTTCAGACGCCTACCATGACTAATGATAGTTAAAATATACATGCAAAATGTTAGATACACTACAACGTGTTAATAAAGTTTTTATATGACTACTTTCTACAACTCATGTACAGATTTGACATTCAAATAATGAGAGGTCTATGTTTAAAGTGATTGTTCACGGCATATTGTACATATTGCGTTTATTTTTCTCCCGTGAAACTCTAAATTATAAATTAGATTTTAAACTGCAGTAATAGTGTAATTTATTACACTTTACTTACTTACTAATTACTAAAATACACTATTACTGCAATATTTAAAAAAGGTATATTCATGTCAGGTAGGTACATTTAAATGCATTTGAAACTTAAAGATCTGTTACTTTATTTCGTTACTTTAATATCAGTTTACCGTTTATGAACGGTTGGCAATGTAATATGTTTATTATATGCATATTATTATTGTTATATGGTAAAAGAACGAAAATAAAAGTAAACTTTGCTTTTTAACTCATCTATTAAAATCTTCAAGTTCTTGTGACCGCTTGGCGAAATTCCATTCATTCATTATAACACCTAATAAAATTAATATTATTGACAGGGTCTATAAAATGTTTTTAGGTATTAAATTAACTATTTCTACTCACAACTTTTTGCGGTACAGGTTTGTTGCGAGTTGCTGGACTGGGATTATTTATGTGTTATGTTCTTTAATGGATATTAAGCTCCTGTAACATGACACTGATTATATAAAAGTTGCATTTGCAAAATTTTTGTACCCAACTATAGTGTCATGTTACTAGAATTATGAAGTTTTTTTAGACTGTGTGTGTTGTAGACTCTACAATGTTGAGTGAGTGTGCCGATACGTAACATTTCGTTAACGTTATTTTACTTTACACATATCTACCATTTATTTGTGTGTTCTCCTATTATTGTCAGTCTCATTTACTTTTGTATTTTAATTTTGTTGATTGTCATTCAACTTACGTACCTGAATAATATTAACTTAATTTTATTTAACAACGATGACAATGCAAACACACTGCCGTGCTTTTTTGTGACAATCATGATATTATATTAATATACACAATACTAAATAGTTACGAAAACAATTACTAAATAATTAAAAAAAATGAAAAGGATTGTCCTCTTAAAAACAAAAATACGCATCATATAGCTACCATATACTTTTATTTTATAAAATTATAGCAATATAATATATATTATGTATCACCTGAGATTATATTAGGATTCTAACGATATCATACATCAGTTACATAGTCTGTTCAGGCATTTAGAAGTGATGATGATGATGATGTAGTCAACAAACTCATAACACTCCTTATAGGGCAATCGCCTATGTACGAGTTGTATTTTAAACTTCTGTAGTTTTTAAATTTCCTTTTAAGCGCTTGTTTAAATGTACAGTTTCAAGAAATATGACACAAAAGAGTATTGACACATGCAATCACTAGATCATGATTACAAAATCACCTAGTAGGCAAACAAGTCATTCCGTTTTGTTGCAAAAATCTATTGAAGTCCTCAGACAAAATTGTGAGGTGTTTTAGACATGAAAACTTTTTTACTGCACCACAAGCTACAAGTGACAGTGCAGAGAATGACGAGTTCATGACCCGAAGGCGTGTACGACCCTATTTGTGATTTCAAGTTCACTGTTGGTCCATTTGTACGGGTGTGGCCGACAATTTGCATCAATGTATATGATAATATATTCATATGTACGAAGAACAAGGTCGGTACATTTGAATTTTGTAACGTAGATAAAAGGTAAAACAGAACTGGTGTCGTAGCAGTAACACGCGTGAACATGTGAAACACCAATTTACCATCATTTTTGTTCACCGTCTGACGACAAAAATTATGTGGTATATGCACAGTGCAGTGAGCCGTTCTTCGTAAATGCAGTTGAAAAAGTCTCAAGTGTATTCAGTAATAGTTTATCTGCTTACGTTATTAAGCATTAAATATTAATCAATTTCCTTTTTACGTTAAGCATTTTATGTTTGTAAAAGAACATAAAGGCTGGAAAGTAAAATTAGCAAGTATTGCAGAAAAAAAAGGTGAAAGCGGGAAGAAGTATTGCAGAGAAAAGGATTGTTTCTAGATCTTAAACTGTATTAACTCGACGGGCTTGTTGGTCTAGTGGTTAGTGAGCCCGACTGCTAAGCCGGAGGTCGTGGGTTTTGATTCCTACCCAGGACAAATATTGTATGAAGAGCAAGGTTATTTGCTTTTTTACATATTAACAATTTATTTATGATTTATGATATCCCAGAAGATCGAGGATAAGATACAAGTAATAGTATAAGTAGTAGTATCATCATCATCCACAGGCTTTACTAGTCCACTCCTGGACATAGGCCTCTTTAGAAAGGAGGTTGTGGCCTACTGGCCTGGGTATAGGGTTTATGTCAAGTTTTCCTTCTCTTTGCAGTGCTGTTGTCCTGCGTAGCTCCCTTATTCGCCTCTTACGATACCCACAGATACAAACACTTTCGACGCAAGTGGGTTCGATACATACATAATATCTACACTCATGCCTACATCGACGAAGGAGTGAGCGAAGGCTTATTAAACGTCGGCACCAGGGACTTCCTTTCTAGGGTATACCTGGTTCCCTGGCTATTAGTACCCGAGACGGCGTGCGGTTTTAGTCAGTTCGAGTCCGACATACCACCGATAGGTGGTATGCGAGGGGATTTCCGCAAGGAAAAAAAAAAAATTCTTATTAAACGTCCACATTTTGCGATTTACAACCCATTCGCGACCTACTTACGTAATTAATAATCTCTATTTGACCTAACAATATAAGCGACAGCCATTGGATGATATTTGGCATTTGGAAGATAAATTGTCTCTACTTACTTGTCATGTATCTAGATACGTAATGGAAAATATGATGGGGCCTCCGTCCCTTATAAAATAATATTAGGTGCATTAATTTATATTGGACAAAAATAGGGTATTTATAAATATGACATTAAACTATTTAGTTAATATATACAAATATTTAACTCGAGTCTTAATCAATCGGTTCCGGAGATTACAAAAGGGAAACTAATATTTTGACAGGTAAGTTAATCAATAAACATATATGTCGCCTATTGAATTATAAACCATTTACGTTGGTATATTAACGATAATATGTAATTATTGAATATTATTTACACGTATTTGCTTTTAGCTCGTAGATTTGGCGTGACGCACGATAAGAGGACTGGTTTGCAAGCGCCGCTTCTTAAAAAGCAGTTATTACGATATAATCCTTTTACTTTTATCGCGTTCGCCATCTAGAATGCCTGACACATTAATCTCAAAAGAATACTACAATATTGAATACTTACCTTTATTAGATCTGGCACGGCATCGGCGCTGACAACCGTTAAAAGACAGTGTATTGTCAGACTTTTAGATTTTCAATCTAGAAATCTCTTTATACAGAGTCAACACCAATTCGATACGTGTAATAAATGAAATACAAATGCAACATTGTTGTCTATTTATCTACTTCTTGTGTGCAGTATGTGAAATTGTAGACAAACGGATCTTCAAGTTAAGAATTCCTATAAGAAGGTGAAACAACCGCACAGATACTTTGAAGCCTTTTATGGGAAAGCTATCTTTATAACGGATTTCTAGTCATAGATAAGCTGAATATTCTTTTATGTTCACCAATTGATAAGAACAGTGATACAATATTCTATGTGTATAATCATATTTAATTATCATATTTTTTGTAAAATTTTACTTAGTTAATTGTGAAGTAAAGCGTAAGCACATTCAACCAACAATGAGAAGAAAAATTGTTAAAATATTTCATAACAAAAAGTGTTGAAACAAAAAAGGTTCCCTCACATGTAACAAATTAGATGTATTTTTAAAATGCCTACATATACGAACGCCAGTTCATTACAAAGTTAACACGTTCGTGGAAATAAGTATATTGTTTTTAAATAGATAATTGGAATAAGTAAAGAAGTGATATTTTTTAACTTTCCAAAATGTTATTGTGTGTAATGTAAGTTCATCTGTTTTAATGATTGTCTAAGAAAAAAATCTTAAACTTATTTAACAAGATTGTTACGTGTAGGTATGAAGATTGATAGATATTTTGTGACAGCCCTTACGGGTATAACTGTAACATTGCAGAAATGGTACGCTAAGTACGGATATCTGGGTTAATATACAGGATTAAAAAATGGATGTCATAGCAAATTCGTTCGATTTTGATTGATGCGTAATTCCGAGAATAACTTTTATTGGATGACTTAAGTCCTGCTAAAATTATTGTCAACCAATTAAAATGTCTAGTTAACTATACATTCCTACATTTATTTGGTTTGTTGTGTTACGAGTATGTCTGACGGTTAGTGTCAGCAACGTATTGAGCAATGAACACAATTTTCTGCATACCGTTATAAAGAATACATTAATCGTTACCGTATCTGATGTCTTTTGCATTCGTAATGGCACTTCTTTACCATAAGTTTCATGAAATTTAAGTTTCGCTGCGTCCTAGATAATAACTATTAGCAGTCCTAAAATTCCTACTTAATTTTCTCCTACAGATTTTACACTTTCTCGTGTCGTACAAAAAATAAATGTTAGAGCTTAATTTATATTTTATTTCCAAACATAACAGATGGGTTCGTTACGAACCCTGCCCTCTCTAAGTATTATTTTATAGGTATCGTAAAAGTGAGGGGGATCAGGCAGAAGAAATAGTAAGCAAACTGTACGCTAACGGTTTGTTGTTGTAAACAAATAAAATGGATATGAGACCCTATATTTCATACCGTACGAAGGACAGCCGGATCAATTTATGGCTGGCAAACGCGACGATAAGTCAGTCGGAGCTTGCCGACGGGCCGCACTCGTAATCGTCAACAAGTTTATTTAAATTGGTACCTACCACAAATAAACGATTGAGACCTTAGCGTTGCCACTCATATAAAGTTTAACCGGCAACAAGGATATATGGGGATCTTTTTTTCATTTAATCACGTGTAATAATTAAGCTGGGAATAATGCATATTGATCTCAAATGTTTTGAAAATTTTACTTTTCTTGTATTCAACTGTGTTCAGCGATCTGAACTGATATAGGTAGTAAAAATTATTTATCAGTTTAGACGTCTGCTGTGTTTCCTATAATTCTATAATACTCTGCCACATTCACACATAGCCATCTAGTCCCAAACTAAGCAGAGCTTGTACTATGGGTACTAGACAACTGATATAAATACATACATATTTTTTTTGTAAATACGTACATATAATACATAGAAACACCCAGACCAAATCAAACATTAAATGTTCATGCACACAAATGTTTGATTGAGCGGGAATCGAACCCGCGACCTTTTGGAATAGCAGTCCGTTACACAAACCACTACGCCATCAGGTCGTCTCTATTTTCGATAACCGTTCAATACGAATCTAGCGTGGTCCAACGTTTAAATTTTGTAGGTATATTTTCTCTTGTTAGTTCGAGGTCCTCTTAAACATTAAGAGGCAGAGAGAATAAAGTAAAATAGTTAGTATAATTTAAAAGAAAACAGTAATGTTCTAGCTAGGTATTATGTATAATGTTAATTGTATTCACACACTCAATCAAATCAAATAATTTATTTTGCGAACATGTTAGAATGTGGCTACTCATTGTTATGCTCATTGTTAAGAACATAACAATAAGTAGCCACATTCTACCTTAAGGCATGCAATTTTATTTTTGTATTTAACTCAGTTTAAACAACAAAACATATTAAAACAAAATAAAGGTATTAAGGTTTATATAAATTAAATTTGCGTAGTCAGTTTATGAAATAACCTACTGTCATAATATACTATCATAATATCAATAGGTAAAATATACTAATGTCAAAAATCTCAGATCAAAACAATTATTTCTTTTTTTTATAAAACAAATTAAATTCTTAATGAAATTATAAAATAAATTCATAAAGTAAGTAACACTATAATATTTTTTTCACATCCAAGATATTTTTTAATTTGTTTTCTAGTCTATATTACATTTTTTAATGTGGGTAACCAAAAGAAGTACGAATACGTCTTGCTATTCATGAAATCCATTTAAAAATTATATTTTACATCCATATGATTCGTTGGAAAAGGAGCATACGAAAATAAATACCAATTTCTAATGTCCGACCAATTTTTTGAAACGTTGTGCATTATTACATTACAGATACTTTAAATTCGTAATGCACTTCATAATAAATTCTTACTAAAGAAGCCGTATATAACTTAAAAAAATAACGGTTTGGATTCTACATTGACTTTACAATGTAGAATTCACTAGTAGCAAAGATTAACGATAAGGATAGAAGAGAATTTTTACCACGTCATTTAAATAACTGGCACGACTTGCAACAATTCAGTGGGAAAGTATTTTCTGCCTACCAAAATTATGTGAAGTAACCCTTAATTTGCGCAAGATGGCTGGCAGGAGCTGGATGCGAGAAGCCCAAAATCGATCTAAGTGGCGTGCAATGGGAGAGGCCTATGTCCAGCAGTGGACTGCGATAGGCTGATGATGATGATGAACCCTTAATCCTCCAATATTCTTAAATAAAAATATACTGTTACCGGCAATCTGCATGATACCTACGCAAAAGATAATACCTGCGGTATTCAAGCAATGCGTGAAATATGATGAATATTATTGTCCATACCATACTTTGCCTGGGTAATATTCACTTCTGGAGATTGTTTAGAGTAACCTACTGGCAAACCGGCAATGTATAAAGTGAATTGATTGGTTTCCATTTAGTAATGTTATGTAATTACGTACCTAAAAATAAAATAACTGACAAATAAAACTCGTTATAATCATGAGTAACAATAAAGGACCGTCAAAGGTCGTTAAGACAAAAAAACGAAATTGACCACTTCACACTTCAAAAAGCCTAGAAGGATGAAAACGAAAATACTAAGGTGCCCTAGGAATCTGACTAAACCACAGCGTGTCTCATACTGCACTTAAAACAGAAGGAGGAATTGAAGTAAATTATTTAGGACATCACCTTGGCCTCATAAATAAAATACTACTACACTATTTAAAATAGTACCGTTTGGTTTTAGATTCTAGCTATGAATACCGTTTTTTGGTTGTTGTTATGAATTGTGTGTTTGCTTATATTGTTTTAATTATTTACTGAACTCTTATTAACTCCGAGTCAGCAAATTATTAGTTTTTTTGTGGTTCATTAGGGAATATGTATCCTTATTAGCCTAACTATTAGCCTATCTGACACACAACGCCATCTAGTTTCAAACTAAGCAAAGCTTGTACTATGTAAGCTAGATTGACTGATAGAATACTTATTATACCCGATATAATACCCAAACTTCGAGAAAAATATTTGCAGATTATACAAACATTTGGTCCGACCTGCGAATCGAACCCGAGACCTCAGCACAGCAGTCGCATACGCTACCACTGTACCACCGAGGCAGTCAATGAAAAATAAACAACATATGTCATAAGTTATTTATTATAAGTTAGTTAGTATAAAGTTATTTAATAAAGGCCAGTTTACAAGGTGGGTTCATTTATATTTTTTTTAGCAGATATTAGAGTAATTTTATCAATAATGAAAAATAGGAATAGGTTTTTCATATAAATAAATAGGTGAGTAATTTTTTTTTCTTCTATTCTTCACCACTCCGATACGTTTTTCTCCGGAGTTTTTAAAGCGATTTTCTCATTATTTTCTTATGTTTAGCATTATGTAATAAAATTAAAATTAATAATTTTTATTTAATAATTCTATTTTACAGCAATTCATTTTTCCCCGCTGCAATAAGGCGGCGTTTGGAAATAGATTTTTTAATAATGGTTGACTTGCTTGGTTTATCGTCATACGGTGTTCTTGTAAACATAATATACTCAATTAATGGTTACTGTGGCAATACTTGATTCAATATGTTCTCTTCATTGTTAGTGGAGAGAATGCGTAGCTTAAAATAAAATAAATAAATAAATGAAATAAATTCAAAATTTTTTTCTTACCCGCGACACTGTTATAAATAGTACTGTACAATAAACAAAAATTGTTACAAAGCTGAACAGGACAAGTTCTTTAATAACATAATAATTACTTGCTGTAGTAATATTTTTATGTGTAAAAAAATATATTAGGCAGTGCTAATATGTTTTATTCGAAATATCGTTCCATTGGACAACGCCTGCACTAAGAGTAATTAATTACTCCTGTTCAATTTATTAGAGAGTATTTTCATCATCATCAACAGCCTTTAACAGTCCACTGCTGGACATAAGCCTCTCCTGAGAAAGGAGGTTTTGGCCTACTATACCACGCTGGCCAGACGGGTTGGTAAAGGGTTTGTGTCAAGTTTTCCTTCTCTCTGCAGTGCTGTTGTCCTGCTTAGTTTTTTCCCTTAGTCGGCTCTTACGACACCCACGGGATGAATAGGGGTGGTGACACTCTGTATTCTTAATCCGTCACCACACGGTAGAGAGTATTTTAATTGGACATATTTAAATTTACGATCACATACAATTATTTTTAACAACGCGGAGAAAGCTTCTCATATAGTCTATAATATTATTTATACCTGCTTACGTACTCAATCGAACGGTAAGTATTTATGTTATTCTCTGTGGTATATCAGATGATTGCTCACGCTTGGCATACTGACCACGGGGAAGATGAGATGACAAGTTGACAGCTCCGTCTACACTGGCACGCCAACCCTCCCTCTTACATCGATTATCTACATGTAATGACCACCTTGTTTTATGGAAATTGAAATGGTTATGTTGACGTTCCCAAATCTTGTATGAGTTTCGTAGTTCTTTTTTCATAGGCTGAGCAAAAAAAAGGTAAGCTCATCACACAATATTTGTCCTGGGCAGGAATCGAACCCACCACCTCCGTCTTAGCAGTCGCTTGTATATATACTTACTTTTATGTAAATAATATATACTTATATAACCTACATATATACCCATATATTGCTTGACTGAATGAAATATGGCTCTCAGTGTCTTCCAACGCGTCTTTTTGGGGAACTAGTGACGTTGTAAGGGATAGTTAAGTATTGTTTTGCACATGATAATAAGAGCAGTAGCAAAAATTTAAAGGGAACCTGCAGGACTACGCTTTAATGGCGTCAGTTATACGATTCTGAAATCAGAATTTAAAGATTGCCATTTTTTATGTTCACAATGAGAATTGTTCATTATATTAAATTTTCTACAGATAACTAGTTTTTTGTATTTATTTACTTTGTACTTTCCTTGTTTCGTAGCAAGATGATGATCTTGCTACGAAACAAGGAAAGTACGTATTTTCGTGACAATGTAACTTCTGATTCAGATGCTAACTGTACCTTCTCTGCAATAGAAAATAAGTAGGTTCTAAAAGTATAAATCAGTACTTAATGCAATATTCAAATATGCATGTATGTCAGGAAAGTATGATTATTGATTATAATGTATACAAATAGGCTGCTGGCAAGTAGGTTTCCTGGTTTAAATCCTGGTTGGAAATGCCGCCTGACTGGACTTGCTCTGTAAGTATGTCAGTTAGTCCGTATGTATGTCCATAAGTAGTCATCGTATCTGTAAGTTGTCCATCAGCCCTCTTTATAACATTTATCTAAATAAAGGTCATGTACAACCAGATCTGTAATTAAAACCCGCTACATCATTTAGAGTGAAAATAAAGAATCCATTTAAAAAGTTTCACTCATAAAATCCTTATACAAAACAAAACAACGTAATCAGCGAATGAACCGTTGAAATACACCCATGATCCAGTTGTTCGTATACGGATACAAACTTTTATGGCAACGAAAGTGAGATAAGCGTGGGATTACACGACTATCGATATAAAAGATCTGTGATGTCGTTCGGTACCATTCGCATTGAGTACAGGCCGCTTGCAATTCGTTCTGGAGGTTCTTTTGTCTTTATCTTCTGGCGAATAAAAAGCCAATGATTTTAGTCACATAAAGTCTAGACAAAGTAGATTTCTTATTGCCATTTTTTAAAAGAAAATCTTTGGACAAAAGTAATCAAATGGTGTTTAGGCTAAATAACTATTTTTTCTTTAAAGTCAGTCATTAAAGAGAAAATACATTATTTGCTTCCACTGAACTGCTATTATGAGATCTCTGAATGATACTATTTACGCAAAATTTAGTGAAAGCAAGGGTGAATGGTAGGTTTATTTGTTTGAGTATATTTCACACAGTAACTTCTCTTTATAATGAACACAATACAATAAACAACCTACTTTGCCAACACAGTCGTCATAAACATCAATAAATGTTTTGATTGATCAATACAACATTCACAATTTGTAAATCGAAAGCGAAATTACATTTCAATATATATTGATAATGTCATCATAGAAATGATGAAAACTGCCGACATTAGTTGATAGCTCTATTGATTACCGAAGAGAAAGTAATTTGTTGGTCTCGCCACAAATTTTACCACACGAGAATGATTAGGTATTGCGAATGACAAAAACTGGAGTGGAAAACCGCGAGCCAAAGTGCTGCAATTGCGAACTGAGCTATCAAGTCGAGGGTAAAAAGGACCTCCGGTGCTTAAAACAAAAATGTTTCAAAGAAATTGACTAAGGAAAAGGAAAGTATTACTTACATTCGAGACAAGTGGAGTTGTCAACACGAGCGTAGTAAGGTTGGCACACACACACGCCTCTCTCGCATTGGGAATGGCTGACACCACATTCGCTGCTGGAGCGACAACGTGCACCGAGATATGACGCACTGTTGTCTGCTTGGACAATCTGAGAAAACAAAACATACTCACGCTAACATCCTGTTCTTTTTCATAAATCGAACTATATCCTGATAAATCTGGCCTTTTACTCGGCAGAGCTATATATAGTCATTTTAGATGTTTGGAACGTTAATGATCACTATTTCTTTTCGTATTTTTCTGTAAATATTTCTCATATTACACTGTATATTTTTTTGTAAACTGTGACCTTTATTGTCCAATAATGCCCCATAGACTATGTTGAGGGTTCAGTCAATACGGTGATTATACTTTTTGCGAAACAATACAAAATTAGCTTTTAAAATAGGCCTGTGGTACTGCTGCTTGGAGTCCATATTGTTTATTAGAATTTAAAAAAACCTACTGAGTAATAACAACTAATAAAATCTTACGATCCTTCGGCAGATTGCCTTTACAACCATAAATATTACCCTGCGAATTTAAACCTCGTTTGCATACCAAGGGAAGGTACCCCTTGCGATGATTTACAATGGTCTTAACAATGCGTATACATGTACACATATATATTACGAGTACAAGGCATTAATCAAGTCGAGAGTAGCTAGATCTTCCAAGAATATTCCTCAGATTCCAGCCTCTTGCTAAGTATTTCGTGGTTTTTTGTTATTTTTAAATTTCACGCTGGATATTTTTACTTATTCCATCAGGGCAACGTTCTTGGGTAGGCCTACATGTTGACCTTGGTCAGTAGGAACATAAGTTCTTACATGTTTGCTTTGAGCACGTATGCACTAATGCGTCAAGATTTGAATGTGTTTTAGGAGCGGATTACGATTCGTTCCACTTCGTTTGTGTTGTGTATTATGTCATTGTTGCAAATTGCTATGACATTCTTAGTTGTAATATTGTCTTCGCTTCTATAAGGATGTCCGCTCCACCTACGTCAAACTGTAATACATCATCCTCGATATATTTCTAACAACGATAATTAGGTATATCTTTGAATAAGCGAAAAGTATGAAGAGCCTTTCAAAATCAACATGTGGGTGCTTTACACTTTATCGACCGAAATTAAAATTTTATGAAACGGTTCTGAATCGTTGTATAACTTATTCAAGCCCCGGAAACATGAAATTATACAGAACGGAAAGAGGGTCGGTACCTAACTATTTATGTATGTACCTAAGATCCTACATAATTCATGAGAAAAAACTGTTTGTGATGCCATCTCGCACTGTGTATCACCGTGTACGTATTAGTTTTATTTGATAACAACAAATGACATACGTTGTGATTGTATGCGAAGACGTTCGTTCGGTTTCTTTTAATAATTGCATTTCATCTATTCGTTTCGTTAAGAAACGAGTAATTACTTTTTTTCATTGGTAACGGATACACTGTGTTATTCTTGCAGTTACTGTGAATTAGTGACCCAATTTCACTGCCGCCAAATTTAGTATACCTAACCAGTTTTTTATTTATGAAAGCATTGTTACGGATCCAAACAAGTAGACGCAAAAACATGTCCGTTACCGTACCTATCATGCGGATTGCGGTTGCTGCGATTGTATGTAATGTGAACAATTATCCGACGAAACTTATTTAGTCGTGTGATTCGGTTCCACAGCGTCGTTGGCGCGTAAATGACCCTAGCACGAACGTAGTTCTCTCATCAATTTCCTAGTAAATCACTAACCACCCATTGCTCTATACTTAGTGCAATATCCACAGATCGTGCAAGCAGTTTCTTTATAATTTCGGTTTTGTTATAGTCGAGTAAACTCTGCTGATGTTACGGAAGTCTAAAAACAGTCATGATCTATTTGTGGGATTTCAATTTTCAATTCTATCACAACTAGTTTTCTATTTAGTCAATCCCATCTAGAAGTACAAGCGCTAGAGCACTAAAGCACTTTGTAGGTCTAATATTTCAAACACAATATTATTATAAGCAAGCATTAGTGTCATTGGTGATCTACTACTATCGAAATTCAATGATAATTGCTAGTTGTTCATTAAGCTGGTGATTGATGCCGGATTATTAAGTGCTGAAGATCAAAATGATTTCTAGAATAAAATCAATTTACTTCCGCTGAATTTAACTGTTTTTTTATTTAACTAACTAATAATTGTATTGTGATTTGCCATGTAGTAATAAGAATATGCAAAAGTTTAAAAATATGTTTAAGTTCTCTCACGAGACTGTGGGTACAATAAAATTCCGATTAAATGATTTAAATGGATTTTTTACATGTAAAGAGCCCAGCAGAGACTACACTCCTTCCTTTGCTTCAGTCCTTAAATTCTATTATGTTATTGGCAAGCCTTTTAAAACAGACTATAGAGATAGTTTTCTAATTCAGAACAATTTGGGTATACCATAAAGTAAATATCTCCTTAAACTACAAGTACAGGGGCACTAACGAGTCATCAATGTCACGATTGAAGTAAGGCGAAAAATAACTTTCATACCATTGATGACAGTAATCATGACTGAGTTACTCACGATCACTCTTTGACACTCCATTAGCATTGATAACATTAGAAAATACTTAGCAATGTGCTTTATAAATCACATTGCTTAATAAATCTATACTTCAATATTTCTCCAGTTCAATTTACGTCTAAACTATACCAATATTATTAGGAGGCAAAGTTTGTGAGTTTGTATTTTCGGGGTAATCTCCGGTACTACTTACTGATCAGATTTTGAAAATTCTTTCACTGTTAGACATATATTATCCCTGAGTGCTATAGAATACCTTACTACTTACTATAAACGCGGGTAGAGCCGGCGGCAAAAACTAGTGACAGTCCACAACAATGACATGTTAAATTAAAAATCTTGTTATTTAAGATTTCATGGTTGTTTTTTTAACCGCTTTAAATAATTAAAAAACACAAAAAGCAATTTAAACATAGGACTTGGGTTTTGAGTTTAATACATTGACCATCATTAACAAAGTTTTCTCCCTAGCAAAATCGTAGAGGCTGCATAACGTATAATTACGCGTTACGTGACATAAAAGCACATTTTAATTGTTTTAATAACATCAAAATAAAACGTTAACAAGTATTTTTAATGACGTGAATCGATGTGGTCACGGAATCCATAAAGCGCATAATACTAATATTACTACATAACATAGAGGACAGCAACTCTCTGTGAAACCTGATATTACTGAAGTATGTTCTGTTTTACCAACAATTAGAAGTGCATAATGAGTTCGATGGCGGCATTAACCTTAGTAAGAAGGTAACAGTCTTCAAAGCACGGAGTAAAACAATTCACACATCGGGACACGACAAGAATATGTATGCGACGATGGCTGGTAATAAATAAATGTGTGCTTTTACTGGTCTGCACCGCAAATGCATAATGCAGGAGTTACCATAAACGGCATCAGTGTATGTACGACGAATCAAGATTCAACATAATATGTCGTCTTTGTAGTCCTGTTTATTTTAGGGACAAATAGATACAAGTGAGTGACACTACTCAAATAAGTCATCGACCGCTATTGTCGCGCGACAGGCAAAAAATTAAAAATAGAGATTTACGTAGATATTGAATTACTATACTTGTTACTCAACAATATTCAAATTATATTAGTCGTATTCGATCATTTTCTGTTATTTCGTATTCATATTGCAAGTTATCAGCATAAAATAGTCATTTATGTTGTGATTGATGAGGAAAAGTAGGTAGTCGCAGAAAAGTGTTGAGTACTCTAATATCGTAATATTTACAATATTTATTCGTCCGAAATTCTATATATCTTCATCGATATTATAATACGTGAAGAGAATTCTATATGTATTTTTTTAAAATTCACGAAACAAGGAAAGATAAATAGACACAACAACAATAAACAATTTTTTTAATGCCGTGTTGAAAATTACAAAGTTATAAGAAAACGGGTACATCAAGCTACACGCGTCCAGTATAATATGTTGACAAGCACAAGAAACAGACCAAATCAAAATTTACGTAATGAATTTATTATGTTTGAAATTCGACCAACTACCGATCTCTAATAGTAAGGATTGGAATTTTATACTCCTAAAGAATTACATCTCTGCAGTCTATTTTCCTTTGCCCGTAAGTTTGACAAACTTAAGGACGAAATTCAGTAAAATGACAGTTTCAGTAAGTAAGTAAGCGATTTTACCCAGTTTATGAAAAAGACACAAAAAACTGGATTTTTATACATTTAATATAATTTATTTTTTATAGTTATTCAGTAACAGTTTACAGTTATGCTGTGGCTGTAAACTACATGTACGCACTTTAATTTTGAACTTAATAAAATCTAAAGTCAATGTATCATTAGAAGGCAACTTCCGCAATCGACTTGTAATTTTCTTTAAAGAAAGAGTAGACATAACAAAAACCTATAAATAACATTTGTCATTTGAATACTTAGACTAATAATACTAGCTCATGATATAAGGATACGAGTTTCTATTAATGACTACTGTAAACATGCAAGAATAAACAATTCCTTAATTAGTTTCTACACAATCATTCTCTATGTCTAGAGGATTTATTGTTAGGTCAGCCGTTTATTATTACATCAAAAGCAACTTAAGTATAAACCCTTAGCCAAATGGTGGCAATAGCTGTTTGTGTCTTCCTATGGCTGAGTTGAGTACTAAATATATGGTGAAATTTTTAGTCCTTATGAGATGAAGAAGTATCTTGGAAACATCTTTATCGATCTTAAAACAACTATAAAGTTAAATAGTTATTTAGGTATAGTTAGTTATTAACGTACGTCGTTATTTAGGTTCACATGACGCTAAGTTATAAATAGATCTAGATCAGTTACCTGCTGTGGTCAAGCAAAGTTGCCGCCCCCAAAGTGAATAAATCTTAGACGTTATTTGCCAACAGTCTCAAATTACGAAAATAAAGAACATAACAGAACGGAGTGCCGTTCCTAGAAATATCATCAAACCTGAACTCAGTTGACATACTATTGTAAAGCAAATCAGAGTATAAAATTTACTACCTTTGTTATAATGCAAAGGCAACAGCCATCCGGTGAACAAAAGACAGCTTGGGTGTAACCGCAGGAAAATATTGCACGTTGCGGTCATCATGGTTATCGTGGCA
Organism: Arctia plantaginis; assembly: GCA_902825455.1. Taxonomy (NCBI): domain Eukaryota; kingdom Metazoa; phylum Arthropoda; class Insecta; order Lepidoptera; family Erebidae; genus Arctia; species Arctia plantaginis. The sequence goes on along the minus strand of CADEBD010000312.1, from coordinate 1,621,284 downwards.
ACTTTTAGCACAAAAAATAAAAAAAAAGGTATGTAAATTACGCAAAAATTCCGAGGAACATTTTTATAGCCACCATTGAGGTCTATAGCCGAGAAAGAAAATAGGTAAGAGTTGACCAAAAAGTCGTATTTCAAGGAAATCAGAGACTATAAAATTTGCAAATGATACAAGATTTATGTAATTAGTTACGAGCGGAATCAATTAAATGTTTATTACAAATACAATTTAGCTCTAATGTATAATTCCAAGTGATCAAAAAAACTGCAAAATATATGGGAGGTACATACAAGTAGAAGAAAATCAAGAAGATATTTTAGTAAGCGGATTTTTAATGGGTCGTTGAATTAATTAAGTAATTAGCATAATTGATAATATTACACGATGTGTTAAAAAATCCATAATAACTGTACTAGAGGTGACATTGGTCCTCTGGTCTTGTATGAACATAACAAAATACATAGGTACTCATTAATATCAGCCGCTATGCTCGAAACGGTTATTAATAACTGTATAGAAACGACAAAATTAGATTGTTCAAAGAAAATTATGTTGATTTTATAATCGGGTTTTATGCGGAAATCTCCGAAGGAATTGACATTCTATCACGCGAGACATGAGGTATGGTCAGTGCGCCGTGGTACTGTGAGCGATGCGATGTTTACCAATCAAACCTTATTCCTAAGCTCACTTTGGTATTCCAGATAGTTGAGGCGAACACGTTAGTTGTTCCTAACGATCTAGGAAATATGAAATGTATGACTATTGTTTCAACTCCTTTCTCGGTATGGAATCACGTGCAAAAGATAAGCATTTTTAAACAAAGTAATAAAATTGTTCGGATTCATATGAGTTACTATTGTTAAACACGACTTGAATAGTTTTATTTTTCTACATGAAGGGGAGTTCACCAAATGACATTTCCTCAGCCTAAACATGCAATAGTATTGTCATAAATCGTAAAATTTATTTCGTCACGAAACAAGTTTGGTCATAAAAATATAGTTTAATAACCAATGTTATAAACTTCGAAGGGGACTTTTCCAAATTAAATTGTTTTTCATATTTATTATTCCTTTTCTGTAATGGAAAACTTTCCAATCACTTTAGATACAAATATAAAATTTAATTGGGCGAGTATTTGCCGGCGGCCCCGCCCGTGTGTTTGTCGGTTACCGCGCTAAAAAGTAACCTAGGTCCTTTATCCAGAATCAAAATATCTTCATAACAAAAGTTCATCTTAATCAGTTCCGCGGTTATTGATGCCCCATACAAACTTCCAACCCCCTTTTCACTCCCTTTAAGGATGATTTCTCTGATAAAAAACTATCCATGTCCTTTGTCTTGACTCAAACTTTCTCTATACGAAAATTCGTCTAAATCGGTTCAGTGGCTTAAGCGTGAAGAGGTAACAGACAGACAGACACACTTTCGCATTTATAATATTAAGTATTTATTAAAGACAGTGTGTTTTCGAATCTTAAGCGCTTCATTTTTCTTAGGTTTTTGTAGAATAAGTTAAAAGGGTACTTAAATGATTTTATGTATTTTAATACGGATTGTTATTCTCTACTTTGTTTAAAAAAAACTTTAATTAATTTTTTTTAAATTAAGATTGAGAAGGTGTGATGTAGTAACTCTAAGGTTTATATACATAAGTGACTTTATTTTGACATTAGAGACAGTGTATTCTCGAACCTTAAGCGCATTATTTCTCTTCCGTTAACGTACGACTTAACAGTATGTACTTGGAGGCATCAAATAATTTCGAAAAGCCGGTAGCAGGGATAAGGCTTAGTACAGAACTGATCAGCAGAGTTACCTACTGACGTCACTCATGAGCACAGACATAGTGTAGGCTTGCGTTCGCGCAACAACTTCCACTTCCCATGCGCGAGTGAACTTGCGCGACGTGTAGTGGTCGATGACCGGGCACACGCCTTCGCTACGATCGGTGAAGTCATTGGGCCCAGCATCTATGACGTCTCACTTTATACTGCAGTGGATATCAAATCGCAATTATAAACAATCATGATGATTGTCAAAATCGAAACATAGCCGCTTTACTAATATTACGTAATTTCATTGTTTATTGAAATCTTATCGCTGGGTATTATCGTCACGTCATATCTCATCGAGTATTATGTGCATCTACTGTTAACAATACGAATTTACTCTTTAATATCTATCAATTTCTGGACTTTTAGTAACTTTTAGTTTTTTGTGTCTTTCTTTTTTTTTTACTTTCACTAGAGAACAATTTTGTCCTTCCATATCAGGCTTTGTATACCTCTGTATCTTTAGGTCTTAAAATGTTCTTTGTCAAAGTTAAACCGTTAAATGATGCTGTTAGTGTTCGGAAAGGTTCACGAACACGATCACGAAATATTATTATTACAGATATTCTATTATATTAAGCGAGGTCGAGTGCTATGTAGAGCGTGATTGCAGCGCGTGGACATCATAATCCAATCTATCCCCAAAAAAATCGTAGCCCACTTGAATGTATAAGATGCGACTCGATCGATAATTTACCTACACTTTTTTAAAGATCATTTATATTATAAATCGATCTAAGTGACGTGCAATGGGAGAGGCCTATGTAGAGCAGTGGACTGCGATAGGCTGATGATGATGATGATACCTTCCAAAAATAAGTTTAGGTACAGTGTAGGTAAGATGCAGATCTACCTAATACAAAAAAACAAGGTTGAGGCCTGAATACACATAATAAATAAATAAAAGGTACCTACTAAGTTCGTTATTTAAATCTCGGTAAAAGTTATACTTATCTGAGTGTATATTATATTATTATTTTTCTCGCAAATACTTAAAAACTTAAAATAACAAATTAATAAAACAATATAATACACATTTACTAGTGTATACGGGTAAATTTATCAACTAGACGTTTAAATACATTTGCGTGGTTAATACGACTAACACATTTGTACTACACTTCTGTGTACAACAGAAGTGTAGCTCAGTAACAAACTTAAACGTGCCAGTTAAACTTCAAAACAGTATTACATACAAACTGCACCGTGTGCGTATGCAGTACCACTTATCGTGTTAAGATTTTTTTTTGTGTCTTAAAACCAGGCAAGTGCCACTCTAACTCGCACATCGAGGGTTCCATTACACCAAGTATATTTGAAACCTATATATATGTTCTTAGGTATATAATCCTCGAATGTTTATGTCCGTGTTTTGCCGTGTGACAAACAAACTTTGCCTATCGCTCCTCTAAGGACATATACGTCATAGGCGATTCTCCGAGCGCAAAATATTTTTGTACTTAATCGCAATTTTTTTACATTTCTATCTTTAATTTTAATAGTTTGTTCTTTTTTTAATTTTAAGGCAATAAAGTTTCATGTAAGCTTTTAATTTAATTGATTTCTATTAAGTAATTAGTAAATTTTCACTTGTTTATTTTACGTTTCATTAAAGTTATTTATCGACTTCAAAAAGAAAAATCCTTTTTTGTGCATGTGAGGCGATGATGATGATGATGAGGCGATATCTTAACAATTTATTTAACTGAAGGGGAAAAGTCCAGTGCTAACGGTGGAAAATAAAAGGTGAAGAATATATGTTTTAACTAGCAGTTCTTTTTACTGCAGGGCTGAAAATTTAATTTTACATCATTTGATTTGATTTCGCAAGATAGACTTCGATTGCCATTTTCCACTAATTATAAAACTTAAAATACAAAAAATATGCTAAACCTATTAATAACATTAAACGATAAATATTCTTTTTAACTGTTGGTAATTAATTTTACAAATACTTTCTCTTGAATTCAAATAACTTTTTCATTCTTTTTCCTTACGCAACAAAACGTTCGTAAATAGTCTTGTGAAACGGGATAACGATGACATTATTGGTTTGCAATATTGGCATTTCCCCGCGGGGTGCACCCTCCTTTCACCGTCTAGACTACAAAGTGGGATCAACTTATTTAAAACATCTTCTACAAAAGTATTCTTGTAACCAAGGTTTATTGAATAGAGTAGTTTTCTTCAATATTGTTATCTTTCGTCTGTGAAAATGGAAAAAAATTAAACAGGAAATTTATGAGGTGAATTTGCGGAATAAAAGGTAAGATATAAAAAAATACATACAGTGGAACACAGAACCTAAAAAACTAGACTCACCTTTCTTTTAATTTTTAAAAATAAGAAGAAAAGTGCTGAATGATAAGATTTTTTAAATATTTCTTAGTGTTAATCTTAACAAATATTTGAAAAGTATTAAGTTTCCATACTGAAATATGAAAAAGGAGGGTTTTCGAAGAAAGTTTCCCTTCTTAAATTTTAGAAACGTTGACAGTAACAGTTAGTTAAATATATCAGCAATGAGGCATGCCACATTAAGGTTTTATATTACTCCACTATAAATATTTAAGTGATCTGTATAATTGATCGTGTCAATACCGAGTAGTGGTTGATGGGGCGTGAAATGAGTAACAAGACACTGACTACTTTTTCATACATGTCTTGCATGTTTAAAACGTATCTATCAAACGAGCTGAAGTTTTGCATTCGTTATTGATTCAGATTTCTTATAAGTAATTACCAACATTAAACTAGATCATTTTTGGTGATAAAGTTGTTTGTCATATTCATTCGAATGGAAGACTTTAATTATAAGTATTTGCGTGCCTACATTATATTATATATATTGTATGCACGCATATATATATATATATATATATATATATATATATATAATTCTTCTGTGCGTGTGTATGTGACTGAACTCCTCCTACACGGCTGGACCGGTTTTGATGAAATTTTGTGTGTGTGTTCAAGCGGATTACAGAATGGTTTAGATTGAAAACAAAAACTTTGAAATTTTAGGCTATAAAAAGAGTGTACAGGACAACATCTGTCGGGACTGTCGGATATCATAATACTAATAAAAAAAAAAAAAAAAACCTAATCTTGTCTTGTATGACGTTTATGTCGATGGAATTTGCACACGCTCGTATGTGGTTGAAAATATTATTATCATTTCCCCGGTTTATGCGCACGTTCGAAGATTTTATGTCAAGTCTATAACTGGGTATTTACGCTAATACTTACTTATACTCAAAAACTATCCGTACTGAACATACTCATAAAACCATTTAAATATATGTAACTTTATCCATAAAACACGCAATAAAAAATAATATACTTGGTAAACATTAAACTTACACATATTACTTGTGTAATGGTTGGCAGAAGTTGTGGAAGCTAAGTGGGGAAATCAGGTTCGTAATGTGCTCACTCACAGGTGATGAACTGCAACCTGTAATACCGCTACTTGAACTATTATGGGAATCTAACACATAAACAAACCAACAAAACGAACATAAACGAACCGACTGACGCAGACGCGAAGACTTGAAAGCATTTCCTGATCTAAAGCGTCAAGTAATGATCTTATCACCATAACTTCTCGCATAATTTTACATACAATTTATATTCTACTTTCTTTCACTATATAAGTTAGTAAAAAATTGTTATTTAACACATTATTTCTGACATAATCAAAATATTAACGAGGACAAATTTATTTGGTTCAATTAATTTGGAGAGAGCGTAGGGTAGGCCAGTAGGGTGTCTCAATTGTTACATTCGGCCGCGTGTCCGACGATTACAAATATTATAGAAACGTCGTAATTCGGACAGTGATTTATAGAGCAGGGTGTATGTATGCCACCCTCATGCCGAGGGGCACCGACCACCGCTATCGCAAACAACATTGATTTCTGGAAACGAGAGACAAGTTGAAATATGTCAGTCTCGCGTTATGTAACACATACGAGTTGTTTGTGTATCCACGACAGAATCTTTTCCGCGACATCTCTGATTACTGATTTCTTAGATGTGCTTCACATAATGGACAAAACTTGTCCGATTTACGTATGCAAGCACATATCTCTTCAACTCATCTAATTTTTTATCTACATACCCAAAAAACATGTTCTACTGAAGAAAGCATACGAACACGGAGAGTTTTATTTTAGTTATAAAACAAAGTCAAATATATGTTATTAACTATAAAAGTCATTTTCTCAATTTTTCGGTCTGAAGCGAGTGTAAATTCTGTTCATCCATAACAATAACGGTTTAAATCGAGGAGTGAGACTGAGCATCGACCGCAATTTTTTTTGCTGCTCTTTTATGTCGGAACTAACTGTGTTAATTAATTACAATTATCCTGATTGGCATTACTTAGTGATAGAAGTAGGTCGCATGTCACGTCTCAATGATTCTGAAGGCTCGCGTTGGTGATTCGCGGCCGACGGCCGTGAGTGTCCGCAACAACTTTTTGTTTTGCCATTGCAGACAGACATCGCTTGTCATCGGCGTAATGGTTACTTAATTGAATTAAACACTCACTCCACAAATAAAAACAAATAGATGTATGACTAGACATTTTGAACAGTTTTTACACGATATTTAATTAACAAGAAAACTTTGCCAATTAGTTAATCGCTATTTAAGTTCCGTAGTCTGTTATTCATTCAAGTGGGCGAATGGCTACGAATATACTGACGTATCCTACTTTTATACTTATTATACACGTATAATATTACTGCAGTCAATTCGAATACAATGTTATTTTAAGACTGTACTACAAACAAGCACCCATCGAAACTATAAAATTGAAGGTTAAAATTCTACTAATAAAAGTTCGGTCGCAATTCAGTTCCGATCAACTTTCGGTCTCACATCACATCACATTAACAGCCTTTATTAGTAAACTGTTGGACATAGGCCTCTCCTTAGAAAGCAGGTCTTACAACTCTCATAAAAAGTATTTTCTTACAATATTAAACATCCCACGTAGTCAACGTAATGTGATTATAATGTAGGTATTGTAATTTGTAACCGAAAATTGAATAGGTAATCTCCTAGATTCAGTATTCTTTACTATTAGTAAACTAACTTTTACTATTTTACTTCCAAATTACCTTTTATGACAGGTGCGCGATCGAGAGTTGATCTTAACTGAATTTAGTCCTAAATTTTATTTCAAGAATTAGCCTTCTGATCCTAACCATATGACTATTATACGAATAGTGTTTGGTTTCTTTAAGAGCTGAAAGAACGTGAGATTATGGCTGAGTATTATCAAAGTGCCTTTGGTACTTTTTAGGGTTCCGTACCTCGAAAGGTAAAATAGGAACCCTTATAAGATCACTCTCTAATCAGTCTGCCTGTCCGTGCGTCACCACTGGTTTTGTCAGAAACGGGTGGACCCAGCAAGTTGAAATTTATACCAGATACTGAGGTTTATAGTCCCTATTAGTTTTATAAAAATCAAGGTCCTGAGTCAACACAATAAAAAGATATGGGCAAATTTAGATTTTCGCGAAAACCTTTTAGTACCAAAATTTACCTTAATTTTCAACTTTTTTTATTTTTCAGAATTTTCCCTTTGCTTGTGCTTTAAGACCTTGCTTCCTTTTTAAGTCATACCTGGCCATGAGGTTACCAGAGACCTAAGTTTCAGATGTTTGATATTATTAGGTTAAAAAATCCTAATAATTATTTTACCGTCGCTTGATAAAGTATTAAAGACGACATACTTACGAATAAGGCAACTCTTTTACAATCGCCAACTTATCAATTTTATATAGGAATCACTTTGGTAAGAGTGTGTAAGCTCTAGTGAAATTAGTGACTACTAAATGCAACAAAAAGTTCCATATTTTTTTTTCAGTACGAACACTTAAACTAATTAACGGCTCCTTTTTCAGAAATATCAATGTATGTACAGGCTACAGCTCGACTTCTTAAGTTTACTATTCATTCTATAATATGTACTTATATACTTTAATTATTTTACAAAAAATAACCTTGTTCCAAGTTTTCAACTAAACATAAAAGATTTTCTTATGGGTTTTGCAAAACAAAATAGCAAATTTAGTTGTCAATGATTTATAAACTTGGTTTACCAACCTGTGACGTTATAATTCACTACATAGTTCAGAAGTAGGCCTGATAGACTTTCTAAGCTGGTTAGAATGGCTAGAGGCTATACTGTAGCTATGTGGATCGATAGGGCGTAGGTCGTAGGTACAGCGACCTGGCCATTGACGGCATGCAACGGTACTGACAAACTTCATAGATAGAAAAGTATGCTTCGTACGAGTGTATTTATAGCTTCGACAAACCTGTACAAGGGTTCATTTTTACGTCACATGGCCCGTTAACTAATGAAGGCAATAGACAAATAAGATGCCACTACTCTTTAAGGAATCGTTGCACTAGATGAAACGAGAGAGAAATTACATGGCCGGTTAGTTTTAGATGAGTCGAAAGTGGTACTTGTTTCCTTACCTTAATAAAGATATGCATTTCTCAAATCGCCACTGCTCACCTGTGACAGTATTGGGATAGTTTAGATTTGAGTGTTTCATTTAAAATATAGATAATATTAGCTCAGTTAACATGGTATAGGGCTGGTAAAGCAATAGGTAGAGCAATTAAATGGAATTTGAGCACTCAACTAAATAATAAGGTGGTTACCTAAACTCAACGAATCGCCATCAATTTGGTTAAATTGACGGCGATTCGTTGAGTTGTTCACTTTTATAATGATGTTCACATTAACTGTAAGTTTGAAAGAGTGTCCAAGTTAACGTAACCACTATCTCTAGCCTAGCCTATAACGTATCTTTCTTGCCTAAAAACTTCACCTTACTTCAAATACTTATTAGGGATCTATATGACGCACGCTTGTCGAATATCAGATCTAATTATCATCATGATGCATTCTAAGATAATACTCTATTGTCGCTTTTCAATAAAATGTTATCGTAGAAGATATCACTCTACAATGTGGCACACTTGTGATGATAAGAGTCGTTATCTACGGTAGATGGTCAATTTACAAGGCTCTCTTGTTTTGAGTTATGTATGTTTTTATTCGCAGCTCAAAGAACGACATACATTGATAGATATATGTATGGAAAGTATGATATATTATATAAAGAAAATAATTTCATCATTCAGTAGTACATTGACAGTGGAGAATGACACGGCGCAGTAACCGCGTATGGCTCTAACAAGGACAATAAAATGCTCGATGGGATCTTACTCCCAATTGTAGTTATTTACCTCTGAGCAAGCCAACCACCACTTCTGGGCGACCAACTGGTGCACCGTACAGTGCCATTGACCGGGCAACCCCACAAGTCGGCCAAGGGCAGCTCAGCGCCGATCATCTTGGAGCAAGATGCCAGAAGTGCATCACCTCAAAATCAAGCCCAGATATTTAATATGGGCCTGCACCATGGATGACAATTTATCCATCGAGGCCAATTGAATTACAAAAGCCTTCGTCTTAAAGCCGTAAGCCCAGCGCTTCGATGCATTTGACTACCAGAGAGAGTCCCCTGGTAGCGCCTTTTGAAAGTTCCCCCCGGGTTATGAATAAAATATCGTAAGCGATTTACGCCTATCGAGATTTGAGACGTCCGCGTCGGTGTCTTTTGTGTCACTTTGGCAGAGTCTCCTCTAGCAACGGCAAAAAACTCAATACTAAGCTAGAAGTGCTTGTTACTGATGTTCTTGATTTGTGGGGTGATTGGAAAGAACAGACCCAGTCAGATTGCTTCAAATCAAACATAAATCTATTGTGCTCGACCCGCCCAGCGCCTTATCAAACTCTCGACCGATTGAATATAAAATAATGATGTATAGAGAAAGGTCAAGAAATTGAGATCTTTCTTTTGAAGTCATTAAGAGCTTACTTGATAAATATAAATCTAAATATTCAATCCAGTTGATAAAGCGAACTTTGCAAAACATTTTGGTACAATTGCTGAGTCATTTCTTAAACATAGCTTGTCCCTCTGTTCCTAACTCACCCTTGGGAATCGTAAAAGGCGATTAAGGGATTATCAAGGGTCAATGGAATGGTTTTTATTCTTCAACGAAACTTGGAATAGAACAGTTATTGAGACTGTGTAATCATAATTATGTTTACTAAATTCTAGATTTAATCGACAGGATTAAAAGGTTTGCAGCTCATTCAGTGGTATAAGTTTCTATAAAAATTAACTTTTAAATTTGTAAAGATTTTAATTTCGAAGGTTAAAAACATTTCTTTTTTGGAGGAATAGTTTCCGGTAAGGTATTATAAACATTAAAAAAAGATTAGCTAAGGAAATTTGTAGTCATCGTTATTCGTAACAATATCATTTTTATTACTAATGCTCGGTGAGTTAATAATATGTAGCTACGTAATATTTTTATAGTGATTAATGTAACTGTTATATACCAGGAAAATGTAATAGTTAGTAGTAGTTATACATATATAATATAAATATATAGACCGAAGAAATTATTTACCCACAACTATTATGATAAATACATCACATAAGCTCATTAAAAATACGACACAAAATTATCAAATAATGTAGGAAACATTTCTGTACAGCAAAGTTTGGAATTAATATTAACGCTTAAAATAAAATTTCAGCGAATTACTGTGAAAATAACGGCTTTGCTAGGTTAGATTCATCAATAGCTGAAGATCTTTTATGTTTTTTGTGTTTTCGATGTCTCGCTGCAATTATTTTTTAATAAAAATGTGACGGGCATTGCTTGAGTCTGTGCTTGGCGAAGATCAGCACAGCATGATCCTAAAACGAAACTGAACTCGTCTCTGCTAGCTACTGGCTGACTTTACTCATCGACGGTTAACCGAAAACAAAACCAACTTAAAATTTTGCATAAAGAAGAACATTTATTGACAATTGAGATCTTATTATGTCAGATTGAATACTTTTTTAAATAGCTTCTTATATATATCCCCCCTCATATACCTCAATAACTCCATTAAATTTTGTTACGATATACCATATAACATATCTCAATAATTGACTATTATTAATTTTGTGATGGATACACGAGTGATGCAACCAGACACATTACTCAAAACGACATAAAGCGGATAGGATTAGTGTAATGTTACAAGTTAAAAGCCACAACATTTGGATTTATTAACACGATAAATACCTTGCCTGATCACTGATTATGTAGACTGGTCAATCTTTCATTTTCTTGCTTTAGTAAATGCTGTTTTTATGGTTATTACTTGACAGATTGAAATCAACGAGAAGTTTCAAAGTGAATATTGTGAAGTAGTGATTTTTATGAGCTGATAATTAAAAAATATTAGATATCTTTTAAATATAGCCGTATTATCATGTTAAGATTTTATATTTAAAATTATGATGAGTCTTAAAATATAATAATATTCAACATGCAAATCAATCTCGGGTATTGAAATGAACTAGTATTCAATGTTCAATCTGACATAGAGCACTAAAGAAGTTTGCAGTTAGCCTTCAATCAAGATACTACACCGAGACTGGCGACCGAGTCTAGTATCTCCGTTTTGTGCATTATTTTACTAACAGTATGCAAGATAACAACGAAAGTGAACGAGGTCTGAACGAACAGTTATATAAGTACCAGTATGTTGTATAAATATATTATCCAGTCCAGCTTACAGTTTCAAAAGTCACTTATATTCCTATAATTCGCAGACAAGTACTCACTACTTGTCTAAGCCACGTAGGATGTTGTTTATGACGTCCACGTAGTTCTCCAGCATCCGCGAACTAGGCTGATGTGCACATAAACTAGCAGGGGCAGACTGTAGGGGATTACCATTTCCGTCATCGCGGCGGTAAGACCCGTTATGGAGGATTGGCTCGAGAGGCGTCACGGGACCCTCTCATACCGACTGACGCAGGTGATCACTGGGAAAGGATGTTTCGGGGATCACCTGTGTCTAATCCGCAAGGAGCCAACGCCTGAGTGCCACCACTGCGATGGCCAGACCGTGGACACGGCTCTCCACACGTTGGCAGAGTGCCCGGCGTGGGTTGAGCAGAGGCGAGACCTCGTGGCGGAAATCGGAGTGGGAGTTCTCTCGCTCGATAGCCTGATTGCGGCTATCGTGCGGAGCGATAGTGCGTGGAACTCTGCCGTCTCCTTCTGCGAGCAAGTTATGCTCTCGAAGGAGACGGCGGAGCGGGACCGGGAGAGGTTTAGGACTCTCCCGGCCCGCCAGGCCCGGGAACGGGCCAGGTACCGCAGGCGACTAAGGCGCCGGAGGTCGCAGAACGACCTCCGTCCTCCATAAGCGCAGGCCTGGGGCCCCCAGGCCGCCGCCAGGCCGCTCGCCGCCACGCCAGCCGGCTTCTGCTAGGGTGACCCCTAGCAGAAGCCGGCCAGGGTGGCGGTGAGCGCGTTGCGAAGCGCTCTCGCTTCCAGGGAGCACAAGGAACATGGGGTTCCCACACGGGGGGGGGGGGGGGGGGGGTCGTCTACTCGTCTGTAGATGACCCGAGGTATGTCGGGGCACCAGGGACTTCCTTTCTAGGGTATACCTGGTTGCCCGGCTATTAGTACCCGAGACGGCGTGCGGTTTCAGTCGGTTCGAGTCCGACATGCCACCGATAGGTGGTATCCGAGTGGATTTCCGCACGGAAAAAAAAAAGGGGGATTACCGTTTGAAATGATAAGTAACTAAATGACAATTTAAAACTTGAGTGTAGGTAATTGACTTTATCAGCATCGAGCGGTAGTTGGGGCGACAAGGTAAAATAACATCAATGATTACATACAATGATTACATACTAGTGCTTTAAGTAGGGAAATAAAACCTAAATAAATCCAGTGGTTCAATAATTCAAAAATTTAAAATTAATGTCTTAAAATATCAACAATTGTGTTGCATATCAGTATTAATTTGCGCAGTTAGTTAACTCTATAATCTGTATTGTATAAGTGTTTACACATTTAAAACTGCTTCTTACTAAAATAATGTATATAGATGTAAACAGGTTGATTACAAGTAACCTGTCTGGTTAAACATAACATAGTTCTAGCAAATATCAGAACCTGTAGATGTACTTATGATGTATGATGTACCAGGAAATATCTCCTCCGTTAAATTTAACCGTTACATACTACAACAAAGTCTGTGTGGAAATTTAGGCTGCTTACTTTGAAGTCCAAGGACTTTGGCTTTGACATATTAGTTGAGCCATTCTCTGCACATTCAAGTATGCCGACAAATACCTGTTGGGTTTTATAACCGTCCGGAGCATATTTCAACGGACTAAGTTTATGAGGACACCAGCACTCAAAGGCATCTCTTATAACGTACACAAATTATGTGTTAACTCTGCCACAGAATGCACAGCTTCAGCTGTTGTGAACGGCAAACCGCTAGGTGAAAAATGGAGATAAAACTACTTCTGTAAAAATGAAATTCGAAGTATAGGAAGAGAACTTTATAAAGAATAGGAGAGGTAGTAAACTAGAAGTGTTGGCATCTAAATTATGAAATACCTGCACTACTAACGTAGCGTAGTTTGTACTGTGAGTGGCAACGGCAAGTCATCACTTGAACATAAATATAACTACTACTTCAACGAAAAATTAAGAAAATGATACTACAGCTGATATTTCATTATGTTATGAATCCGAAAACATAAATTTATATCCTCCATTTTAACTTCGAAGCTGAAAGAAACCAATAAATGTGTTGTGTCCTCTTTCGTTTGTATAATTTACTTTCTTTTGTGCAAAGGTAGCCGATCTCATTCTTGGCTGTAATACAATTAAATCTGATCAGCCGTTCAAAGCTCATCAGCTCAATTCTAATTGTCATACTTTTCTTTCCAATTTTTATTCTATATTTGTCGTAGAAAAGGGCCTTTTTTGAGTATGATATTTCAAAAAGAAAACTCTGTTTTATGTATAACTACATTGTATGATTATGTATGATATACTTAAACAATTATCAAAGATATGATATCATAGAAATATGATCATTGTTTATAATATAATTATAATATATATATAATTCACAAACAAAACTTTTATGTTGGCATCAATGGTTTATACATCAGAATTTTAGTTAATAAAACTAGAGTTTTGTAGTATAAATTTATAAAACAGGGCAACCGCACCTGTGCTTTCTAGTGTTTGAAACATCGGGGACCGTTCCCTACATGGAACAATGAAATTTATTATTAATATATAATAAACATTTGAAAAAGTATTTCAGATGTTTATTCTCTTTACATAAGTCATTGCTGTGGGTTCTAGCACACTGGAGTTACAGGAGTGCTAAACTAGGAGTGATTCACCTTCAAACAACACCAGTAGATTTGAGTTAAGACCATCTAAGGAGATACAGATATAAAAAAAAACTCCATTCTGTCCATAGAACATATAGAATACACTTGTACTAAAACTGTACATACTCCTAAAATAAAAATATCCTTTACTTTTACTCTATAAATATGATTATAATAGATTAAATAAATTATGTCCGTTGATATTAAATATTCATAACGTAACGGTGATAATGATATATATTCTGTCCATTCGTTTCGATGTCGACTCATTAGTAATCACAATGAATAGGTAAACATCATCGTTATTTGGTAGATATAATAAATCATGTACATGTTTATGTCTTGTTTTAATGCAAAGGCTATGAATAAGAGTTTAGAAATGGACATTTTAGAAAAGGTAAAAGTCCATGACTTATAACAAAAAGATTTGGAAGAGTTATATTTATTAGGCATTTATATCTAACGTTTATTTTTATATAAACCGTTCTTTTGAAAGGTGCTTCCGTTTTCAGTGCGTAACTGTGCATACTTATGTTTTAACTATATTTTTAAAAGTCACTTTCAGCAATACACCTGAAGAAGTATTTATTATAAGCAGTGTACATTACAGACATCAAAACAAATATCAAATTGGTTATTGATAAATTAATTGGAGTGAAGTTAATGATTAACGATCTAATCGCGGAGGTACCTAGGTGCAACACTCGTTTATGCACCCCTATTGACTATCAATCATTGTTCGAATGTGAATTTTCTAGAATATATAAGTTTTGTTTGTTTCTAGGTATAGCTTCGTTTAGTACCAAGCTTTCAACCTGCTTCTGTTGCGAGTTCATTGGACTTAAAGCGATTTTTTTCGAAATCTGTAGATTTTGTTAAATTACTAGACTATTAAAGAGATTAGTATAAAAGCGGTTTAGATAAACGTCTGTTAACGCGAATAAAATGACCGTATGCTTGATCAATAAAAACAGAGTGCGATATGAATTATATTATTTATTAAGAAAACCAGATACATTTCAAATGCTAATTACTCACAGTATATTAGTCGTACAATATGCAAGACATATCTTAGTATTATTTTAGTTAAGTATCAGTATTATATTAAATTGGTAGTCTTAGCAGTGGAGATGAAACGAATAGTTGTTTATCCGGATACCGGATAGTCGATCGAACTTTGTCGATTATTTGTCTATTATTTTGTAGGAAGAAGTGTCATACGTTATTGTTATAAAAATAGGTAAAGATGAAACTGACTAAGTAAGTCTTTATCTACAGCATATGAGGGCAACGCAAGATTTAAGCCAAAATATGTGGAGAATGTTAAAGCTGAATTCTTACGTAAGTCGATGCGAATTCATCGCCATCGTGACGTTTTTATTTCGTGGTCAGCTAATGTTGCGCAATACCCGAACCTGAAAGTTTGTTAAATTCACCTGTAGCCGTGTGCACAATATTTTTTTACTAAAGCTGGCCTTTTTAATTAAAAAAAAACCATTTGTCTCCTCCTAATGCTAATAAATTAATATTCATTCTCTATAAAGTGCCATAAGTACGTGACAATTATTTATTTACTTTTCTTGGAAATTAAAATCTGGTAATGATATTTCTATTATAAGTTATTGAATTAATAAAACTTAAACAAAGAACCTTCATTTAGTGACCAAAATACTGCCGGTTTAGTGTTCAGTATTCGGCCGGATAGATAGAATACCAGATACTTGTTTTTAAATATTATTATATTGTAACATTCATATTGAAATAACGATTGACATTAATTTAATCGCCCAGAGAAAAATCTGCAAGCATGTAACTAAATAACGTAACTACTATTTTATTCGTTCTCTCGTCTTTAAACAATTTGAAAATATCTTAGTGTGTTAATTACTAAAACTATAATGTACATACATATAAGATATCATTATGTAACCTTATCTTATTATATATTATATTATATGTATAAATACTAATTAAATTAGGCAATAACGCATTACTACGTCTTGTTCATCAGCTTTAATTTTGTTGTGTGGAAAATCCCATTGGTCATCATCTCACCTCGGCTAGCCGTGAACTGTTATATTGGAATCAAACGAACTAACCACACTGCGTTCCGTAACTAGTGGGTCTGTCTATTGCGAGAGACTCAGGCGTGCCCTAGGCAAAAGTCTTCGGCAGATGTAGACCGCCTTTTAAACAATAGACAGCCACGACAATGCTTATAAAGAGCCTGGCCCTCCCATCTGGTTACAGTACTGGACAACCGCACCCGTTCAACGAATACCAGGTCAACCACGAACATTATTCGGTCCATGTTTATGAGTTGACATTTACCAGTTCTCGAACACTTTTAGTTTATTACTTAATTCCAAGTAGAAGATATGACTAATCTATTCACTTACTAATTGATTCATTTCCTCACTAACGGTTAAAACTTACTGGTCATTGAGATAAATGCATAGGTACGCCCACTTTCTGTGTTACCATAAGTGTTCTTAAACATAAGATGCGCCTACTATCATTTATTCAAAAAAAGCTTAGTATCTACTACGACTGTACAAATGTTTAAGTACATATCTGACGTAGGTACTCCTATAATTACCTAGTATAAAAAAAACATTTATTTCATAAAAATGAGCTGCAGTACGAGTACAATACTCGTACATTAAGTAACCTAAAAGTAAGAAACACTTAAATATAAACTACACTTAGCGGTTAAAATACTGTCCTCTTAAATAGGCTACATAATAACATGTAGTAAAGAGAAACAGTGCCACTTCTTCGGCAATCTAAATACAGTGCTTGAAAACATTATCAGTCATGTAAGTATCACCCCACTGTTATATGTACTGCGATCTGCGATACTATCTGTATAGTTATCGTAAATTGGCCTTCAGGCTATGAAAAAACGTAATTCAATGATTGAAAAAGAACTTCCATTATGCAACAATAATTGGTTTGGGTCGTTGACTTGAAGACGCCACAGTATGTGTGACATGATATGGATTCTTTTTTCTTTTTAATATTTTTTTCGCAATCACTTTCTCACTTGTTATTTACGCGGGAGCTCGAAGTGCTTTAAATTGCTTAATGTTATTTGTTACGCAAGAGTAACCACTAGGAAGACAAAAAAGAACGTAATTAATTTCAGAATTGTCATACGGGAAGGTAAATGTATGTACTCATTTGTTTAATAACATGACAGGGAATGATACCTATTAATAATAAGTATATTTATATTTCAACGAGTACCAACAACATCCTTCGACTAATGACGAATACAGACTAATAATTTAGGTAAAATTCATATTTTATTATGGCTATTTACTAAAACTAAAGATTATCATGTTCCTTGTGTTATTTTGGTTGTAGATTCATTGCATTAACAAGGAGTCGCAATAAAACAGTGCGCGTGGTAATTGACTACCCTTCGCTCCCGGCGTTCCCTAATTGTACACCCGGAGACGATTCCCACGCGCGCCACTGAAGATCAGCCGTCGAACGAATACGTCCGTTATGTAACTTTAATCAGAATTCTGTGAATAGCAGCAGGGGGCTTCGCGTTAATACCTACCCACAAGCACGACACTTGACAATGATGCTAAGTAAATTGATATCTTTGTTGACAAAGAAATTGGAGGTTGCTTTGATACTGCAGGGGGATTAAACCTGAGTTCTTGCGAGGGAGCACTTTCAATAGTCTTAAATAAACTTACTTAGTCTTCATAATAATTATATGTAAGTTTATTGTTAAGTCGTTTATTGTTTTTATATATTAATACTAGCTGAGACCCACGGTGTTACCCGCGTTTGTTGTTATAACCGCGGGCAACGCCGCGGGTCGAAGCTAGTCCAAAAAAAGTAGCCTAAGTTACTCCTTATGTCATCAGCTATCTGCCAGTGAAAGTCCTGTCGAAATCGGTCCAGCCGTTCTAGAGATTACCCGGAACAAACAGACAGACAGACAGACAAAATTGTAAAAAATGTTATTTTGGCATATGTACCGTGTAAACATACATATGCACTTAGTAAAAAGCGGTTATTTTAATATTACAAACAGACACTCCAATTTTATTTATTTGTATAGAATAGATGTATAAATGAAGTTGTTTGATGAATTTTATTGCTAATCTCTAATACAATTTTGGATATTTCGTAAAAGTTTAAGCAATAGCAGTCCTCAATGAGGAAGCTTAACGTTAGGACACAATATACGGGCTATTACAAGACTAAATTGTTTACTGGATAAGGCTATATTATCGCATAGAATATATTTATAACTAGCTGAGACCCGCGGTGTTACCCGCGTTTGTTGTTATAACCGCGGACAACGCCGCGGGGCGAAGCTAGTCTAAAAAAAGTAGCCTAAGTTACTCCTTATGTCATCAGCTATCTGCCAATGAAAGTCCCGTCGAAATCGGTCCAGCCGTTCCATAGATTACCCGGAACAATCAGACAGACAGACAGACAGACAAAAATTGTAAAAAATGTTATTTTGGCATATGTACCGTGTAAACATACATATGCATTTAGTAAAAAGCGGTTATTTTAATATTACAAACAGACACTCCAATTTTATTTATTTGTATAGATAATCATGGATTTTTATTTTGTACCTTTCCCTTAGTAATTATAGTGGTTTTATGGTAGGTGAGTGTATGTAATGTGTATGGAAATTTAAGTAAAGCTGTCATCATCATCATTTCGACCTAATTCCGCACATTGTTAGAAGCCTTCTCATGCACGCTTCATGTTCCTTCGTAATGGGTCTAACTGTACAACTAGATAGGTTTCTGTCTAAAAACGTATTGTTTAAAATCAAGCTTTGTATAATTGCTTAGCTCCTGAGGGCTCCGAGGGAGGGTTCAACGTTTTTTTTTTGACCTTATGAAACAATGGACTGGCCTGTATGCCTAATGGTTACCGATCTTGATAGCTAAGCAAAAAGGTGACCACTCTTGAAGGTTCGAGCTTCTCGACAAGGGTTTTATTTCTATCCTACTAATCTATTTGGGTGTAAATTATAAAAACACAATAAAACAGTATTAACAAAATAATTCTAATTTCCATTTATGTATTTTTGTTATTCAGCGCCTATCATCCCTATGCCTTTGTAGAATCCTCGAATACTTCCATCACATTGCGAGGAGGGAAAGCGACAGCCTCGAAAGGCTGATGCTGACAAGATCAAAGAGAAAAGACCCAGAGGCAGTGGCCAGTTATGCTGGTTAGACCAAGTTGGTCAGACTGCTTTCAGCACTACGATACATACTGCTCAAGACAGGAAGAGGTGACGAGCTATCTCTGGCAGAATAGCTACAAATGGGATCACGACCCTTACAATTGAGGAGGAGGTAATTTATTTTTTATACGAGTATTTCTTTAATATGTACTTATGTGCTTAGTAATATACAAGTATATTTATTAGCACTGTAGTAATCATTGTACCTACAGGAAAATTATTAAAAGAAATGGTATTTTTTTCATACTGGCAATAAACAATTGGTACTTAGTAGATTGCCCACCAATTGAGCCAGTCTTGGACCTCACTAATTCCAGTACTAAAATAGAGACAAGATAAAATGAGTCCTAATAAAATAACACTGAAAATTAAGACCATAAACAATTTAAAAATCATTTAAATTGTTTATGGTCTTAAATCATTATTAACATTTATTAGTCCACTGCTGGCCATATGTAACGGAAATTCATAGAGATTATCTTGGTAAATCCCCCCGGGGTGAGTGGAACTTTTAAAACATTGTGTGGGTGGACCCAACACTGCTGGCATAAGCTAAAATAGTGGATTGCAATCGCTTACTTTCAAGCTTATACTAATAAGTTATTTTTATGTGTTGAATTTCGTCATAAGTTTTGTGACCTACCTTTACATTCCGTATACAATGTAGTATTTAAAAAAAATGTGGATTTAGTCATTCATAGTGTTATCAACATTGAACATTGTACAAAAACGCTTAAATTGGTATAAACAAAACTCGGAAAAATTATGAGCATTAGAGAAAAGTCATAAAAGTTGAAAAAAACAGCTGAAGTTTTTAAACATATTTTTTTTTACTAATCTCTGAAATTGAACCTGTTATTTTCGAACAACACTAATAATAATTTAATAGCAAGACGGTAATAAAATTGTAACTGTATAATAGTTATAACGATGCGATATAGTTTGAAACGGATATAATGAAATGCACAGTAAATGATCAATTACTATAGAACTGCACGATTAACATAATATCAGAAGTATCACAAATACACAAAATGAAATACAGTTTAATAAACCTGCAATATTTGGCATTTAAATTGCCTTTGAATTATTCTTCATTTTTAACTGACTATAAAAATATAATACACAAGAGAGGAGGTTCTCAATTCAACTGTTTTTTCTTGTATGTTTGTTAAGCGATATCGCCGTTAATTGTGGACCGATTTAAAAAAATATTTTTGTAATCGAAAGAGTATACTCCCGAGGTGGTCCCATTACCACCAAATCAAGATTTGATGACAAGATCTCAGGGAAATTGAGGGAATACCCTCGAATTTTTCAGCCCCGACAACGTGTTTTAGGTTGTTTCTATGTCTATACAGGTATTTGGTAGTCGTTATCTCATGTTGCTGAGCTAATGATATGGTCCTTGACCTTTAGGAGTTAGAGGATAACTCTTACAATAATATAATCATGTATAGACCTTTCTTTATTATTTCAAGATATTTGTTAAGTGTTTGTGTTAGGTTAAAGAGATATGTGCACAAGAAAGTAATAAAAGAGATTACAAAATATTTATTTAACAAAAAATGTTTGTCACGTAATTATCTTCATGTTTGTTACCTTGAAACTCTTTCATTTGTAAACCGTCTTTCATTTAAAAAATACTTGATTTATTTCGAAGGGTATTTTTTCTTCACATTTGAATGGAATTGAAGAGGAAATCCCTTTGGCTCCATTACAATTTGAAAAAATGCCACTTCTAATAGTGGAAAATTAAGTAATGTGGAAAACAATACATTTTTGGGTTCAAATTTAACATCTTCTACTTCAAACAGAATAGAAGCTATCTATTGCTATTATAATGTTACCTGTTATATTGAAGGTCGCACTTATTTTGGGTTTTTAAATTAGATTTGTAATTATTCTCATTTACACGCTTTTTATTAGCTTCACCTGAATGTTTGTTTGTTTGTAACCGACTCCTTTGGGGGTGATTTTGAGATTTCGTTCAAACTTTGTAGATATATCGAGTATATATACACTAATTTAAAATAAAAAATAGTTTTATTTAGTTTTTTGAAACTATTATCATTTAATTTTCAGTGCTCTTTGTTACCTAGTATTGTTTGAAGTCGTTTCAACTTTTTTAAGAAGGATTTGTTTATGAAACTGTCTTATGTTCACAAAAGCAAGAGATTGATTAAGGTATAGTATTTTAGAAAAATCAATAATGTAGTGTTAGAACTATGTTATTTTTTTTTTTAAATTTTGAATACACTTTATATGTTGGCAGCATTGCGTTTGGTACGCCATCTAGTCAGAGATTATTAAACACCTTGGCGCGCGGGCGGAGCGCTCACCTTCAAAACTTTGTACTGTCAAGAAGTTCTAAAACCGGCTTAAAGATTTAAATTAGTACTACAACATTACTAATAACTACCTCCAATTGTGTTCAATTGATTCAAAGTATTCAAACAAGTAGTAGTTAACAGTAGGAAACCAAACAAAAAGGCACATTCAAAGTGCAATAACTATTACTTAAAAATACTAGCATTGTTGTTTTTTAAATAACAGTTTACTTTTATAACCTACTTCGTATGAGCGCATAAACTCTCATAAAATACATTCTTCGGAATTTTACAACAGCCTAGATGATAGAAGCGATTTGAATACGTAACGTCATCGTTAATTACTGAAGTGAAGACTTCCTGGAGCATAATAACTACTTATGTAAGAAAATATACATTATATTGATATTTAGCAAATTTCTTCTTATACTCCATAATAATATTAGATATTTTTTGTCAGCTCAGCCTTTAGAGTTTTGGAAAGAATATTTATACCATATTATGGAGAAGTGGAGCTCATGATAATGTCAAAGGAGAACTGGACAATCAAACAGCAGCTGACATTAGGTTATTGTAACATAGGTAAATTTTAATCTGACTAAATTAAAATCGAGGAGTATTACTTTATTGCTTAAAATTAACTCCAAGATACCAGGTTCTCCATTTCATGCCTTGTTTGTTGCGCGATATCTTCGATCGGACAGATTTCAATAATTTCTTTTTTTTTGTAGAATTATTTTTACTTAAATCAGTAATACCGAGGGTTTTCATTCTATTAAGTTATTCCAATTTTCATCGATTTAGGCGCAGTGAGGTCACTTAGGCACGTAGGCTTCTTAAACTTACTTTTAGACTTCCTTTTATCAAAGAAAACCTAACGGACAAAATTAGCATTAAGACGGTTTTTTTTATTAATTAGCATTAAGGACATCAGGATATTAGGACGGTTAAGTAGGTTATATTTAAAATGTACAGTAACAAAGGACCCAAATTATAATGTTTAGTTTCTCATCCTGTCAGATTACGAGAATGTTGCCCGAGGTTTACATTGCTTTTTTTTAGATTAGCTCTAACATAATCTCTACTTCAATTGAATTACCCTCCAACTAGTACCTTTAAATCCTGTACTAGCCTATCACACAACGCACCATTACGTCACAATTACATAGATGTTTTTTTTTAAATGGCAATACAAAATATTTCACTACTATAAATCAACTCAACCTACAATCAACCAATAATAGACTACAGACATTATCAAACTTACAATCGCTTAATGATGCCGGTCCATAATACTCAAATGTAATTTTGTAGTAGTGAAGTAACTTCAATATCGAGAATTAGAAACGATTACGGGATTAATTATGTTATTCAAGTCTATCTTATTTGAGATGGTTACAGAAAAAAAAACTCAAAAAACGTCCGTGGATAGCTATAAATAAAAGGAGTGGTGAGAATCGTTTTAAAATCTCTTAAGCTGTAGGTAATCTATCAGTAACTAATTAAACGTGCATCAAGATGAGAACCGTATGAGATAAAGTTATACTTCCTCATCGAATACATATTTTTAATGTAGCAATCTCGAGGCTGATGAAAAGGAATCATGTGAACCAGAGCTAGTAATTGGGTGCACCAGAGCGTCGCTGGTAAATTGATATGGCAAGCTAGCGGTTTTAGATCGGCGCATGCATCTACGCCCTTCGATATGTATAGCTTTTTGATGTACAAGTTCATCGTTACGGCAATCGAATGACGCTTCTGGGCGTAGATCGATCCAACCATGTTTCTATGCACGATGTTGCAACAGTTACAGTTACTGGACACGAGTGATATTATCTTATTTATGGTAATTGAACTAAATGTTCTTCTTGCTTTGATGGTACCTACTTGAGGGACGTGAGTGAAGGAAATTATTGGGTTAAATCGCTTGTGTTTGACGCCTGTGTTTAAGTAATTGTATGCACTTCATTGATCGAACTAAACGTCTCAATGTAGACAGAAACAGAACATAATAGTGGAAGAGGATTTATATATTTTTATTTAAGAAACTCAGTTGTCAAATAGTTACACTCATATTAAGCGTATACTGGAATCATTCATTTTCCTAATTCTATTAAGCTTTTCGTTGGCTGCTCCGATTTGATCAGAAATAGATTGTGCTATTAAAAAAAGTATTCTAATTCATAAATGATATTTCATTTCATAATATTTTCAGGTAAAAAAAATATTATGAAAAAAAGACCTTTCCATTAACTTTAATACAATATATTTTTAGATATTGACTTTTATAAACACATTTTTTGTAATGAGAAGTAAAAATTTATTATTTTGTATTCGTTTTAGTATCTACGCATTTGCTTATTTTATTATGCAAAAAATATGTACAAAATTAGTTTAGTATTACTCAATGAATTACATACCTATATCTAAATCTTAGTACTAATCGCATGTTCTGTTTCTATGATTATTCAGAAACTGCAAGGACCCTTAGTAGTTATAACAATAAAAACGAAGCTTACCATAATATTTATTACGATGAATAATCGAAAGAGCATCAAGGGACTCGACTGTAAAGCCATTATTCACAGGATACACATAAACTTTTGATTTTAAATATGTTGATTTTATGTGGTTACTTTTCTACGAGCGCGAGCTTTCTTTCCCGCCAAATGTTACTTGGAGTGAACACTGCGCGCGGCTGTTTGCTGACACTAAACCCGCCAAACTGAAGCAAGCCGTAAGCACCGTGAGAGAGCTTCGCGAACCGTCTCTGTATGGCCCACTCCACTAGAGGGAGAAATGGCGGGAGTTGCGGGAGGGACGATCTTGTAGGGGAAACCGCGTCAACCGCCTCCGGTAATTCACTAAGAAAAGTTATTTGACGATTCGTAGCATAGGGGATCTCTGTTGTAATAGAAAAATGAAAACGATTTGTAATGTAAATAGGCGATTTGGAATATAGCAAATTCAATATTGATAATACTATTTTTAGTGAAGAGAATAATCAATAGCCTAAATATTTTTTTCGTAAGGCCTCCACCGTCTGTTTCGTTCTCATAATACCTTTGATATAATTATAAAATGTATAACTAAACGAGTTCTAAAGTTATAAACTAGAATGGACACCAAATTTTCTGAATTGTGGAATATACATTGAAACAAAATAAAAATATTTCTCTATTTTATTTTGTATATAATTAGTAAGTTAGTAAAAAAGCATGCGGTCTGCTTGATGTTAAGTCTAAGCTTGATTAAAAATATAATAATTTATTTCATAACATTTTCTTAGATCCCAACCCAGGTTTGTAAAGGTTCTATGACCTTATCTAAAATGCATCAATATTTTACGGCTCCGTGGCGATTTCCTAAATTAATTCACATTAATATTAATTCACATAAAACCTGTAATAGTTTTTGTATTAATTACGTTAGTAAGTACAAATTTAATTACCTCAAAAGACGCCTAACAGGTATTAACATCCATTAAAAATGTTTCTATTTAAGACAGTGCACAAAAAACGTAGGCAAACCGTTACTAATTTAAGACTGCAACGAATACGTATTTATTTATCTGTTTTGTTTATATGGTCTTATTCCACAACCTTCTGACCAATGTTAATAAGGGGGTTTGTGTGTATTTTTATACTTTTAAAAGATTCTAACTGTTATTATGTCACCCAAAAACAATAACATAGAAAAAATATATATAATATGGTAAAAATCTTATTACTACAACACTTTCGTGCGATTAAAACGCTTCCCTACTTTTTAATTTATTTATTATAGTAGTAAAATTTACTTAATATTATTTTGAAGTCTTGTAACGTAATTATGAGTTCTAATTGTTTTCTATATCTATAAAAGAAGAAACTGACAGACTGAAACCGCGTTGGGTCTAAAAACATAAAATTTTGCACAAATTTTCCGTAGGTGTGTACTAAGAAAGGATTTTAAAAATTAAGGGTTCATAATAAGGGTTAGAAATGTATATGTAACTTCTTATCTATCTTCTTCTATTAACTTATTTTGCCAAATTTTTGACAGTTACGCAAGTGAAGTGATAGGAAAAAGCTAGTTTAACATATTGACACCATTTTATACTGATCGTATTGATATTAGACATCTTTATCTATACAAATGTAAATAAATAAAATTGAAGTGTCTAATTGAAGCCTTTAATTTTGATATCATATATCAAAATTAAAAGCTTTTTTCATGCTCACACGGTTTTTTGCGATACCTATGCCTAAATACCGGTTTTTTTGTTGTCTGTCTCTCTGTATTTTTGTTCCGGGTAATCTTCTAAACGACTGGACCGATTTCGATAATATTTTACTACCAGGTAACTCTCTTCATAAGGAATAACTTAGGCTATTTTTCCTCTCAAAAAAACCCTTTAAAATTTTGCCGGGTTCGGGCATCAAACCCACTAAGGCAGCGCTTTTCAAATTTTTCGAAATCATGTAAAATATGTATGAAGTAGTTCGTATTTGAAGTTCACCCTGTCCAAAATCATTTTACCAATTATAACTACAATTGGTTCTACTCGTACTACGCTCTCCTCTTCAATAATTCGTAACCATTACTTATCAATTTTTATATCTACCAAGACTAGACAGATATAACAGAAGACAGTGGTGGATTATCCCTTAGGCAAAGTAGGCACGTGCCTAGGGGCGCGAGGTAACTAAGGGGCGCGCGCGCAGATTTTTTCAAGAAAGAGGACTGTGTCAGTAAGTGGCACACAATTATACAATATAAACGATTCTTTAATGTTGTAGAGATGTGTAAGGTTGACATCTAAGGTCTATATTACGTAATTGCCACTACTTTTTGGATTTTCTTTTCTGACCTACGAAAATGAAGGCTAGTAAATGTACATAAAAATGCAGTTGCTACAACTGTAATTGTAATTAGGATTACTCTATTAGTTGTAGTAATAGACCAGGGATGTCCAGGTAATGACACTCTACGGTGCATCGATGTGGGTTGAAGCTCTGACCGCCCACAATAAAGCGCGCCTCTAGTACCCTCAGAATGGTGGCGGAACTTTCTCATGGGATTTAGAGACGACATCCCGGCTGGAGGCTCCACGTACTGGTTTTTTTTAAGGAAGAGGCGGCAAATCAGCAGACGGGTCATCTGATGGAAAGTGACTACCGCCGCCCATGAACGCCTGCAACTCAGGAGTCACTAACGAGTTGTCCGCCTTTGAGAAAGGAGTACGGTATTTTCTTGAAGTTTTGAAGGTCGTATCGGTCCGGAAATACCGCAAATACCGCAGAGATAAAATCACAAGATTGCTTCAACAGCAGTCCGATGTCTATAATTACCTCATAGACGAATGGCAACAATGCTGGGATGAACCATCTAACGGGCGCCACCTTTACCAGTTCTTATCATCTGTTCACGAACGGTTGTCGAGGACATGGCTAGAGATAGATCACTGTGTCACTCAATTTGTTACAAGTTAAACTTTAAGAGCAAACTGTATTCACTTAAATTAGTCGAGTCACCATTGTGTCAATGCTCAACACCTAACTCTAACTGTGAACAGTCTGCTCATCATATCCTATGCGAATGTAGTCTTTGGTATAATGAACATAATATAATGCTGAATAGCTTACAGGTGACATCTGGTGCGGTATAATAAGGGAATGTTGTGTCAACTAGCTTGAATTTCCGTGCGTTTAAGCAATTCTGCCATATATATTATAGAAATCAAATAGCTCACTTTGGACCCATAATAAACTAATAAACTATAAACTTCCCGAGTGTCATAACTCGGTATGTTCGTGGGTCACTGCTGTTGATGTACAGGAGTTACAGTGGTGGGAGTGTGGGAGGGATATTCCAAAAGGTGAGGCAATCTGTCACAAAAACAAAAAGAAAGGTCCAGACGTTTTAATTAAAGCTTTTATCGGACCCCTCCTATTTCAGGTGCAGTTTATTTACTGTGTGCTTTTAGTCGGTTCGATTCCAATTCACCGCCGCCAATAAACCCCGGTGGGGTAACGGCCCATGGAGGTTTCCAAACGAAAAAAACAGGAAGTAAAGAAATGCCAACTAAAATTGGGAGTCCAATTATTTCGTTTTCAACAGGGCCCCAAATTCTTGTGTGCCTGGTGGCCCCGGCATGGCCAAAGACGGCCTTGCATAGGTTTAGTGTAGCAAGCCTACCATTCGCTCATGTACATACATGCATCGCTAAGTCCTAAGTTTTTTCCAGTAGAAAAAGAGACTGATAAGAACTGCAATCGCGACGTGTTATGCGTTGGCAGCCCCCATTTTTGTGTATGGGTGGCGATTCCAATACTTAACTCAGCTTATATTTACAAACTTAGGATGAGTTTCGTAAGCGTAAAAGAGCTTTATTTATAGATATGGAAACAAACAGAAAGAGGACAAAAGGTGCATAGCGTGTTAAAGTACCTATCTGACAAGAAGAGGCATCATTAAAGCAAAAACATATTAGAGGTTAGGCATACTAACTCACTTTTAAAGGTTCATCTTATTAGTCTTTATAGTTACATAATATATGTTAGATTTTATTTTCATTTGTTATATTTGTATGAAAAATTTAAAATATTTTTTTTATTTTAGATAATCAAATTACTGGACCTTTTTAAAAAAAAAATATATGATGAATCAGTTTTTTAATTGCTTTTCTAATGAGTGTTGAAACACCATTTAGGAAGAGCTGTCTACCCTTGCTACTAGTATTGTTCTTCGTCGCATCTTAAGATTTGGATTATTCATATCAAATTAGATCCCATTACAGTGACTGTGTGTGTAGTGTAGGTTTCCTGTTTTGTCAGCATCAAGTAAAATATTTTTTTTATTGTATAAGGGGGCAAACGAGCAGACGGGTCACCTGATGGTAAGCAACTACCGCCGCCCATGGACACCTGTAACTCAAAAGTCACAAGTGCGTCGCTGCCCTTGGAGTCCCTCCCGCTCGAGTCAGCGGGAGGGGGGATTTGGGCTCCGGTAACCTCACTCGGTAATTTCAGGATAATAAACACAAAGATACTGTAAATATTTTTTGTTCTGACAGTTAAGTAGGTATCTACCTAATACTTGCGAAAAAAATTAATTCGCTACGCATTATGTTTCAGAATTTTATAAAATTATATATAATAGACCTACTTATGCATCACTATATGAAACCTACCCACTCTTAGCTTTATGAAACTAATGAACAATACAATGCAATTTTAATTATCATATGATTGCATGCATCATCATCGTAAAAAGCATCATCACCATAAAAATAAGCTTTGCCTAGACATAAAAAAAAAACAAAACTAATCTTGAAAGCTCACGAATTTACAAGCTAGTTATATTTGCAAGCTCTTTTTTGTCCCCAAAATCAGCAAACGATGACACAAGATTACAATCATGATTTCAGTAACATAATGCCAGTAGAGTGTGTATTATATTCCTAATAGTTCTCGCGACTGTGTTGTGCTGAAAGGTCTAAAATGGATGTCGGTTTAAAAATATATAGCAAGATCTAAGAAATATTGTAGGTGCCTACATACAAGATTTTACTGTAAGCTTGCAGAAGTTACTCTGCAGAACCACAGCAAATTAGTACTGTCTAGCTGTAATGAGAAGGGAACATGTTAGGGGGATCCCTATTACGAGTAAGAAAGAAACTAATCGGAGGGGTTATTTCTAGCAAGCTCCGTATCAGGAGTATTACTTATATTCTCTTTAGACCTTGTACTGTCTCTGACAAAAATGGGTTATAATTAAAAACTAAAAAGAGTTCTTAATTAGCTTAGATTGATCAAACAGCAATTTAAAAAAGAAATTAATTTTTGTATTATTTTTATTGATTTACCTATAAATTAAAACATCTGAATAGCGGTTATAGAGCTGTTTTTCAATAAAGCATAAATTCGCTACGAAGCATGCTACACAATCTTAACTCAAAAAGCTCCTAACTCTGCCATCTGTGGACAAAATTTGAAACTACCTAACAAAACTCCCATCTACTATTCTAGGAGATACCGTAATACAACGCAACGCTGATGCCATTTTGTGAGTCCGTTGAAGACTAGCTATTGCCCGCGGCTTCGCTCGCGTGAGATTGTGCTGTAGCTTCAAATATTCTTTGTGCAACTTAGTGTACATACACAAAATAAATTTAACACCAAATTAACGCTTAGTAGTTGCTCTTAAACAGCGCTCTTACCAAAACAAATTTCAAACACACAAACACATATAGGTACACTCAAACATATAAACCCGAAGTACGAAACATAGGCGTAATAAATAAGATAATTTTAGGCCCACTTAATAAGTGGCAAACCCATGCCTATCCAATTCCTAGTGTCTTGTTGATGGCAATACCACCAATAAGATACTAGGAGTTGAATAGGCAAATTGGGACTTCCTCTATTGTAAGGAGAGGTAGGGAAAAAGGGAAAATAATAATAGGGAAAAATATTGCAGATAAGGATTAATTGGAGCTCGAACAGGTCAGAGTCGACATACCTGTATCTGGCTATTTGTAAGTCCAAAGGTAATTAAAATTTGTTTCATATTTAAATACATAATATTTCTCTACATTTAGTTGTTGTTTCCGTCACATACGGATAGCCGTACTGCTTACTTAAGACTTCTTCACTTTAATGACGCTTTTAATAGTATTGATTTTCATAGCCTGCAAGCAATATGCAATTCTGCATCATAGTAGCTAGGTACTCCTTAATTGCCCATCTCCAATATGTGTGTCCCTTGCCTAAATGGTGTTCGAAAGGTTTCAGGTACCTATGTGGTTGTACCAACAAAGTATCCGAATCGGGAATTCACTTTACTCTTTGTGTGATTTCTTTTTTTAAAGACAACTCCCGCATTAGGCATATATCCTGTGTCGCGGGAGACTTTTACAAACATACATGAAATGGACACAATGAACACCCAGACTCAGATCAACAATTTTTGAATCACACAACTCAATACTCAACCGAATACAACAACTCCGATATCATTCCCTATTTTTATATTTCAACATTTTCAATATTTCTAACGTTTATAATTACTATGCTCAAAATACCGAGTTTCAATAGATCAAATAAAAAAAAAGGCCGACTTAATGATAATTCGAAGCATCAAAAATTAACCAGTCATCAACAATAGAGCGGATCTGGCGCTTTTATGGTCACAGCTCTAACTTTTTTTTTTTTTTTTTTTTTAACGTGTGGAAATCCCCTCGGACCGTCACCCCACCGGGGTTTGCGGCGGGGTGGTGTGTCGGACTCGGACCGACTAAAACCACACGGTGTGCCACTCTGCGCCTGTAATAGGAGGGATCCGGGAACAGCTGTTATTAAGACATCCGGACCCCTCCTAGCGCCTGCCCGCTCCTGGTGCGGGCTCCGTCTCAAAATTTTAACCTCTCTTTAGGCGACGGGTGGAGGGGAAACCCACCCCGTCCACCCGCGGCCACACTCAGGGCGGCATGAGGCGCAGGAAAGCGCGCCTCCGCCGCCCGGTTCGCCGGCGGCGGATCGGGTCCGAGTGGAGGTCGTCCTCCCGGGCCTTCTCTGCCGCCTCCTTCTGCGAGATTACTTCCTCGCAGAAGGTTGCGACCTCGGTAAAACAACTGTCGCTACCGGCCAGTACGCCGTAGCATACTACGGCCGGTAGCGAGAGATCCACTCCGATGACTGCAGTGAGGGCCCGGCGCTGCGTCGCCCATGCGGGGCAGACCGCCAGCGTGTGCTGGGCCGAGTCCTCACTGCAGTCGCAGTGGTGGCAGGCGGGACTCAGTTCCCTCCTAGCGACCGAGTGCAGGTACTTTCCGAAGTAACCGTGCCCGGAAAGCACCTGCGTCAGCCGGAAGGTAAGGGTCCCGTGCTGCCGCCCTGCCCACTCGGCGATGACCGGCTGGAGAGCCTCCACGGCGGCGAAGCCAGCGCGTGGAGTCTCCATCCGGAACGACCAACGAGCCATCGTGGCTAGGCGAGCGGCTTCGCGCCACTCGCGCACGTCTTCGGGCGGAGGGCGAAATCCGCTCTCCGCCCGAAGACTCAGCGACTCGCGGATAAACTTCGGCGAGCACTTCCGCCTCCAAATCCCACGGGGGAGTTCCGGCCAACGCGCAAGCCACCTCCGTCGAAACGGTGCGGTAACCGCGTATGGCTCTGACCGCCAATACCCTCTGAGGGCGCCAGAGGCGTGCCCTATTCTGGGCGGTCAGAGCCGCCGCCCACACCGGTGCACCGTATAGTGCCATTGACCGGACAACCCCCCGTGTACAGCCGTCTTGTCGCGACGCTGGGTCCACCCAAATTGGGCAAAAGTCGCCCTAGGGCAGACGCAGCGCCGACCAGCTTTGGAGCAAGCTGTCGGAAGTGCTCGTCGAAGAGCCACCTCCCGTCGAGGATCAGGCCCAGATATTTCATCTGGGCCCGAACCGGTACGAGGACCGAGTTGATCACGATTGAGGCGCCAGGGGGTGGACCACGACGGGGCCCATGAAATAAGAGAGCCTCCGTCTTATCTAGGGCCACCCGTAAGCCCAGCGCCTCAATGCGCCCGACCACCAGGGAGACTCCCCTTGAAGTTCGCCCCCCGGGCTGTCACCAGAGTATCATCTGCGTAACAAATTACACCCAGCCCGGGAGGGAAATCGGCTCGAAGGGCCCAGTCGTACCCTATGTTCCACAAGAGGGGTCCAAGAACAGACCCCTGTGGAACACCGCACGACATGGGCCGACACCTCGAATTACCTTCTCGGTCCTCGTACACGACGGCACGCTCCTCTAGTCACAGCTCTAACCTAACCTAACCCAAAGAATTCAATAACAGTAGATAATCCGCGACGCAGGTATAAGAAGAAGAAAAACACAAAAAAAAAAGTAGAAAAGTAGACATTTTTAAATTACATTAACAGTTACTTATATTTTTTTTATATATATCTATGTGTAACTGAAT
Source organism: Arctia plantaginis (assembly GCA_902825455.1). Lineage (NCBI taxonomy): Eukaryota > Metazoa > Arthropoda > Insecta > Lepidoptera > Erebidae > Arctia > Arctia plantaginis. The sequence continues at coordinate 1,588,598 of CADEBD010000312.1, read as the reverse complement.
ATTATACTAACTGAATCAGAATTAGATTTATAATTTAGGCAAACTAATTCGAAGTATTGAAAATCGGAATTTCGTTTTTTCGGACCGAAAACCCATCGAACATTTGATTCTTCGAACGTATAAAAATCCAAAAACAAAGAAATCGCATTTACGACATTATAATTCTTAGGTATTATGAAATTCGAACTTTAAAATCGGAACATCGAAATTCGGTATAAAATATTTCGGAGTATTTGGGTGTTCTTCTCTCATCCGTTCTCTGAGTTCTCTCTTAGATCTGATGATCGTTCTGTACATAATATTTGTCCCTTTAATGTAATAGGGATGAACTTGAGATTGAAAATAGTTCGGTTCTATTAATGCAGTAATTAGATAAAATCGAATAATATAAATTTCGATATATAATATAAAAGATAATAAAACAAATATCGAATAAAAATCGATAAAATTAAGTACCGAACATAATGTTGGGACATTGTTTGAACCCTTTGATACCTAGTTTAGAGGTTATTTGATTGTCCATAACTCATACTGGAAACTTCTACCAAGCACTGCTAATGCTGCAAATTTAAACAAATTAGGTAATCACGACTTGCTCAGATCAATCACCTTATAGTCCATGTTAGAACTTCTCAAGTACATTACAGCATGCCGTCCATGCCGAGGTAGGCCGACGCGGGGTATAGTGGGTAGACCGGTTCTCCGGGAGTCCCACACACGCCCTGCATTTCCCCAACGGAGGGTATGGTGCGAAAAGCAAAAAAAAGGTAAGGTAGGTAGGTATAGATCTTATCGAAGTGAGAGATCTAAAGCTACTTTGAAGCACGGCAATTACAGCCTGCCACAAATTATTGATATTGGTACAGTTGAGATATTTTTTAATAACGTCGGTAACACAATTGTGTTGCAGAAATACCGCAATTCCGTTTGTGGTAAACATATGCTACCTCATTCGTTTGCACTCCAATCAAGGGATAGGTGATAGAAAAATACAAAAAAACATTTATTTGCACAAACTTCTTCGATTAAAAACAAACACACATCTCTTGCCCTAAAACATCAAGTTAAGAAGCAAACCTCATTAAGAAACGTCGAAAAAAGTTTAACCACTAGTGAACTGTGACGACGTAGCTTTGAAAACACTAAAGATTTGAAAGTAATCATATTTATGTCTCATTTATAAGCGTTACAAGAACAATACCATCGCTAGGATTAGACAAAGACAAAGACACAACTTTACCACGGTATAAATTATAATATTATAATTGTACCGTGACTTTACGATGGCAGGCCAGTATTCACTACTGTATGAAATTTTACCCATAACAACCGGAATAAAAAGAGTCTTTAAAACAATTTTGTAATAAAATAAATTAATTTAAATATATATAAAAAAAAACTAAACGAATGGAATAGGTATAAATAATAGAATAACTAGTTTTTTTTTGTTACAATGGTTATATCCTGTAAATTTATTATTATAAAATTGACAATTAATTAAGAAAATACAATGAATTATTTCTCTTGAAGCTTTGAAGGAAGTGAAAGTTAACCCGGTGCCTAAAAACGAAGATCGGTCCAGCCCTATCAACTAACCTTCTGGTCCATTCTTACTATATTTTATTATTATTGCCAAAATATTTAAAAACAGTACCTACTAAGCATATTATTTCATAAATTACAAATTCTCCTACTGATGTGGGAAAACCAAAACGATGTTAACCATTAGTAACACTGCATCTAAATTACAATGATTAATTTTTTTATTCAATTTTACCCTTATTTACGTTATTTTCAATACATAAACCATCAACTCACGTGTGAAAAGTAATTCGCATTTTCCCATTTTGGCGATGTTATTGTCACGTGATGAAAATGCTGTGGACAGATGTGCAGTGGCAACGCTTTTGAGCGGTAATTACTAATCTAGTGTAATTTATATCAATGCCATATGCGCGTATGTGCGCGGCTGTGCTGTAAGGCTGGAACTGGTTTAATTCAAAGACGTTTTTATTTGCCATCATTGTTTTTCTCAAGAGAAATATGTTAAACAAGACAATAAATGTTTTTATGGCAGATTAGAATTTTTTTCTAGTACTATTTACTAGCTTCTGCTCGCTGCTCCGCCCGCATATATGACGATTAACGTGGTAAAATAATAACTCCTAAGCTAATTAATTCGTATCTAGGGGCACGGAAGTGTCCCCGTCAAGTAGAACAACGCGTTCGTTCATGATGCATGACTTATGTTCGAAATAATTATTTTTTTATGTTAGAGGGGGCAGACGAGCAGACGGGTCACTGGTGGAAAGTGGCCATCGCTGCCCATGAACGTCTGCAACTTAGGAGTCACAAACCTTTTAGGAAGGAGTACGCTCTTTTGAAGGTCGTATCGGTCCGGAAATACCACAGACGATGACCCGTTCCAAAGATTGGTTGTGCGGGTCAAAAAGTGTCTCGAAAAGCGCACAGTAGTGGAGTGCCAACCATCCAGGTAATGAGGATGAAACTTTTGCAGTGTGGAACGATGGCGACAAGTTGCAGCTAGTATTAAAGTTCGATTATGAAAACACATAGCGGTAGATAATGATAATGAAAAAAAACGGTGGTAATTATCATTACGGAAGAAATCTATGTATCTACCTGAAGCTGAAAGAGGTGATTGGGATCATTGCAAGACTTTTGATACAAACTGGTCACAAATCTTGGAGACGATTTCACCGCCGCCAGATGGTACATCTACTACACCTACCATGCCATACCATGGTTAGGAGTAGGGATGTGCCGGATCGTTAACAAAGTATATCCGCGGATACGGATCCGAATACGGATATTTGATGTCAAGATCCGCGGATACGGATCTTAAGTTTCTTACTCAATGGGAGCCCGTGACCTTGATTGTTGTCGCCACTTGACGCTTTGCCGTTGATATTTAAATATTTCATTATTTTAATAAGCTAATACAAAGATGTCTGATTGATCTCATTATAAAGATAGCTCTTTCAGTTGATTTAGTGTAGTACGATAAATGATTGCAATACAAAGGTGCCAAATATTTGTATTAAGAAATAAAAAGTAATCTGAACAGAATTCAATAGTTTTTCATAGCTACCTAATAACCATTATTCAGGGTTATTTTAAATTTACTGAAAACCTCTAAAGTGCATATTAGTAACATTATAAACAACAACTTTTCTTCTGGACTAACACCGAAAACGAAAGAAAAAAAATGTTTCTCCATACAAACTAACAACATTTGATTGGTCATTTGAATGGAGGACCAATTTTTTTTCATTTTGACTTTGGCCAGAAAAAAGTTGCTGTTTATAGTGTTACAAACACATACCTAAGAGTTTTAGTGAATACAAAATCACCTATATAGAATTTCATCGTATTGAAAGATCCGCCAAAAAAGTCACGGATACGGATACGGTTACGGATCTCTCTTCTCCCTTGGATATCCGCGGATACGGATATCCGGCACATCACTAGTTAGAGAGTTAAGTGAAATACCATATGAAACTTACTTCTCAGGGTGAGTTAACATGAAATGCCTCTCAAAGTAATTAAACTTTATTTCTAAAAAGATTGCAATTACTGAAACACATCGAGGTTATTTTTGGAGTTTCTTTTTTTCCGAGTCATATTTTTGTAGACTTGGTGTCCATGAAAATGGGGAACTAGCTTTAAATACTATTAGTGCATGTCTTTGACATTTAAAAAAAAAAGCTATTCATTAGAAAGCTATGGGCGTTTCAATTTTAAGTTTTAGAAATTCTCTAATCATAGTCAAAATTCGTGTAGAACTACGAGTATGTTATTTATTTGCGAATATAAATTTAGAGTATAGATTTTAGAATATAGATTATAAATTTTCTTAATAAATAGGCTTTTATTTAACTGGATTTATTGTTCTTTTACTCCTCACTCAGTGATAATAATACATTTAGAAAAATATCTCTAATAACTTATTTTGCTCTATAATGCTATACAGTGTTGCTTCTAATTTAAAGAAATGCTCATTGTTTTAATTCCTCATTTGAAATTATTATGAGTGACCTTAAAGATCAAGGTTCTAAATTTAAAGTGAAGACAATACTTCCAAAATGCATTTATTACAATAATAAATTAGAATAATAGTTACATGGAAAACTTTAATGAAATACCTTGGCCACCATGTGATGATCTTTTACAAAATACATTGTGTACTTTACAAGTTACTTGATTGTGAGCTGGCATTCAAACTAAGCCGCAAGTTCTGAGCGAGCTTGTCCATAAACTCGAACGTTTCGCAGTAGTCAGCCTTTGTTACGTTTTTCATACCCTTAATACAAATAGCAAGATCCTTAGTCATTGTTCCAGATTCAATAGTTTCAATGCAAACCTTTTCCAAAGTATCTGCAAAGTGTTTCAGTTCAGCGTTGTTGTCCAACTTAGCACGATGGAGGAGTCCTCTGGTCCAGGCAAAGATAGAGGCGATTGGATTGGTAGATGTTTCCTTACCTTGCTGGTAGAATCTGTAATGCCTGGTTACTGTACCATGAGCGGCTTCCGCCTCAACAGTCTTGCCATCAGGGCATAGAAGTACTGACGTCATTAGACCCAAAGAACCATACCCTTGAGCAACGGAATCGGACTGCACATCTCCATCGTAGTTTTTGCACGCCCAGACAAAACCACCTTCAGATTTCATAGCATAGGCTACCATATCATCAATCAACCTGTGTTCATACCAAATACCACTAGCTTCAAACTGAGTTTTGTATTCTTTTTCATAAATTTCTTCGAAAATGTCCTTGAATCGGCCATCGTATTTCTTAAGAATAGTATTCTTGGTACTGAGGTAGAGGGGATACTTCCTGTCAAGAGCGTACTTGAACGACGAATGTGCGAAGTCAATGATAGATGCATCAGTGTTGAACATGCCAATAGCGACTCCGGGGCCTTTGTACTCATTAACAACATGTTTGATAACAGGGTCTCCTGAGGCGGGCTTGAAAATGAGTTCAAGTGTGCCAGCACCAGGTACAACAAAGTCAGTTGCTTTATATTGATCAGCGTGAGCATGACGACCAATAATAATAGGCTTGTCCCAGCCAGTTACAAGACGGGGAATATTCTTGCAGATAATAGCTTCCCTGAATACTGTACCTCCAAGAATGTTACGAATTGTCCCATTAGGACTCTTCCACATCTTCTTGAGCTTAAATTCTTCAACTCTCTTCTCATCAGGCGTAATAGTAGCGCATTTTATACCGACGTTGTATTTCTTGATAGCTTCGGCACAGTCGATTGTTACTTGATCATCGGTCTTATCTCTGTTTTCCATACCCAAGTCATACACATGCAGCTCTATATCCAAGAAAGGCAATATAAGCTTTTTCTTAATGAGGTCCCAGATAACCCTGGTCATCTCATCACCCAAGACATCAACAACGGGTCCGGCCTTGATTTTCGGCATTTTTGAAATCTGAAAAGAAAAGATGGCGTGATATAAAAAATGATCTAACAACATATAAACTCTAAAAAGCACTACTTATAAAAAGTTTCGAAAGGAAAATGTTTTCAAAGTACTAACAATATACCAAAAGGTAAATTGTTGCTAGCCACTCATTTATTTTATGTAAACATTACATCATTGCTTGTATTTCGTGACGTGACCTTAATTCTAATGTAAAAGAAATGTTAAAAATTTAAGCGCATGACCTTGAAATGAAGTTCAAAGATTAAATGTAGATAGAAAGAATAAAGGGTAGACGAAGAGGTAATTTTTGACATCTAACATCGAGAGTTGTTGATTTGATTTCTACATGGGACAAATATTTGTCTTAAAGTGGCAGTTGTTTCTTTGTCTAAAAATACATAGGATACACATAATAACTTCTAAGTCCGCTGCAACTAAATTAATAAATTTCCTAATGCTCAAGATTACTTTTTTAAAAGAAATAAATAATTTAATTTATTTAAAAAAATCTTTACAAGTTTGATAAGGGCTAACAGTGTAATCCGTGTGGTGACGGATTAAGAATACAGAGTGTCACCACCCCTATTCATCCCGTGGGTGTCGTAAGAGACGACTAAGGGAAAAAACTACGCAGTACAACAGCACTGCAGAGAAAAGGAAAACTTGACACAAACCCTATACTAACCCGTCTGGCCAGCGTGGTATAGTAGGCCAAAACCTCCTTTCTTAGGAGAGGCCTATGTCCAGCAGTGGACTATTAAAGGCTGTTGATGATGATGATGATGATGATGATGAACAGAGTAATGTCATAAATATCAATAAAAATAAAGAACACTGTTAAAATGTTTCCTTGCCAAAAAACTTGAAGCATAAACAATGCAGTTATATAAGTGATGTAAACACGAACATTATTGGCATAACCAACCAGATAATATTAAGATGCTAAAAGAGTAAACATGTTTTGGTATATTTAATGATCATGTTCATTAATCATCAATGTTTCATTTGTCAGTTACTGAATAACAAAAACATGAATAATATTGTTTTCTCATTAAATAAATTTTATTTCTGTTACAGTTTACCATTTCATTATTAAATAATCATTACTAAAAGAGACAATTATCCTAAGATATCAGATTCGGTCAAGATTATTTTATGATGTAATATGAGAAACTCAGATTTATACATATTTTAGTTACTTTCTGCATTGAAGATTGTGATTCCCAGATTCTCACAATGTATCAAGTAATTACATTCTATACCTATCTATATTATTTATATAGATAATAAATCTTATATAATTTTACAATCAGTTGTACAATCAGTGATTAATTATTGAGTAAATTATGTTATAATAATAAACTATAAATATACAGCAACCTAAAACGAACAAAGATACCTTGAAAATGTAACAAAAGACAACTTGAGAATGTAAGAAAGTAATATATGGCAATTAAAGAATTGGCAGGTAAAACAAGATTGGGTGTGTTAGTAGATATTTTTTTAAGAAAATAGCATTTCCTAGCATAGCACTGACACTGTGCATGTTTGAGCATTAATATTGATAATATATTATTTAATTCAAAAACTCAAAGTTCTGCAGTGATTGAACCCAAGTTTTTACACATTTTACATTCGCTTCAAAGATGGTTTTTATCTATTTTTTGTGTTAGTTTTGTTCGTCATTTATCATCCCTACAAACACAATGTGCCATAGGCAAGCGTGGTAGGGTACAGCAAGCATTACATAATGAGATTAGCATTATAAGTCCACCTGTTTAGTGTGTTATCTATATATGTATATAAAAATGCTAAGTTGGTTTGTGTATGCTTCAAAAACTCAAAAAGTTCTGCCTCGATGGAAATCAAATGTAGACACAATATACATGCCGCTTTAAAGTTGGTTTTTATCTATTTAACATATTTTGTATGCATACATTTGAAAGTGCTTATTGATGATGGCATACAACCACAATGTGCCACAGGGAAAGTGTGGCTGGGTACAGCTAGTATTACATAATGAGATTAGCATTATAATTGCAAGTCAACCTGTTTGGTGTGTTAGTTAGGCATTTAACTAACAGAAAAGGGTAGAGTAATTACAAATATTATTACTATGAAGTCAATAAGATATAAGATGCATACCCAATTTCCTTAAAACACATTCAGGCATAATATACCTGAATAATTCAGTACCATCCAACTTTATAAATTATGTTTCCACTTTTTTGAGTTCCCTCAATTGTGACCCATTTGAATAACAAGCAAATAGTTTCTAATAAGACCCTAGTGAGCTTGGTAAATGACAACTAAAGGTTTGCTCTGGTTTAACACCTCAATGGTTAATGTACCTCTATGAACATAAGTAATTGAAATGCACATGAAAAAAGATCCTAGATAAGTATAAAGGTATCAAGTTTTATTTAAGAATCACAAACCTTGTGTAGATTAAGGGCAGACTGAATAATTACAGTAGGTGGCTTTACTCCTGAAATAAAAAATAAAAAAAAAATTAAAATCTATACAAAACTATGGTAGCATAAACCAGCATTTTTTGTTTGTAATTATTTTAAAAGACCTGTGTACAGCAATGAAACAGACTTTAATGTGACGACAATACGTAATTAGTGTGAATAAGAACGAAGTAAATGCCATCACAATTATCGGGTTGTGAATAAGAACAAAGTAAATACCTACAATTTCAATTACCAGGTGAAAGGATTTTTTTTAAAAGTGTGACATACAGTATTTTATTATTTACATTTGAATCATACATTAAGAAGTATTGATACCCTGTTCACCATGTAATTAATTGTAGTTCAATGACCTCTACATAAGTAATTGTGTGTGAGTTTGTGGATAAACTGGAAAATTTAGTTCTAAAAATACACACCGTCCCTAACCTCTAACTAATATCTGAAAGTTGTAGCAGCGTACATTTTTGTAGCGTACATTTTTTTTAAGCTAGGTATAGAAATCGAATCGTGGCAATCTTAAGTAGGAGCAAAGTCCAAAAGGCTTTACCGGAGGTTTTATTTGATTCTCTTATTGCATTCATTTTACAACAGACTTAAACAATACCTACTTAAATATATTCGTAATAATCTTAGATATAATTATCAAACAATTGTGTTATCTTACCTATTAATATTTTATATTAAAATATTAATTGCGACCCGTCTTGCTGCACCCACTTTACAAACCAAACTAAAGTCTGACGTGGGCTGACTGCCGCTGGCCAATCAAAATCAATGATTCAACTCAACAGCCAACGCAATCAGAAATCAGAGTATTTAACTAGGTATGTATTTATTTTATTTGGTACTAAACTTTACTTGTCACTTGTCATGTATATACTAGATGTTATAGATAGATAGATAGATAGGTACCTTTCCTTTGAAAATATTTTGTATGCATACATTTGAAGGTGCCATTGACCTAAGAATATATAAAATCATAATTAAATGTGTTAAATCATATGATTTATTGAAATCGCTGTGACTAAACCAATCATTACTTCAAATGAATATGATTTAAAAGCAGCAATAATTTCCATATCTACTGCTTATTACAATTTGTAATGAATGCATATCACCCTTTCCTTCTGGTTATTTTATAAAGACATGCTAGAATTTATTTGAAAGTACGGTGCAATTATTCATTTCAATTAAAATAAGTTCCAATTGGACAAACATCTTACTGAATATCGATATCGAATATAAAGATTCTTGACACTTGTTGCAACAATGTTTAACAGTTTCTTTCTGGTAAAATCTCCCTGTGAAATCATTATTCTGACTAATTTTATAAAATTCGACATGTGTTTGTTTGTCACGCTTTCACTAATTAAATCCTCATGTGATTACCTTGATATTTTTGGCTTGCAGAAATAAAGTCAAAGAAATTTGTTTATTAAAAAAAAAAGCTGTTTCTAAAGTATAGACTTATTTACAAAGTCAACATAACATTCAAAACTCAGAGTCACAAGCAAGTTCAAGATCTTTGACGTAATTTTTTTCAGGTTTGGAGACTGTTTTTATTTATACTAAAATAATTATCTCTCTTCTATGCATAAAATTACATCATCAACAGCCTATACTAGTCCACTGCTGGACATAGGCCTCTCCTTAGAAAGGAGGTTTTGGCCTACTATACCACGCTGGCCAGACGGGTTGGTATAGGGTTTGTTTCAAGTTTTCCTTCTCTTTGCAGTGCTGTTGTCCTGCTTAGTTTGCTTTCTTAGTCGGCTCTTACGAAACCCACGGGATGAATTGGGGTGGTGACAATTTGTATTATGAATCCGTCACCACACAGCAAAATTACATAAAACATTCTATTTTGCAATTGTTATCATATCTATTGTGCTTTTCCACATTTGATGTTATTATAACTAACTGTCTATTTATTTTGTGATAAAATAAATTTGTAATTTAGTTATAAGCACTGTCTTTATTTTTTATTAAGCTATTACTAAGATAATTGATATTGGGTTTAAAAACTTACTTAAAAGATCAAAACAATCAGAACTCTTTCAAATATTCGAAAAACTAAATTTAATACAGACAAATTAATTTAGCAAATAAAATTCAAAAGATTATTATTTATTCAGACTCACCGACTGTCGACACTCGACAAGTCAAAGTCCTCGTACGACAACACTAAACTGTCAACTCCTTCCCCCCCCCCCCCCCCTCACTCTACCCGAAATATAAGTCCGAGCTCGTATTTTGCTGTATTTCTCATTACAACTAAAAAGAAATAAGATGCGATAAATCCTATTAGAAACAAAAAAATATAGTACAACCTAGCACATATTGGAGTTGGAAGTTTTAATTACAAGGATCGACCCAATGTCGTAATCCCGTGATCAAATCGTAAATGAAGTTGTTGTTTTGTAACATGTAATTTGCAGTTAATTTGTGAATGAGATTGTTTAGAAATGGTGGTGCAAAGGAATTGGAATAACATAAATGCGTCGCAGCAGAGCCCAGTTTCCGAAAGTTCTACTAGTTCGTGGAGCTTTCAGCCTCCTTCCAAAGCTACAAGCGTACGGCCCAGCATAATTTCCACCATGCAGACGGTAATAAAATCGTCATTAATCTGAATTGGACCCTGAATAACTTAGCTAGTTCGGAACTTTCCAAAATAATAAAGAGTAATCATTGTATCATCCACATTTGTAAATAAATGAAATTACTATTTAATATTTTGTTTTGTTTTTAAAGTCAGGATAAGAAAGTGTTGAAACGAGTTTGATTAAACAAATCACTTGTAGTTTTTTCTTTAAAGTTCCCAGTATTTAATAAAGCTTTTTTTTAAATGCTTTTATCATACTGTTTGTGCCCTTTGGGTATAGGCAATACACGGTTCCATGATTTGCATGTTACTATTCTTCCCATTAATCACTATTTTTAGAAGGAAATATGCTGTGTGTCTATTCAATCTTATTTTAAAATGTTTATTTTTTCAGAAACAACCAATTACTAGACAGATAGCTATAAACACCCTTGCTGCTATGCACAGAAGGTTCAGTCTCCCAGGACCAGTACAGCCACATTCAAGGCCTATAGCAGAGTTCAGAGCTAGTGCTAACAAGTCACTAGACATGTTGCGCCAAACAATACAATCAGCAGTCACTAGAGAAATTGATCAAGTCATTAAGAAATATTTGGAGGTGTGTATTGGAAGTTTATATTGTTATCTATTATTAATTCGTATCTATATATATAAAATTACTTGCTGTGACTGACTGATTAATCAACACAGAGGCTAAACAGCTGGGGTTAGAAACTTGAAGTTTTGGTAGCTGATGTTTTTAAGTTTGATGTGTCTGTATGAGCATCATAGCTCCAAAAAGGATGAACCAATTTTGATTTTGTTTTTTTTTTTGTATGAGAGGTTCAGAATTCGGGAGTGTAATTAGCTATTTTTGATGAAAATCGGTTCAAGATGGCCACTGCCACAAAATGGCAGGGGTATCACATGAAAGGGCTTGACTAGTAGAATACTATACACTACGAAAATTGGTATTGGTATTGGTTGTGGGCTCTGATTTCCGCATTTAGACTCAAGGGTGGTCCTTTATGAGTCTAGAAGAGCTTGGCTAGGTGAGCCAACCAAGCTCCTTCCAGAAGCGCAGAAACCTACTGGGGCATTTACAGGCTTCTAGGAGTGATTTTGTACAAGGTAAGGTACTCACCCGCTGTGAGGCCACGGACGGCTCGCATTCCAGGCTTATGTGAGCCGTTATTTCTTCTGCTTTCAGGCATTCTCTGCAAAGTGGACTGTCTGTTGAATTAATGATGAAAAGTTTTCCGTTCAGGGGTAGGCGTCCTGTTATGGTTCCTGCAACTATTTGGATATGTAGTTTGCTACCGATCAGTCTGCAAGTAAGTTGTGGTAAGACTTCTGTCAGCACCAGTTTGGACTGTCCGCAGCCGGGTGAATTTTTCCACCTTCGGTTGTGCTTTTCACAAGTATGCTGTCTAACCCAGGATCGAAGTTGGTAAAAAGGCAGTGGCAGGAGTGTGGTTGGGCCCGTAGCCGGGGTTGCCGAGCCACTCCTTGCCAACTCATCTGCAGCGTCATTCACGTGTGAATTACTAAGCCCTTTAATCCATTGGAGGAACACCACATCTGTTGTGGCAAGTTGCTTCAATGCTTGATGGCATTCGAAGACTATAATAATAATAATAATAAGCCCTTTATTCTGAATTATCTAAATACAATATTAAACAGTTCATAAGATTAGTCTATAAAATATCTCGCAATTCAGAGTGCCTCTTGGCATAGGCCTCCTCTAGCACTTTCCATTGGGTTCTGTCTTGCGCTACCCTTCTCCAGTGGTGTCCAGCTGTTAGCCTCAGGTCATCTGCCCATCTCGCTTGTTGGCGTCCACTATTACGTTTGCCATCTCTGGGGTACCAGTCACAGATAGTCGTACTCCATTTGCCATGCCTGTCTCTAATTATGTCTCCGGCCCATCTCCACTTCATTTGGTCTATTCGAGTGAGAATGTCAGTAACTTTAGTTTTTTCTATTATTTCACTACTTCTTATTTTGTCCATCCTCCTTGTTCCTGTCATGCTTCTCTCCATGGCCCTTTGACAATGTTCCAGTTTAGCTCTGTGGAGTTTGGTGAGTGCCCATGTTTCACAGCCATAGGTAATGACTGGAAGTATGCAGGTGTTGAAAGCCTTTCTTTTAGGAGACATGTTTAGCTAATTTGACTTCATAATTTTCTTTCAGCGACCAGTACTTTTTCCATCCATTTGTTATTCTTCTATTTATTTCTTTAGTTGTTTGTTCTTCGTGAGAGATTTTTTGTCCTAGGTAGATATACACGGTGATTTTGAAAGCGTTTTGGAAAGGAAAATTTTGAGTTATTTATCAGTAACAGAAGCTATATATAACGTTAATTTAATAATATATATATATTTTTTATCATCAAAGTCGATATTCATATCGATTACAGAGAAAAGGTGAGAACCAGTAGTAGGGCTTTTCAATCGCAAGTAGGTAAATACTACGAATAGAAATACTATACTCACGCGCAAGGTCAATGACGTTTAAATTATTATTCGCCGGAGTGTAGTGCGTGCATACCTGGACAATGAGTTTAGTGATCGGTGGATAGGTCGAGGAGGGCCAGTGCCTTGGCCACCTAGAAACCCGGACTTAACGCCCCTGGATTTTTTCTTATGGTCGGAAATAAAAATACTTGTTTATACACGGGAATATGAAAGCCGTGATAATTTACGCATTACGATAGTGGACGCTTTTGATAAAGTGAAAAGAATTAATTAAGAAAATTAAAAAACAATTGCATTAAACGTGGACGTTTGTGTATTGAATGCAGCGGACTCCATTTTGAGCAGTTGCTTCGATACAGAGAAGTGTAAATAGTGTAAATAGGTATGTAAGTTAATTATTCTGTAGATAGCTCCGATTTTTTAAATACGCTTGAAATATTTATACCTACAGTCCGTTGATAAATTGATTTGTTGTGAAAAGAACAATCGTGGTTAATAATCGAAAAGAAGTTTAAATAAAATAGGTATTTCCGACGATCCTAAGCCCGTGTAAAGTATGAAGGACAAATTGGAGTCTATCTACGTAAGTACTCGCTAGCTCGCGCCTATAGGTATACTTTTATCAGCTGCTGTTAGCGTCAGCGGTGCGCAGCGGCCGCCGAAACGCCCACGGACGTGTTTCATTCATATAAGATAATGAATGAATGATCAGTCCATTACTACTTTCCAAGTCGATCGAGTAAAAATGAATATTAAAACTGAAACTTTTTTTTAGACAACAACTTTTTTGATTTAATCATTTTTATGGTAAAAATTTCGAAATACGTCGCCATTATAAGGGGTTGTGAGTGGTTGGGGGAGGGGGGGGGGGGGAAGGGGCCGGATCCCCCCCTCACCATTTTCAGCCGCCGGAAATACTTGGTTCCCTTAGAAAAAATAAAAACAGAATTTTTTTCAATTTTTTTTATTCCACTTTATATACATGTTTTATTGCTTTTATTAATTCCATGAATGGATCTTTCCTGTATTTTACGTTATTTCGCCGCCACAAATATTCAAAAATAACATCTGCAAAATTTTCTGTGTTATTAAAATTGTCCTTCCTAAAAAATCTTTTAACAGCTCTCCACTGGGACTCAATTCGTTGAGTATGAGTCCCATCTTCAGCTATGAATGGGTTGTCACGATCCGAGTGGTTGACTTTTTTACTTTTTTGTGTATGTAGCCATGTTCTGGCAAGCAATCATATGCTCTCCAAAAATCAGTGTCGATGGTGGTGCCAACTTCCACATTCTTCAATATAAGTGGCACCAAAACCTCAGCAGAGCGAATGTTGTCTGGGCACACTTCCAACCTCAGATCTTCAGATCCATCCTCAATCATACCGAGAACCCAATGGCCCTCAATATGGCGACCTATAACAAAAAAAAATATATATATAAAAACTGGCTTCAATTATGAGTCGACGGAGCCCCGCTACGCGGGGCTCCTATTTCTGGGTGGTTTAAAAAAAAATAACCACGATGGCTAAGGCGGGAGCTTCGCTGCGCTGCGCTCCCGCCTTAGCCATCTAACCAAACCAATGAAGTCCGATTGTGCAAACTCGGAGTAATAGATTGCTATTAATTATCTAAGAATTATGTCCTGCTCTTATACATTTCCTATAAGACATAATATATAAAATATAATTACCTCGATTGTATTTTCTTTTTCCAAATTTAGATTCATCGATCTGGACTATTTTTCCGGGGCCACCAATCTTTCCAACTACTTCTTTTTTGTCAATTTGGTATGCCACAATGGTTTCTCGGCAATAATTATACCAGTCACATATGGTGGCCCGGCCCAGGCACCTTTCAAAATGTTCCTTGTAGGGATCTTCATTTATGACGTCATTGTAGCTCCATTTTTTTGAATATGCATATAATAGATAGAAAACATGCACCAAATCAATTTTTATATTTTCAAAAAATGTCCCGTTATTGCGTGGTATTTTAGATTTAGATTTACAATTGCCTTTGGTGCAACACCAAGAACCAAATGACCTGTTGGTCGATTTGGCTATTTTCATGGGAGTGCGATGTGTTCTGCATAATTTTTGAGTCTGCACCAATCCATTTTCTTCGGCGAATGCCACACACTGCTCATTCGTGCCCAATTTTTTTATGATTCTCGCCAAATTCCACATCATAAGAACCTCTTCTGTGTAGAGATGTCGATCGAGAAAGGGCCCGTCGTCCTCGAAAACATCTTCATATACTGCCGATGCTCCACCAAGGCCCGAACTCGTAGACGGTACCGGTTCCGGGTGTCCACTTCCACTACTTCCAGACGCCATTGCAAGCTGCGATAGCGTTATTTCAGTGTCCAAAAGTGAGTAAGTCGAGGTCGTACAGTAAAGCAATCCAAACAGATTCCAAGAAGGTAGCCAAGTCGTAGAAAAAACACAAATCGATACGGAAGAACACATTCACTTATACTCGAAAGCAAAGGAATGACGCACAAATTTGACATTAGCTGTCAATATCATCCATCCAAGATGGCGGGTTGCGTTTCGTTTCACGTTTTTTCACATAAAACCTAAAAATTACATTTGAAAAACTGTACTAAAGCATAAAAATTACGTTCCGTTTTGCATAATTGCAAGAGTATTTTAGAATTTTTGAAAATTGTTTTAAAATATTTAGACGCAACTCCGGCAGCCAAAATTACTGTGGGGGAATTAAGACTAACTCCCTTAAGCCCCCTACACCACCAATACCCTCAAATTCAGGCGACTCGTTTTAAAATCCAACCCATTTTTATTGGTACTATAGATGATTCCAAATTAAAATGTTTCGTTTCCAAAACGCCTAAAAAATCACCGTGTATTCCTGTACATATTCTAGTGGTTGGTTGTCTATTTCTATAGGTGTTACTTTAGAGTTTGTGAGCAATTTTGTTTTACTCATGTTCATGGAAAGGCCCACTTTCCTCATTAAGTGATTTTATCATTTCTTGGAGGTGCATCGGATACTCTACAAACAGGATTATATCGTCCGCAAATCTTAGGTGGTTTAGTTTAGCACCGTGTATGTTTAGGCCGAAGCCATCCCAGTTCAATTTGCGGAAGATACTTTCTAAAACCGCTGAGAAGAGTTTCGGCGACAGAGGGTCTCCCTGCCTTAGGCCCCTCATGATCTTGTACTTTTTACCTAGGGTTTCTAGTTGTATTCTAGCTTCGGTGTTTGAGTAAATGTTCTTGATGATTTGAATGTACTTTGGCGGGACCGCTTGTTGTTCCAGGCTCTCCCATATTGCTTTGTGATAAACACTGTCGAAAGCTTTAGAGTAGTCGATGAATGCCATATATAGGTGTTTATTATATTCTTGTATTTCTCTACTATTTGTTTCACCGTGTGTATATGGTCCAGGGTCGAAAAGTTTCGTCTGAAACCGGCTTGTTCTCGTGGTTTGTTTTCATCGAGCGTTTTGCTTATTCTTTGCAGGATGACTTTGGAGAATATCTTATATATGTTTGACAGCAGACTTATGGGTCTATAGTTCTCTATATCTTCTTTTTGACCTTTTTTGAATATAAGGATGATATGGGATGTTTTCCACTGCATAGGTATTTTTCCTGTGTCCATTATTTCGTTAAATATTGTTGTCAGTATGGGCAATAGTTCTTCAAGAGTGCCTTTAAGGAGTTCGTTCATAATTTTGTCTGGCCCTGGAACTTTCTCCATCTTCTGACTATAAATAGCTTTTTCTATTTCGCTAGGTAGTATTTTTAGGAGAATTTCATCGCTGAGGTGGCTTCCACTTTGGTCGTCCCATCGATATAGTTCATTTTCTGGGTTGGAGTACAAATCCTGGTAGAACTTTGTGGCTGTTTCGTTTATGTCCTTTCTGCTTGTAGATACGGCCTTTTTTTGTTAAGTTTTGGTATCCATTCTCTTCTCACCTCTCTCAGTTCCCTTAGTGCCTTCTTTATCCCTCCTGTTCTTTGTATGTGTTTTTCTAGTGCTTGTATGTAGCCTCTTATTTTTTAAATTTTTTCTGATGTTTTTTCTAATTTCTTTACTCAAAGCGGTAATTACTTTTAGGTTTTCTTTTCTCGGATGATTTGCAGGCAGGTTTTTTCTTTTCTCTATAAGTTGGAGTGTAGTGCCGGTTAGTTTGTATTTGTTTTCCCTTTTGTGCCCAGTTTTAACCAAAGTCAGTTGTTTAACCAGCTTTCCATATTTTATAAGAACATCGGTGTTCCCTTCCGTCCTTGTAATTTCTTCTTTTTTTTCGCTTAGGGACTTGGCAATTGCCTTTACATTGATGTCACAATTTTGGTCTGTTTTTTGTCCAGCTATGTACTTCCTATCAGCTTTTGGTGGTTCTATCTTTAGGGAACTTCTGACCATGCGGTGGTTCGTGTGAAAGTTGAATTTTGAGAGTACCGACGTATTCGTAAAGGCTTTCGGATAGTTTGTTGCTATGTAGTCAATCTCATTTTTGTATCTGCCGTCGGGGGATAACCAGGTCCACTTTTTCTTCTTGTTCTTCTTGTACATACTGTTCAGAAGTGGAAGGTTGTGTTCCAGTAGTAGTTCACCATTTTTGCTTCTTTTCCCTTGTCCAAATTTCCCATTAACATATTCATCCTTATTTAGTTTTTCTCCGACTTGAGCATTGAAGTCGCCCATCAGTATAATGTGGTTGTGTGCATACTTAGTTAGTGTTTGTGATAATTAGTCATAGAAGGGCTTTGTTTCTGCTTTTTTGTCTTGTTCTGTAGGTGCGTATGCTTGGATAATTGACCATGGTTTGCGGTATCCTGGAAGACTATACCAAAGGTCATTGTTTTGCCCTCCAGTGCCTTTAGGACGGCCATGCTGTCTGACAGTATACAGATGTTGTAGTCCTTAATACCCTTTGACATAGTCGTTGTGGCGGCGTAAGATATTGCCACACATTCGCATTGGAATAATAGTGATATGTTCATGTTTAGGTCTTGTGAGAAAACTCCGGCTCCAGTTCCTGACCCAGTCTCGGAACCGTCCGTGTAAATTCGGACTTCGTTTATGCCAGATTGATCTCGGTTATTTTCTTGTGTCAGAATGTGATATCTCCTTGTGAAGATATGGTGTTTATGGATCCTGTCGCATGGGGCTGCTAATTGTGGCTCATATTCCACTAATTGATCCCATAATTTTGAGTGCGATCCCTCGCCTTTGTGCCACAGCCCCAGGTGTCTGAGTCTAATGATCCTGCTGTATGAAAAAGTCCAGTGGAGGCGAATCAAGAGCCACCCCTAGTGCGTCAGTTGGCGTTGTGCGCATACAGCCAGTGACCGCGGAGCATGGGAGTCGCTGGAATTGGTGCAATCTATTGATGTCGATGCTTAACTCTGTTCTCTGCTACCAGACAACGGCACCGTATGTGATTATTGGTCGTATGACTGTTTTTTAGAGCCATAGTGTAATCTTTAGTGATAGTCCCTAGCTTTTGCTGAGTGGCCGTTTGCATTGGCAAAAGACGATGCAGGCTTTGTTTAGTTTCTCTTCCACAAGAGTTTACTGTCTAGTATAACTCCTAGGTATTTGACTTCTTTGGTCAAATACCTAGGAAGGAAAGGAAGTTCGGGATTTCCTAGCTACTTTTTTTGTGTGAACATGATCATCTCTGTTTTCGAAAGGTTCACTGTCAAGTTGTGTGTCACACACCACTGTTCAACGATTTTCAGTGCTAGTCTCAATTGATTGCATATAACACTCTCAAAAGGACCACTGACGAGGATAGTCCGATCGTCTGCATAGCCTATCTATGGTCGTTGAGTTGTGTGATTAATTCATCCACAACAATGTTCCACAGAAGGGAACAGAGTAAAATTTGTTTTGTCAAAGGCACCTTCGATATATTGTTGATCTTTTGTGTACACTATGACAAATTTTAAATCCAAGATGTGTGTCGGGGGTTTTTTAAATATTTAATTATTTTAAATGCTATTTATGTTGTAAGAAGGTGCTTACATAAAAAGTGGTGCTAAGAAAAGATTAGGAGATTTTACCCCTAAGGAGGTAAAATAAGGGAAAACCGGTTGTATCAAAGTTTATCATTTGCAAAGTTAGAAACAGGAAGTCAGAATTAATCATGTGAGCAAAGCCGCGGTAGTGGAAGATAAAAACTAACATTCCCAAATTATTACACAGAAATACAGAGTTTAATTTAGCACCTTACCATGTCTCACCACAGTGGGATTGATCTTATTATGATGTACACACATAAAGATGTACATTATACTATTTGTTTCGGACTTTGATTAGTGTCTTCAGTTTGTGTACTCTGTTTTTTCGGTTAGTTGTTGGTGTACGCACTAATCATATTGTACCATGATTGTATACCACAGTATTGTTCATACCATTCATTTAAATGCATACACATAATCAGTGTCTGAATAAATGAGTAAACATGTATATTTAGAGAATAAATTTATTTTTTTCAGAAATTCTTTGTACCTGCTGTCAATAACATACGATTGAATTTGGGTGATGAATCTGTCAGTGAAGATCAGGTAATAATCTTTTAAATTATTGTTCAAGTCATGTTCAGTATTTTTAAAACATTTGGTAATTGTGATACATTTTTTCAGGTTAGAGCAGTATGTAGAGCCATGCTAGATGCAACTCGTTTGTTATATACTACCCCACCAAAGCCAGCACCATCACCATTGGAAAATAGTGATTCTGAATCGAACAATAGTGCTGACTCTAAATTTGTTAAGCAACCCACAGTAAGTTTCTACAATTTTATTAATGTCATTGGGAAGCGTAAAAATGAATAATGGTAATAATAATAATTGCTTCACACGGGTCGTGGGGCTTTTGGGACCGGGACTGCGGTCCCCAATTACCTTATACATAGAATAATTATTTTGGAGTAGGTAGTATAATAATTATAATATATTGATAAAATATATCTTTTTTTTTAAATCGTGTCTTCCACAGTAATTAGAAATGTTTTCAATTAAACTGTTGTAATTTAATGTGTAATTTTGCCAGTAGTCTTCCATATAAATTTGCTTACTATTTGTCTTGCACTATAATTTTAGTCCCACTTTTGTAATAGGGGGCAATCCCATTGCCATTAACTTGTCACATTATTATGTGACAAGTTAATGGCTAATTAAAAGTTAATTCTAAACATACATACTTATATTTGTTTGAATATATATATATATATATATATATATATATATATATATATATTGCAGTCAGACACAGAACAACTTATTGTGCTCATCACACAATATTTGTCCCAGGTTGGGGTTTGACGGGTAACTTTTGCATTTTCTACAAATGTAATCGTATAATAACAGAAAAAAGACTTATTTAATTCATATAAATTAAAATATAGCCTGCCTTTCTAAGGAGAGCCCCTATGTCCAGCAATGGACATAAAGCTGATGTTGATGATGATGATGATGATGATGATATACTGGTCTGAGACCCTACTAGATAAAAAGCAAAAAACATCCTTGAACCTGTTGTCGCGTTTTCTTTTTAGGGGTCCGTACATCAAAAGGTAAAAAAGGAACCCTTATAAGATCACTCTTTTGTCCGTCTCTCTGTCCGTGTGTCACCACCAATTTTCTCAGGAACGGGTGGACCTAGCAAGTTGAAATTTATACCAGATAATGAGTAATAGGTGTATAAAAATCAAGGTCCTGAGTCAACATGATTAAAAGATATGGGCAAATTTAGATTTTCACGGTCGAAAACTTATTTGGTAGCTTCCGTTGACCTCAGAATCACGAAATTTGGCAATAAGCAAGGTCTTACAGCAGAAATAAAAGAAAAATTTCAAAAAATAAAAAAGTTGACTATTACGGTAAATTTTGGTACTTACAAGTTCGCTAAAATCTACGTAACATCTGGGTAGGTACGGAACCTTTGACGCACGAATTCGACGGGCACTTGACCGCTGTTTGTATTATTTTATATCTTGTTAATAATATTATGGTTTATCTTGAGCTAACCGAGCGTCAAATGTTTAAAAACAATAACAATTATGTAACTTGTGACATAAGGGTTGTTTAGATTTATTGTGATTATACTATCAATAAAATGAGAGTTGAGTGACTCTGGTCAATATTATTTTCTTCATATTAAGTACATCATCCATTAAATAACTTACCAACATAATAAACTCAGACCTTTTTTTTACTATCTGTTACTGTTATAATAAAAACTAATTTGGTAAACAGAACTTATGAAAAAAGAATGTATTAGTACTATGAGAATAATCTATGAGAAAAATAAACAAACAAAGACATTGAATTTTGAACAGTATGAGTGGATTACCAAGGTGAAAATTACCTTGTTTTGCTATGGTGTAGTCTCTAGAGTTCTTTCGGTTTTAGGACTTACAAGGTATTGGGAGAGAAAATATTGTTTGCACCTTGAATTACTCTTAAGTTATCTAGATTGGACCGATTTTTATCTAAATATTTTACAGTTGCAGAGTCCATCACAGAAGCGCAAAGATGCAGATAATGATGTTGATATGAATATAAAACGTAAAAAAATCAAACAAGAGGATACTACAGACAGTGCATCCTCATCACCTCTCCCATCACCAGCAATTAGAGACCCTGAGAAATGGAACCCTGCCAGACTTTCACAGGAAACATTGTTTATCATGGGATCTCATGCTCATAAAGTATGTATTTTTATAATCATTTTTGTATTTAATGTGATTTAAAAATAGAACTACCCATTAAAATAGAAGTCTAACATAAAATAAATAAAAAGTTGCACATACTTAGTAGTAATAATATGAAGTTCAAATGTTCGGGTCTTGAATTGTGATCGTGTAAGATTATCAACATCATTATTATTTATAACGAAATCACAGTAGAGATAATGCGTAAGAATAACATTGTGTAATATTTAAATATTACACAATGTTATTGATAGAGACATAAAAAAATCATATTACTTTTAACCATCCATTTTTTTTTAGAAAATTTATATTTTAACTGTCGACTAATGTAACAAGTAACTTTTGTTGCAGGTATTAGGTTTAGGAAACTCACGTGGCCGTTTATACACACGTCACGCTGGTTTGCCTAGGTATCCAGCTGACACAGCTGACAAAGAATGGATTGCTAGTCACAATTTAGTCAATGCAGTCGGAGGGAAGACATATATTATGGTGAGTATTCTTTTTACTTGTGATACTTAAGTATAAATATCATTAACTAATCTTTTTAAAACCATCAGGTATTAGAAGACATTGAAGAACTTGCCAATAGTGAGGCATACAGACACAGTTCGCTACCAATGCTTGGTGAACTAACTGGGTTCAAAGTTCCCATGTTTATGCTACGGAAAATAAAATCTTATGTATTGAAAAGAGCACTAAGTGGCGATTTGAACAATGTTGATAGTCCTCAACCCACAATAAATAATGTTCCTGAAGAGGATAAATATAAGATAGAGGATATTAAAGTTGAACCAAATCATGATAACTTCGATAGTAATAGTTTCGATGCGAGTCAATACATTGGCAACGGCGAAAATAGTAGGGGTTTTTCTGACGTTCCAACACTGAAAGAGGATACCGACTTTGCTGACATAAAAGTTGAAGACATGGACGACATCAAAGTCGAAAACATAAAAGTAGAAGATTTAGATGAAATAAAAGTGGAAAGTATTAAAGTTGAAGATGCTGACTTGGTCACCATGAAGGATAATTTTGGCGATATAAAAGTAGAAGGCATAAAATTGGAAGACAATGATTTTGGAATTTGCAAGGATGGTGAAGATGACCAGAGCCATTTGGTGGATGGTTTGTTAGAATCAGATATCGAATTTTTAAGCAGAAACTTAGGGAACATTGAAAGTGATGCTGATGCCAGAAAAACTATTGAGAAACTGACAGGAGCTAATCCAGACACCATTACTTTGGTTGGCGATGAGTTTGATTTGGGGACGACGTTAAACACCAATAATGTAAAATTATTCTCTAATAATTATTCTGCTGTGTGTCTATTTATCACCTATTTATATTGTAAATTTTTGATTACTTTTTCTACAGTTCTCAGTAAATCAAACGAAGTGTATAACGGTGGCGTCGACAACCAGCGGCATGGTACACAGTGTACCAGTAGCTCACATTGCGAATCCACCTCGGATTACTGGCAGTACTGTACATTATTACACCAGTTCAAATGTACCACCAAGTGGACAGCGGACGGTCCATCACTTGCCACAGGCCACTGTCACTATACAGAGTATACCAGGTTCAACGTCGCAGATGATTCGTGGGTGAGTATTTTGTTTTGTCAAACGTGCATTCATGGGAGAGGTCCCACATATCTTTTGAAAGTTGATAATCCTTAACAATTAACTGCTATTTTAATGTCTGTGGTTTATTTGTTGTGTGTAAGTGTCAAAGTGATTGGCAGTTCAAAGACTGTGTACATATATATATCTACTAGAGATGAAATCGATATACAATATCTATCCAGTATCTGGCCTAAGTTTTTCGAGCATATAATAAGCAAGCCGTTTGTGTTAAATCTTGTAGTTAAACTTACTTAAAGAGTTCAGTTTTAAATCAAATACCTATTAGGTATTGTTAAAAGTTTAAACAACTTTCTAATTCAGCTTCAAATGAGACCTTCGAGAGTATTGAACGTAGAGTTCTCTTTTTGTCTTTAACATTTGAAAATCAACAGCTATTTGGCTAACAGAAATCCGACTATCTGGCTTCGAGGTTGGCTATTCCTTTCTCTAGTAGTCTAGTATGTACTGCTACTAATCGCCAGTAAATACCCTCAGTATGTGAAATGTAATTACCGTCTTGTGTGTGCTGTCATACTAATCCGAAATAGTTTTGTTTTGAATATATGTTATAGAATATTTTATTTGCAGGATACCAATCAGTACTAAAACTGGTACATTCAGTACCGTCATGTCTCAGGGTACTGCTAGTACAATAATCGGATTTGGAACACGAACATCCAATGCGACTATAATTGGAACACCACAATATGTCAACGTGTCATCGAAATCATTCCCGACGGGGAATATTCTACACAACGCTATAGTGTCACGAAATATTATGAATAGAAACAATCTAGCGGCACCTACATCTTCTGTATCATTCAATGTGACTGCTGTCAGACCAGTTCTGCATACATCTACACCAAAGATAAGTACAGTCGTCACAGCTAGTTCTAGCGATTTTGACAGTATTTCAACTACCAAGGATATGATAGACAATGCATGTAACTCTTCAGTTATGTTAAAGAAAGTCCTCACTTTGGGTAGTGCTGGAGCCACAAAATCATTTATGATGCATAATACACAGAAAGTATTATCAACTGGGTTTGCTAATGGAGTTGCTCCACCCCCCAACGTGACTATAGTAAGTTCTGGTACAAGTGGTGGCATGATGAATAATAATAATATTGTACTTTCATCACCAAATATCGCAAGTCCCACATCGAGTACACTAAGTGCTACACATGCTACATTGTCAGCTTTGTTAGCTTCTAAAGCTGAAAATGCCCAGAAAGGTAAAAACTAATATTATTCCAAATTTCATTCCAAAGAGTCCGCTATTGATCTCAATAAATGTTAATCTGTTATCAAGTTAAACTTTAAACTCCTCACAATTAGTATATAGTGATAGTTGCGTTATTACCATCATCTTAGCTTTAAGTCCAGTAAAAATAAAACGGTAATAAATAACATTTACGTAATAACTTATGTAAATCGTAACGGGGCCTAAGGACATAATAATTTAAAATACGCTCTCTTGCTCTGCTAACGATCACATCTGCATATAAAGCTAACGCTAGACGCATTTCAAAGTAACTATATCCAGTACGACAATTATATTTGGAACCCTCAACTAATCCATATACACAATAAGTAATAAAATTATTAGGCACAAATAGTAAATATGTACTATATTATATGCTAGTGTTAAATTGGTATTTATAATTTTATTATCGTGTCGTCAAAACATATTGAAGTACCACCTTTGTACGATAAAATGAGAAATTATTAAAATTTATTAAATTCTAATCCTCTAATCTATCAAAGTAAGGGTAAGCTCTTACTTTAATAATTGATCGAGAGTTTATAAAAGGTTAATGAAGTGGTTCAAATCTATATAATATAATCTACCTCTTAGAGTGGTTTTGTTCCGGTTACAAAAACGTTGCCATATTTGGCCACTAGGTGGCGACTACTTATCATTTTATTCTTATTATTATATGCATGTCGTTACAGCCAGTAGTTATTCGCAATTAATTGAATTAGGGTTAGCTTTATTCTCTCAAGTAAGTCACTTTTTGTATAATACATGCTTACATCTTACATAGATAATAGCATGCGTTATCAAGTATCAGGAGATGGTGGGAGGTAACACACCCTCACCTTAGTACTGCAGTGATAGCAAATGGTTGTGTATTATTTGGTTTAGTATAACATGTTTCAGTATTATATAATGTAGCATTTGGTGTTGTGTAAATCGTTGCACCCGTTTATTATAGATTCTAATTTATAATAGAATATATTTTTTAGTTTTTTTTTATGTTGCAAGGGGGCAGACGAGCAGACGTGTCATCTGATGGAAAGTGACCATCGGCGCCCATGAACGTCATAGGTGAGGTTACCTTGTTTTATCAGGGTATTTTTAAGAGGGGGAAAAAACTGTTTCTTATTGAGCTTTAATTCCTTTTCTCCTTCTGTACTACAAACAGCGTTGTGATATATTTAAGATTGTGGAGATTTGTTTCGATTTTAATGTCAGATAAAAGAAAAAGTCTATTTTTGATGATATTTCTATACCTTATTTCACTGACTGTTTTAACTGTAATTCAGGTTATTCAAACATTTTATTTAAGATGAGCATGTAGGTAGATATCATGGAAAAGTGGTAAAAATACAATTAGTATCAAAAGTAAGTTTAAAATACAGGAGTGTTGTGAATTTTTTGGCTTAGTCAAAACACTTCTTGCAAAAGCATTTAGAACTGTTTTTCATCGTTTTTGTAAGAAATGTTTGCATAGCTTGCAGGAATTAAACATATAAGTTACTCAATCCGTTAAGTCTTGACCATGTTTGGGGATATTTTTAAGAAATTTTAATTAAGGCTAGATGTAAGTTCCTCGTTTTATTTATTTCAATGTTTGCTATGACTGCTGCGTTTTTTGTTTGTTTGCTAGTTTGTACAGTATTTTTTTTGTTGCTAGTTTAAAAAAAAAAGTAAATGTGCCAAAAATATAGCAACAGTGTGTTGTGTTATCTATTTACTATGCAATTGCTATAAGTATGAACTGCTTCAGTATAAAGTATCGCGTCATAGGTATTTTTATTTTGCTGTAAAGCTTAGATCTGACTATTAAAAGGCTGTATTTTATGTAATTTTATATTAAGTGCAATCAATCGTTAGGAAAACAACAGTTTTAGATCTATATCGGTCTGATTGTAAAGGACATATTTAGTTTAAAAAAGGAGTTATTTAATGATTTTAAATAAACCTAGTGCAATTAAGCTCTTTCGAATTAAATCAATTTAGACAGTAGGACTACTTTGTCAAGTTAAAGTTTAAAAAAAGTTTAAAGTGATTGCAAAGAAAGACAATTGCCCTACCAGAAAAATACGATATCACGAGTTTGAAAATTATAATCTTCTTGGTTATAAAAGCATCCTTCTATACAAGTAGCTGAAGAACTTTAGAACAAGGTTCTACAGCTAAAGCCCAGCAGTGTCAGAGGCTCTCGAATCGTTTGTCTATTTTGTTACAAGAGTATACTTGTCTATGTAAGCTTTTTTCTCCGCTTGCACGCTGCACTGCAGAATAATCGTTAGTTCGTATTGAATCAATTTTTTCAACCAACAATATGATAAATTCTGTGAAATAAATTTTCACCTACGGTATATTCCGATCGATATATCTACCTTCAAAACTTAAAAAAGTACTCGCCAAAGTAAAGGGTAGCCATTTACCTTGATCTTGATGAGATCTATTTGCCTCCCATATCATAAAAAAAGTCATGGACTCAATTAAATCATCAGAGTCAATTAAATTCAAAGAAATGAAGTGACAAAATCACTTTTTCTGTACTAGTTTTGCAAACTCTTGGTAGTGTTTAAAGTCTTAACATAAATATTCATTAACAAGACATTTCACTGATTACTTGCAAAGGCAAGTAATCAGTAAATTGAATGATTATTATAGTAACTTTGTACCATAATAAATATATCCATAAATCTATTTATTTAAACTTTCGCCGTGCTATCTGGTTATACGCACATTGGTTAAAGCCTTGTATCGGTCATTTAATTATTTTTTTCCAAACGATGTTCCCGTTTTTTTACTTATATTGAGACAAACGGTAAATGTTTTTGTTTAAATATGTTAAGTGCCACCGCCCATTCCTTTTTTATTGTTTTATTATATGGTTGCAATAAAATATAGTATCGTGCTAGCTTTTGCTTGCCTATGATTTTGTATTTAAATTATTGTTTGCTTGCAATATTTTTGTAATCGCTTGTAGTGCAATGTTATGATTATATTTATTGTATTATATACGTCATGCTACGTGTTTTTGTAGCAATATTTTTTTGTTATAAGCTTTTTGCTTTATTGTTATTTCAAAGCTTAGCTTGATGATTATGTTATATCATTATTGTCTGCCATTTACGTTAAATACGTCGTTTTGTATCTAAAAGCTCGCCACTTATTTTTAATATATAAATAGATAACTCTTGATGTGAGGCAGGATTACACGTATTTTTTTAACAATTATTATTTAGATTATTTGCGTTATTAGTTGTTATTTTACGTGCTGTGGACGTCGTCGTCGTCGTAAGTCAAGTTTAACTGTAAAAATGCTGTTAAATATTTGTTTTCGATAAAAGAGCACGATCAATTATAGTATCTATATCGTAGCTTTCAGTTAAATTGAATACAACGTTAAAGTGAAAACACTTTCCTTAAGTCATGGCTATTTTCTTTAATTTATACTTAAGCTTTACGACAGGGCAGGACATTTAGAAAATTATATTATTGAGCGCAGCGTCGTTGTATCAATTACAACCATAAAGCATGAATTTTAAGACAGCTTTTAAGCTGAGAGATTTTATATTACAAGTGGTAGTAGTTTATCTGTTGTAGCTCTCTAGTTATTATTGTTCCACTTAGGTCGATGGGCCCCTTACTTAAGATTGTTGTGGCTGTGTTGTTAAAATGTTATAATTATCCTTATTAAAACTGCAAACACGTCGAGTCTCTAGGGAAGTAGCTAAAATTAAGCCACACGAAGTGGCTGTTAACACTATGGATGTAACCTATCTACCGCCTGTGTGTTTGCTAACACACAGGCGGTAACACACAGTTTGCTAACACACAGCAGCTTTAATCGATATAATAGTTTGTTATTCGCATAGCTCTACGCTGCTCTAGCTGTACGTAACAATTTTTGATCTCTAAATATATAGAACAAGTTATAGCTGTATATGTATGCAAGTATAGTACGATAAAACGTTGTTTGAATAGTTTTTAAGTGAAGTTCATGCCCCCCTCGATATAAATATATCAGATAAAATAATTTAAAAAAAAAACATTTCGAATCAACTGAAACCAAAATGATGGTACATCATGAAGTCATATTAGCCAGAGCCTTAAGTTTTCCTCGACGAAAAACCCCTACTTGCCTTGGCTGCTGGTTGAACAATAGGCGATTCCATAGTCAAGTGGGAAGATCTTGTCTTTCCTGATCCAGAGGGGTACATGACCATTTTTTTAATACGTACGTGAGATAAACCTTATTCTCATTACTTATCACCATAATATTATTATTAGATAGCTTATCACAATCGAACAATTACTTGGTGTTTAGTGTTTCTTTGACATTTGACCGCACTTGCCCCGTTGTGCTTAGATAACCTTAAACACTTTTGATTGTAAAGCATCAACACAATATTTTCTATTGTTATCAGCTTTTACTACACAATACTATAATAGTGCAAAAGAGTCGCTCACCAAAATCATTTGTATAAATATCGACTCTTGCATAATAAAGTGCAATGCAGCTAATACAGCACGAATTTACCACAGTACTTTTGCGCTAGAAGTTGTCCTAATTATCTTTTGTGTAACTTATATCTCTTCTGACGACCAAAAGGTTCGTTTATAGACAAATTAATCCGAATCTTAAACTACCAGTAAAATATCTACTTAGACTAGGTAGTCGATAGTCTAAATATAACGCACGACGCCACGCGACGTGGCATTTGAATAAGTATCGAACTAAGGGCTTTTACACACGGCGTATTTTTAAAGTGCTGACGATGCGCAGATGAAGTGCGTTAACACGCTTTAAACGAAATTCACAGGCACTTTACTGACACACGTTCAAAATTTTGAAGCGTCGTAAACGCGCATATACACGGTGATTTTGAAAGCGTTTTGGAAACGAAATATTTGAATTTGGAATCATCTATAGTACCAATAAAAATGATTAAATCAATTGTAATGTTGTCTAAAAAAAAGTTTCAGTTTTAATATTCATTTTTACTCGATCGACTTGGAAAGTAGTAATGGACTGATCGTTCATTCATTATCTTATATGAATGAAACACGTCCGTGGGCGTTTCGGCGGCCGCTGCGCACCGCCGACGCTAACAGCAGCTGACAAAACTATACCTATAGGCGCGAGCTAGCGAGTACTTACGTAGATAGACTCCAATTTGTCCTTCATACTTTACACGGGCTTAGGACCGTCAGAAATACCTATTTTATTTAAACTTCTTTTCGATTATTAACCACGATTGTTCTTTTCACAACAAATCAATTTATCAACGGACTGTAGGTATAAATATTTCAGGCGTATTTAAAAAATCGGAGCTATCTACAGAATAATTAACTTACATACCTATTTACACTATTTACAGTTCTCTGTATCGAAGGAACTGCTCAAAATGGAGTCCGCTGCATTCAATACACAAACGTCCACGATTAATGCAATTGTTTTTTAATTTTCTTAATGTGTCTCTATCACTTTTCACTTTAAAGCGTCCACTATCGCAATGCGTAAATTATCACGGCTTTCATATTCCCGTGTATTAACAAGTCTTTTTATTTCCGACCATAAGAAAAAATCCAGGGGCGTTAAGTCCGATCACTAAGCTCATTGTCCAGGTATGCACGCACTACACTCCGGCGAATAATAATTAAAACGTCCTTGACCTTGCGTATGAGTAGGCGCACGAAATTGTCCGTGGTAGAGAAGACGTTGGGTTGCAGCCAAGATAGTAGGTGTGGAGGGAATTTGAGGGCTTTCAATTCCACGTAGCCGTAGTGCATTTAAATGCTCCGGCTTGGGAATACAAACGCCGAGCCTCTTCCAAGTTGTAGTTGGCAGTAGCGTACAGCTGTACCATTGCCAAGAAGTATTCCACGTTTGAAAATTCGTACTGTCGACTCATTTTAGCGCTAATCAATGCAGCGTGCCGTCACGATGTTATGGTATTACTGACCGACTGACGATGACAGGTGAGCCCCGCGCATGCGCCTACGGGGCAGACGTCATTGGTTGGACGACTCCGGCGCAACTCGGTAGCTTTGTTTTTATTGGCGAATACGATTTGATGTGACACGCATAGTATTTCTATTCGTAGTATTTACCTACGTGTGATTGAATAGCCTACTACTACTGGTTCTGACTTTTTCTCTGTAAACGATATGAATATCGACTTTGATGATAAAAAAAAAAATATTTTATTAAATTAACGTTATATATAGCTTCTGTTACTGATAAATAACTCAAAATTTTCTTTTCCAAAACGCTTTCAAAATCACCGTGTATATCGATACAAAAGTGTGATACAAACGCGCGTAAATATTGTAATACAGAAATCTTCGTTTTAACCAGTGAAGTGAGGCCTACCCCTAACCCCCAACCCTTTCTTCGACAAACGAAATACAGACTAGCTTCGAACAAGCTTCAAACACGACATGTGTAAAGGCCCTAATGTGCGTGTGAGACGGCCGTTGCGCGACAGCCCACCGAAATTAACCAGACAAGTCGACTCCCCGCGTACTTGTAGCTATGAAGCTAGACGCGGTAAGCTCGTCTCGGAACCTAGTTTTATACTAAAGCTGTTTTTGGAATTGCATTTTGTATCAACGTATTTACAGTTGTTGATGAGCTTGTTGAGTTCTTTGTGGAAAAAAAATGAACCGCTGTCTTATAAATAACAAAATAAATTCCAATTCAACCGAGAAACTCTTTTTAATCTACTAGAACATTTTTGTAACAAGTTTATTAACATGTTTCTTGGTAACCACTACGTAATGTTATGTTATTGCTATATCATAAATCGTTAAAATCTAACTAAGTTAAAATTACAATGTATTTATTTTTTTGCTTATTTTGCCAACATTGTGATTGCGTCTTAAGAGATGAGTCATTAATTCATTGATACAGTTTGCTATTTTTGTTTGCATTATTGACATAATGAATATTTTGTAGGTGATGAATACTAGCATTAAAATATTAACATTGTTTCAACTCTCTTGTTAAAACTGCTGAGCCGTCCGTAAAATACTAATCGCAATCAATTAGAATTAGGAATTTACTGTACTTCTATATTATTCTACTAATTTTTTTTCCAAAGAAACGAAATATTGTGAAATTTGATGAAATGTGGTGTAGGATCAATGTAAACCATTGCCAGACAGATATGACAATGTCGAGAAACAATTATAGCAGACATTCTAGTGACTGTCAGTCAGTTTGAAATAGCAAGTAGTATATACTTTATTAAATACCAGGCTCTTTTAGCCGAAGTAGTATATTATTCTAGACAAGTTTTGAACAGTAATCTATTTAAATAAATTTCATACAATCAGATGAATTTCTTTTGCATTCTTTGTATTTTCTTCTATAAAACAAACCTCAGGACTGCGTCCTGTGTCTGTATTCCGAGTACCTGACAATGTAATATAATGCTTTATATTGAAACACCAAAATTTGCTAACAAGATAGGCATTTGATGATTATAAGTGTAGAAGTTAGTAATTATATTAAAACTAGCTGCTGTCGTCGTCGAAATAGTAATTTTAACGTACCTGAAAAAAGGAAATTGCAAAAGAACGAATGATTTTCACTATGCATTTGTTTCGGTCGATTGCCATATCATAATACTTTTTTGTTAGAATCTAAGAAACGTTTCATATTGTGCTTATTTCATTGCTTGCATTATATTATTTTGAATATTATAGAAATCCGCATGGTAACTTGCTAAAATAGGTTATGCAATTCAACTCAGGATATAAACAAATTATTGTTGTTATTATTCAGTTTCAGAATAACCTTTGGGTAAATTATAAGCATATATTAGGCCTACGATAAACTTAAAGGTTGTATTTTAGCATTGCTCTTTTCCTATCTGTACGTGTGTTAAAGAAATAAATAAATGATATGTATACCTTACTTTTTGTTGTATTACTTTTTGTTTAAAACTACCTACTATTTTATTTGTGAACCTACTGAAACCGTTACACGGCATTGTGTCAGAAACTGGCTTCGTAGTCCCGTCTTCCTTCAACGTATAGGACGTTGGTACACCCTAAAAAGAAAGTCACCAAAAACCCCTCCAGCCGGGTCCTCATCACTTCGTACAATGAAACGTAACACTGAACTATTAAAATCTGCGGTGGTTCCATTTTATTATTTTCAGCACGAGCCTATAAATTTCCAGCTATATAGTAGATATTAGGTAAAATTCAGTGTAAAGCAATCTGATGGCGACATAGGGGCGAATCTTTCAACTGTGTGCTAAGAAATAGTAACGAAGTAATCTACCCGTACCAAAATTGTTACGGCAGACAATTTTCTTATTAGCGTTTGACCGAAATCTTGTGTGCTACTGCAACCTCTATCAGATGATTTCGGGACTTCTAAACACAGGTGACGAAATCAATAAAAACAAAAATTTAAAAAAAAGAAGAAGACTATCGTAGTGGCCAGCCAGTAAAGCAATAACTTAGCATTGTAATTTTTTAGAATATTGCAATCCCTAGTTTATTAAAAATCTCTTTAAGCATCTAACAATCACTCAATGTAAATTTGAAATTGGTCTTCAACAGTTGCTGTGAAAAAACAATACCACGAAAAAAAGGTAGAATGTTGCCAAGACGAGACCATATGGCTAGCACTGCCAAAAAGTTATCAGATCTCAGGTAGAGTCAAGCTTCTGACTCTACACGCCCTAACTTCACAAACTACACCTTAATCAAAATATGTGGCTTTGCCGTTTCACTACCGTCACATGGGCGTAAGATGTATTTATTCACTGATAATTGCTTTTCTGTTACACAATACTCGTAGCTCTTAGTGCGCAAGTTGTCTTTTCTAAGATTAAAAAAAGATTAAATCCTATTAGTTATGTTTGATCGTATTTGATACGCTGCTGTAAGGTTTATCCGATCATTTTGCATAATCGTTTACAGTAGTACAGTAATACAGCAAAATACAAATCATTAAATAAAAATATATTTCTGAGTAATGTTTTTATTCGAAACATTAATTTTACGTCGTGGGCAAGAGCTAAATCTAATAACTCATAAATTATAGTCACACACAAGTTTTAATTAAAGTTTTGTAATTTTTTTCATCATTCAATCCATAAAACATGACATAGTGAACAACAACTATAATAAACCAGACTGCTTTTCAGTTTCTAAATTTGGATCCTCCAAAAAATTTTAAACCTACAAAATACGATAGGGTCATAGAATAAAAGAGCCCACGTCTTATCATGGGGCCAGTCGCAAGCCTAGTACCTCGATGCGCCTGACTATCAGAAAGACCCCCGTCGGCCAAGTGCGCCGCTACAGTAACGTTAGCATAATACTCGTAGATTGCGTCCAACCAGGGGAAGAAGTCGACCCGAAGAGGCCAATTGTATCCCATGCTCCATGGGAGCGATCCTAGAACAGACCCCAATGGAACACTGCACTGCGAGTCAAATAGCAGGCCGCGCTGCACTAGCTCACTTTTTCTTTCACCTTTTCGATCACCCCCAGCAGCAATACAAGACCGATAGTCGAACGCTCCGCTCGATAACCGAATTGGACGTCCAATGAACCGGAGCCGGCCTGGCAAAAGTTGTAGCTGACCTGATACAATCTTATGTTTCTATCTTTAATACAAATGTGTCTGATCAAACAATTTTATCTTCTCTCAATGTACTTTGTAGTTCTAATTTCAACTGAAACTATAAACGAACCGCTATGAATACTCACTCTTATTTCATTGTGTGTAAATTGACAGTGTCGATGAAACGGCAATATCTCTTTCAGCAGTGTAGTTTAATTAAGTTCTTCAACCTGATTGATTCAAGTAGCTGTTTTCTTTTTATACCGACTAAATCGTGGTATAGAGTGAATAGCAAATATAAGTTACTGCAAAATTATTGCTAACAATAGCAGCAGGCGCTACATTATAATTCCGAGTTTGAACCTATATCTATGCAGGCAGACTCTGCAGTGATTGCGCAACGTCCTACCTTCCATAAATAGATTTATCCCCGTTTTCAATTTTAGACTGGTTAGCTTTTGTATTGATTTAGTGAGGTAGTCTATTGCACCTGACCAAAGTATTTCATTACTTGAGCTGGAAAGGGGTATTTATATTGTAACAGACTGCAGCAAGTAATTTCCGGTTTCTGTATAAAATTATTGCTTAAAAATTATTATTTTTGAAACTACGAAAAGTTATTCAGTGTATTAATAAGTAATCAATTATCAATCCCTTAAAGTGTTCCTTGCAGCAAACATTGTTTAAGTATATAATTAAATGTTAGATTTAGACAGAGCTACTACCTATATTTCTTTTTTTTTAGAATTTGATCGCTCGAGACATCATGCGCTTAGAGGTGAACAGCAGAAACATTAATCTCTCTAATTCAATTTTGATTTCTTTTAGCGGGAATAGTGTTTAAATATAATAATTTATAGATTTATTGATATATTTTATAGATAATCTTATTCACTGGTATTAAACCGAAAGATGTTTTTGTTTTAGTTTTAATTGATGCCGACACCAAAAATATAATTTATCTGTATTAAGTGCAAAGATTTTTTTGTAAGCATTTTTAAGTTAATTACATGACGATGTGAAATGGAGAAAGGAAGAAAGTAAATCGGAATGAAGAACATTTTGCTGGAGTCAGAAATAACGCAGGACCCCTTAATCCGGAGTCGAAAGGGGTAGCCTATATGTCAATATTGTGATTGGAAAGGCCACTAGGATAGGGACTGATACAAAGTTGTAATACACTAGTGTATACCTATACGTAAAAGAACACTAAAGGGAGGCGTAATTTACAATTTAATCAAATAAGTAATTTAAAAAAGTACATCGACATAATTGACAAACAGGCAATAGTCTTGTTAGTCTACATCAAAACCATTTAATTTATAACACGCTTTTATTAGCTTAGTATGTATATATGATGCATGTCTACGTCGAATTAAATTGAAACTTCGCATAGATACTTATCAAGAACCGATGATAATACAATAATTTGTAAAATTTTGCGGATTATCCTGATCAAGATCTTCAGGAGTAACGGCTTTGCTATGAGAGAGGCCTGTGCTGAAGCATATGTAACATATCTTACTTGTTACTTTTTTCGTCTTTATGAAAAAATAATCATCATTAAATACGTAAAAGTAGTGCTTTTTAAGCACTACTTTTCTACTTTTTATTTGTTTTTGCAAAAGCGTGTTTTTATTTTTTTTTGACTATTAAGTAAGTACTTATTAATTTTTATTTGCCCTTTAGTGTTGTAACTGTGTATTGATATTGTAAACTTAATAATTTGTCAAGAACTTGTATTGTTTGTTACAAATAGTGTAACAGTTGTTGGTGAATCAATAAATAAATTAATAAAGAACATGTTACCATGCCCAATAAATCAATTACCAACCATTGCATAGAACTGGCTTATGAATACAAAATACATAAATAATAAATTAAAACAAAATTTGTTGCGCAATAAACTTAAAAAAATATTTTTTTCTTCAAGCTTTTATAGTATACATAAGTCGATCAGTCGGTGTAGCCGCTTTACCATTTTTGTGTATAACCCCTTTACGGAGTTTTTTTCGTGCATGTAATTCTTTGTTATTCTGTGAAATAATATGTAAATTTACGTAATTAACAATTTCATCAAATAGCAAATTGAAAAATACTCATTGTCATAATTGTCAAACAGGCAATATCGTAGTTTTGTTATAGTAAAGGGAAAAATATTTTTTATGGAAAAAGAAAAAATAGGAGGTAGTAGTATAAGAAAAAACGAAGAAAATAATAGTTGCTCAAGTCAAATTCGTTAGAA
Source organism: Arctia plantaginis (assembly GCA_902825455.1). Taxonomy (NCBI): domain Eukaryota; kingdom Metazoa; phylum Arthropoda; class Insecta; order Lepidoptera; family Erebidae; genus Arctia; species Arctia plantaginis. The sequence goes on along the minus strand of CADEBD010000312.1, from coordinate 1,552,194 downwards.
ACTTTTCGAGAAAACACGCTATAATCTCGAAAAAAATCGCGATTTTTCTCAGCTTCTGCGCCTCCTAAAAATCTGTTCGGAGCTTAAGTTATAGCTTTTAATACTGTTTTTTTTGTTAAATAATATTAGGTTGCCGCGGTAAGAATTCATCCTACGACAATAAAAAAAAAGGCAAAAAAGGCCTAACGATCATAATTAAAAATCTCCCAGATGCATGACATTAATTTATCGAACATATTAAAATAGTTAATGAAAGTCTCAAAAGAGTTTCTGTGCATTGACCAGGATATGAACTGCAACATGGGGGCTATCATTTAATACACTAAAGATCATACTCGTAGATGGAGCTACTTATTTAGGTTCTATGTGCTATGGTGCAACTGTATGGGCTGCTAGGGCAACCGTAGGCGCTGTCCATCGCAAACTGTCACGAGGCAGACGACTTGCACTGATATTCTTATGCAAGGCATATAGGACGTTTAGCACTGAGGCTTTGCCGGTGTTGGCGGGTGTACAGAAACGTGCAGCCATGTACTATTCAACAAAATATGGAATGCAATTTTTTGGGTGCACTAGATCGCGATAAAATTACAAGATTGCTTCAACAGCAGTCCGATGTCTATAATGCCCTCAAAGACGAATGACAACAACGCTGGGACGAATCATCTAAGGGGCGCCACATTTACTAGTTTTTTCCACCTTTTCGCGAACGGTTGTCGAGGACATGGCTTGAGGTGGATCACTGTCTCGTTCAATTATTTTACAGGTCATGGTAACTTTAAGAGCAAACTGTATTTATTCACCTTAGTCGAGTGACCATTGTGTCATTGCTTAACACCTAACCCTAACTGTAAACAGTCTGCTCATCATATTCTCTGAAAATGTGGCCGTGGTGCTTCACTGTTGAAAAGAGTGTTTACCTATTTTACTTTATTTTGTTTTCGGCTTTTGCTAATACTAAGACTACATCGCTAACGCTGACTAAATCTTCTGAGATAGATCAAAATAATGCAATACGGAATTGAATATCTTAAAAAGATCTACAAGCAATTCCCCAATGTTATACGTCTCTTTATCTTGTAAATAAAAAATAGGTTATTTACGAAGGTATTTTTAAACAAACCAGTATTATTCCTATAAATTCGTTAGATACGTTGTGCATTTAATGTATGTCAAAATTACCCTTTAGGCATATCATTGAAATGAATATCTTAGAAGATATCAGAAATTTAAAATGATGGGCCACAGCGTCCATCGGGTCGCACGTCCGACCCGGCTGACAGCGGCTGCCAGGCGCAGAGCGTGCCTATAAATGTTGTATATAAATTTATCCTGTAGTCTAGTCTAATCTTAATAACAATATAATTAATTATTCCACACTGACTCCACATTAGTATCTACATTGCACCACTTTCAGAAATTTCTTATTAACAATGTCTAATGTGTTGCAGTGCGATGCGAAATTATGCCTTCGATACATTACAAACCAATGGGTTTAAAACTTTTAAGGTGAATGGCGTGACACTAAATTTACTAGTGTTAAAATTAATACTCGTAGAGCTAATAAAATTAATAAGAGCTAATAAATCAAGGCAATTTATCGTAGCATGGATTGTTCTATGTCGATACAACAGGTCAGCGATAAAAAATATTTCTTATTCAGTCAGAATTTTTAACCGGCAAAATCAGTCAAAATTCATTCCACCCAAATGATTTACTAATAATATAATTCACGATATATTGTTTTTATAAATCATTAATCGTAAGCTGCCTACTATTCTCTATTCTTTTTGTTTTGTCTTGCACAATCAATCTGTGGAACAAATCGTGGTTTGCGGTATTTCCCAAACCGATACTACCGCCAAAACTTAAAGATAGAAATATACTCCCACCACTTTAACCGTGGGAGACTAGGAGAGCCATGCTTCGGCATAAAGGGGCCGGCTCGACTAGATTGATACTACGGCATCATAGATTGCAGTGTTAAGCAATATATCGTTGTTTTTCCCCAAGTGAGTAAGGTTACCCCCTTCCCACCTCCTCCAAACTCTAGGGGGGAGGACTCAAAGGGCCCATGTCGGCGATCATTCACTTACCATCAGGTTACCTGTCTGCTAGTTTGCCAAAATAACAAACATCAATGTCCTTCTGGGTGATTATGCTTACCAGAAGTAGAAGATGCCATTGGACTGTCTTAGAATGCGGTTCTATAGATATGGTCCCGCAAAGGTATAATTATCAAATAAAAACATTAGCCAACAGATATCCATTCCATAATAGAAACTATTGCTACCATTTGAAAATAATACCATCTCTGGCAAGCCTATGATTTTGACTTAAGACAAAATTTTAAAAACTTCTGAAATATGGTCGAAAAGATTCAGGAATTGATATGGGTTGGGTAGGGACTAAAAATTTCTAAAATGCCAAGATCTTTTTAAAAAGTGACATTGAAAGAGTTTTAATTTTTATATCTGCAGATACAGATACAGAGTGTTAAAAAGTTATTTTCTTCAGAAAATGCTTTACTTAGTAAGTGGTAGGTGTATATTTATAAACCCCACATTATGAAGGTACTATAAGATTATGAGAAGATTGGCTATTAGACTATTAGAAGGTACTATTAGAACACTGGCCCCTTGGTCTAGTGGTCTACCCAAGACAAATAATTGTGTCATGAGTATGATATTTTTTTCTGTGTCTGCGTGTAATAAGCATATAAGTATATTTATCAGCGGTCTGGTTACTATAGTACAGGCTCTGCCTTGTTTTGGATCAGACGGCCGTGTGTGAGATATGTGAAGTTATATTAGGTAGGCTTGTGCATATTTGTAAATAAAATTTTACGAAGATATTATTAGGTACACAGTATAGTTCATGTCAGCTCTCTCTGAAAGTGAGTTTGTTTGTTTGTTAGGTTTCACGCCTAAACCACCATAACGTTTTTAAAAATTTCTTTTAACAAAGAAAAGTTACATTATCAGCGATTAACATAGGCTATTTTTTTTACCGCAATAACCGACATATAGGAGGGCGGAGCGAAGAAAAAAATAGTATTATATATTTATCAATTTTCTAATTCAATTTGTCATGTTTAATAAACATTCGCCAGCAAAATGTGACTACACCTATTTGTAACATTCTGCATTCTAGAAGAGGATAATATTTCAAATATTTTGTTTGATATTTCCAAGTTATTAGAAAAAAAGTAGGTTGCAGGAAATCCTTAATCTTTCTATTTTGCAAACTCGATACGGTATGTGGTATTTTCAATTCCGTCTTGAAGCGGTAAAACGGTGAACTGAGATTTCTTTACACAATTTTATTGGTCTAGCTACGTGTAGTCAAATAATGAGACCATTACAAAAATAAAAAGTCTTTTTCTTCTTCAACTTAATTTTAGTAGAGTAGAGAATTTTTTCAAATAAACTTTGTTGGTTTACTTACTAACTAAAGATCATTTCTCTTAACTACCTTATAATATTTACTATAATTATTTTTCTTTACCACAATGGTAAAACATGCCACTTGAAAATATCGAATGTGAAAGAAGCGAAATATGAACCTCCTTCTTTGCCGTTTAGGTAAAATTTAAGATTTTTTTTTCTTGAGGGGTAATTTGGTGTAACTTTAACTTTAACCCTATTTGAAATAAAAAGTTGACGTGAATTTAATATTTATTAGGTGCGCTTGTATGTAGTAGCAGTTGTTTCGTAGCTCCCGCTACGAATGTCTAAGAGCATCCGGTCGGTGAAGTGGGGTACGAACGCTTTTCACTGCTACGGCAGAGCTAGTTTAACGCTTCTATAATATTATCATAGCACTTTTAGTGATATAACTATAGTTTTCGTAGACATTGTAGACCTTGGATAAATCAGATAAATAAAATATTGAAGTAAAACATTATTGTTTCGAAAATGTCAAACTAGTATGGATAGACATGGATAGAACCTTTTTTCAGTTTTACTGATTAAAACTTAATTAAATATATTAGTTTTGAGGAACTTTAGAACTTGAGTATACGGGGGTGGTTCAGTGGGCGTGCTCACTCCGCGGACGGGGCGGGAATGGCGGCCGTGCGGGTGTAGGGGGGAGGAGCGCGAGCACGTGCTGCGCGTTCACGTGGTGGTGCCAGCACGCTGTTCCTCGCGACCGTCGTGCAAGCCGTATGAATAATTGTGTACGGAGTGAATGAATCGATGCGGCGGCAGCGCGGGCCGTGCGGGTGACGGGTGCGGGCGGGGGCGGGCGCTGCGTGGCGGGGTGCGCCGCGGCGCGCCAGTCTCGTGCCGGTAGTCGGTAGTGCAACCGAGCGACTCCGGGAGCCGTCCCCGTCGCGTCGTCGCTCGATCGTAGTCGTAGTGCGCCCGCCGCCCGGCCCCGCCGGCGCCCGAGCCCATGGAAACCCAGAATCAGGAAGCGGCCAGAAGCCCCGCCGAGGTGCCCAACGATCCGGGGTACGTATTTTGCCACCAGGAATCATCGATAACGCTCTTTTTCCGTGTCTGATGATCATTGTTTACTTACAGGAAGATGTTCGTCGGAGGTCTCAGCTGGCAGACTAGTCCAGGTACGCTCGCCGGTCATCGGCCGCACTGCCCGCGCCTCGCTCGGATTTGCATCCGATGCACAGGCCGGCCACGGCTGACCGCTCGCTTAGATAGCGGAAGACAGCCTCCACTAGTCGTGATATGAGAAACGCGGGTCGTTTCCAGTGATCGAGTTCCGTGTTGGGTACATAAACACCGGTAAAAGTTTGATAATCAGCTGATTTCTTTACGTGTTCGGAAGTTGTCGTTGTCGGTGGGCTGAAGTGGTGCACGTGACGATATCGGTGTGAGATTTCTCCGGATGGCATTTAAATCGTTGTGAGCGTGTGTAATATGCTGTAATTCAGTTATGTTATCGAGTTGTATTGGCTGTCAGATGTGTGGTGGCAGCCATGCCGGCTGCGCGCGCACTCTTTGCCGATACTTCAACCTCTCCACCCCTCGGTCTTGCAAGCTATTTTAGTTCTTATCGCTATTGAAATTGAGTGCCGAATTTCAGTAACGGTTTCATAGCCGGCTTTTGCCCCAAACAGTTATCACAACATAACCTCAATCTTAAGTACGTAAAGTTCGGTACTGGCGCGTTTCCGCAAGTCGACTTGTCTATACTCACATATGTAGGATAGGAATATAATTGGCTTTAAGTAATATTTTGTATCTGAATTTACTTGTAAATTAAGAGAGAAATACATAACCAAATAGTATTTAGTGTTTTATTCCAATCCTTTGACGCAAATAGAAAATCCGGTAAAACTAATTATTCGCTAAATCATTATTTTGAAGAAAAAAATCGTCTGCAGATAATTTATAATAAAACATTCTATAGTTTTCTAGATGTCATTACACGCATAATAAATAAAGACTATCTATTCTCTAACGCGCACAAACAAATTAATTGCGAGCTGCATCACGAAAAAGGTCCGATGCGCGTGCGCGAGTGATGTGCCGTCCGCGGTATTGGGTCGAGCGCCCACGTTGCACTTTGATCCTCAGTATATCTATGCCAACTTTGTTCTTCTCTAGAGATATCTAGGCCGGCGCCGATATCGGGTCTATCATCGATTTCGGGCTTGTATACCAGAATTTGTCATACCTAATTGAAAATATGCATCATGCCCAACGAGATATTCGAAGACGCTGGTGTACCTACTAGTTTACTTTTAGGCTCACCATATTCAAGCCGTCTCGTGATCTCACGTGATTCTTTTGATTTTTCTGCCAATAACGTTTTTTCTCGTTATTATCGTTGGAGCCAATTTAGTTTTAACTAAATATATTATGTTTTCGACGGTTAATGCCCTGTGATTTTTTGTACATTTTAAATTTGAGCTGAAATGACGATATTTGCTTAAGATGTTTGCACCTTAGCGGAGTTAGGTCCGATAAGATAACTTTTGATATTTGTAACACGACACACCAGTCGCTATCGCCTGTTATGATAACGAATGAAACGCAGTAAAGCTAAGAGCTCCAAATATCTCAGTCATCAATTACAGGGCTGTCTAGAATTTTTATTAAAATCAATCACTGCTTTTGATAATATTGACATGTTGTTACGTATCTGGTATTGCATATATCTTTATTATTCACAGATAATGTGACGTATAGTAAGTATGCTTTAATTTCCCAATATTTCACGATAAACAAGAGTACGGATAATATTAATATCTACCGAATATCACTGTCGACACTTTTTAATAGTTATTATAAAATTTAAGAAATTTTGTAAATGAATGCAACGATATTCATAAATTATTTATTAAGTCTCGGACGAATTGCAGTTATTGAAAAATCGATTACCTCACAGAATATTGAAAACCTGCTTTCATGCTAGGACCTTTGAGGTTTTTGTTAAAAAAGTTGCATATTTTAAAAATCAGAACGTCACAGACAACGACTCATACAGGAATTTATTTTATTCTTCATGAATGTTACATTAATTTACTTGCGATCGTGAAATAATAATAATGCAATATACTATATAGATTGGAATAGATTAAAAATAACATTTTTTTAGAAAAAAAGATCACCAACGTAAATGCGCCTGACATCATGATAATTGTACTAAATTGTATTCTTCATTCCTTAACTGTCATCCAGTGGTAGAGCCTTGCGTCGCCACATATGAGCCGGCTCGACCGGAGTGATACCGCGGCCTCACTGAAAACAAATGTTAAGCCATTCTTTCGCTGCTTTTCACGAGTGAGTGAGGTTAGGCAACGCACTTTTGAAGTTGCAGGTTTCAATGGGCGGTGGTAGTCACTTACTATCACGTGACACGTGACACGTCTGCTCGTTTATCCACTATGTCATAAAAAAAACCTTAGGGGGCAGTTTTTTAGAACCTCCTACTTTTTTTTAAGTCGGTTAATTATTGATTATTCATTACTAAAAATATTGTAGTAGTTTATAACATTCTTCTGGGCTATATTACACATAGCTATATCTAGACATTTACATATTTTGTATAGAAATACCAAGAAGGCCAAATCTTGTAATAAAAGTTCGATCAAAATTCAATTCCGATCAACTCTCGATCTCGCAACTGTCATAAAAGGTATTTTGGTAGTGAAATAGTAAAGTATTACTAAGAGTAGTAGATTACCGATCGTTTTTCGGTCACCATACGATATAATCACATAACAGTCAACGTTGGACGTACATTACTACGAAAATACCTTTTATGACAGTTTATATGACAATACATTTTGACCGAACTTTTATGACGCAAATTGGCATTCTGATCACATTTACACTAAGCGGGAATTGAACGCGCAAACTCCAGCGCGGCAATCATATGCGGTACGGCCGTGTCACGTCATTGCCACAAATTACCGGCTTATCAAAAAAAACACATGAAAAGAGTATTTTCTGCTACAGTATTTTGACGCGTACTTCCGCAGCAAAATTTCTAAAACGACACATTTTACGTAGGTATTTTAAAAACTAAATTCGTTAGACATTTTCCACAGTATTTTAGATCACAGTTCATCATAGTTTTTAGTTTTCGCCTTGCAGTTCATGCACACGCGAGTGAGTTCACTTACACGAGTATTAAGACCATAATATCAAGACACATTGTCATTAGTCGTTCACACTTCTTAAAACAGAAATAGTATAAATAATTAACAAGGGAAAAATCTGTAAAGATATCATAACAAATAGTTTATTGATTCAATCATTTCATTTTAAATATTTTACATTTAGAGATTATATCCCAAGTTTTTTTTTGTAAAGCTATAAATTATCATTGCATTTCGCATGCCTGAGCAGTTGAGTGTAGGTGAGACACACTACATTCTGTGTATAGCTTCACTCGCAATTCCATGGATGCGCTTTTAAAATGCCCTCTTGTGTCTTTCCTAAGTGCTCAAATAATACGAGAAATTGCGGCTAAAGGTGTTGAAATTAGGTTTATTTTATAATGAGGTCATACCTTAATGAGGGGGTCGCTCAATGCGAGTCAACTATTGAAATCCGTCACGGCGGCTGGCAAATAATACAATAGATGTCTTTTTGTAGAGGCTAACAATTCTTATACTTAATTATTTGTTTTCTATAAACGGCAATGTTTGGTAAAGGTAAATTTCTAGTTTAATGACGTTATATTGTTGTTGTTCGGTTTCTTGTATTCGTTCTTATAAGATTGAGGTATTTTAGAAGCACAGCCCCGATTAGTGTTAAATGATCAATTGGTATTTATGCGTCTCGCATAGGAGTTATAACGACTCTACTGAATTTTAGGACCACTATTATATCCAATTATTTTTCTTTATTTGCAGTTTTTTTAATCTTGAGGAACATCTGCAGTAAGGTAGATTTCAATAGGACACTATAATGTTTATAGGATTCCAAATAAAATAAGCAATGGAAAAGATTTTATATTCCTATTACAACGAAAGACAGCTAAATTGAGTGTACTAAATGTATGTTCAAGGCAATTTCAATTTTATTTCAAACTTTAAAACTATATTATAACTGGAAATAGGATATAGGCTAAGCCCAGATAGGGCTGAACCATAGATAAATATACATAACATAGTTTAAAATTTTTGAAGGCAAAGTGGGTAAATCTTCTGGGTAAATCTGGCATTAAGTCCGCCGATGTACAAAAGTGCATGAAGTTATAAATAAATTTCATCTCAGCTGAAGATCGATTACTAGACGTTCTTCTTTAATTTTATTTGCTTTATTCTCTTTCTTCCTTTCATATTATATTAGCGACAAAAATACTAGAGACGACTCTTCAACAACAGGTTATAGAAACAATAAAGTTAAAGAGTTAAAATTTTAATCTGCTTGATTATCCGACCTTGATAACATTCATTTAGCTAACATGGTTCTAACTCCCTTCATCTATTGTCAGGAACCCTAAAATTTAGTATCAAATGATTTTTACAGCTTTGAAACATGTTAGATAATATTTTAAATGCCATTTGGTAAAATAAAATGAATCAACACGAATGATGCATCGTTGTCGCAACTATTTACTATCTACTATCTGAGTAATGTATTAGGTGCGCTAATGCGTTGGCCTGATATACTAATGTTGGGAATAATATTGGAAATAAACAAGAGGGCGTTGGACTAGGCATGCATAAATCTATACGCTTGGTGAATAATTTAGTGAAATTGAGTACCCGTTTTAACTATAATTCGCGATAATCTCAACTTAAGCGATACAACGGTACTTTTATGAATTATAAAACCTGTTAAATACAATTATTTTAAAACTAGCTGTACCCTTTCACGCTTTGCTGTGGCACATTGTGGCTGCATTGATGAGAAACGAGGAACGAAAATAACTCAAAAAAATAAATAAAAACAATCTTTGAAGTGGTTTAAAACTCGTGTCAAAATTCGAGCTTAATCGGTGCCGAACTTTTTGAGTTTTTGAAGTTTATCATTTATATATGTATAAATATAGAAGTTATTGGACCGATCTAAGTTGTATTTTTCCCATATATCTTTTCACGTCATCCTCTTTTTCTTTTAGCCTTTTTTTTTTTTTTTTTTTTAACGTGTGGAAATCCCCTCGGACCGTCACCCCACCAGGGTTTGCGGCGGGGTGGTGTGTCGGACTCGGGCCTCCTTCTGCGAGATTACTTCCTCGCAGAAGGTTGCGACCGCGGTAAAACAACTGTCGCTACCGGCCATAGAGCTTACTACGGCCGGTAGCGAGAGATCCACTTCGATGACTGCAGTGAGGGCCCGGCGCTGCGTCGCCCATGCGGGGCAGACCGCCAGCGTGTGCTGGGCTGAGTCCTCACTGCAGTCGCAGTGGTGGCAGGCGGGACTCAGTTCCCTCCTAGCGACCGAGTGCAGGTACTTTCCGAAGCAACCGTGCCCGGAAAGCACCTGCGTCAGCCGGAAGGTAAGGGTCCCGTGCTACCGCCCTGCCCACTCGGCGATGACCGGCTGGAGAGCCTCCACGGCGGCGAAGCCAGCGCGTGGAGTCTCCAGCCGGAACGACCAACGAGCCATCGTGGCTCGGCGAGCGGCTTCGCGCCACTCGCGCACGTCTTCGGGCGGAGGGCGAAATCCGCTCTCCGCCCGGGAGTCAGCCACTCGCCGATAAACTTCGGCGAGCACTTCCGCCTCCAAATCCCACGGGGGAGTTCCGGCCAACTGGCACTGGCAACTGGCACTGGCACTGGCTGGTGGCCTAGGGCAGACGCAGCGCCGACCAGCTTTGGAGCAAGCTGTCGGAAGTGCTCGTCGAAGAGCCACCTCCCGTCGAGGATCAGGCCCAGATATTTCATCTGGGACCGAACCGGTAAGAGGACCGAGTTGACCACGATTGAGGCGCCAGGGGGTGGACCACGACGGGGCCCATGAAATAACAGAGCCTCCGTCTTATCTAGGGCCACCCGTAAGCCCAGCGCCTCAATGCGCCCGACCACCAGGGAGACTCCCCTTGTGGCCAGGCGCGCCGCCTCTTGGAAGTTCGCCCCCCGGGCTGTTACCAGAGTGTCATCTGCGTAACAAATTACACCCAGCCCGGGGGGGAAATCGGCTCGAAGGGCCCAGTCGTACCCTATGTTCCACAAGAGGGGTCCAAGAACAGACCCCTGTGGAACACCGCACGACATGGGCCGACACCTCAAATTATCATCTCGGTCCTCGTACACGACGGTACGCTCCTCTAAATAGTCTGCCACTAGCCGCCTCAGGTACTTTGGCACCCCATGATAGTGGAGTGCTTCCCTGATGCAGCTGAATGGCAGACTATTGAATGCGTTGGCGATGTCCAATGACACCGCCAACAGCACGCCGCCACAGCTCACGGCCTCTTCGGTCACGGCCCTCAGGCGCAAAACAGCGTCGACTGTCGAACGCCCCGCCCGAAAACCAAATTGGGCGTCCGACAGGTCGGGGCCCACCTCGTAGAGGTACCGGGCGATGCGGGCAGAGAGAACCCTCTCAAACAATTTACCCGCCTCGTCCAGCAGCACGATGGGCCTGTAGGCCGCGACCGAATCGGCAGGCCGTGCCGGCTTCCTTAATAGGACCAGCTTCCCGCTCTTCCAGCACTCAGGGAAACGTCCCGACGCCAAGCTAGCGTCGAACACCTCCCCGAGGCGGTCTGCCATGTGGTTGAGGGCTAGGGCCAGCACTCGGGCCGGTACCCCGTCTGGCCCAGGGGCGGTGTTCTTGGAACGGATCCGTAGAACAGCCGCCCCTACCTCCGAATCCCGGACGGGCGGCTTTTTCTTTTAGCCTACACTATGCTTTTGCAATTAATGTCCAGCCTAATTCAGTTTTATTGTGAAGTTTAATTCGCCTAGAAATATGCATTGGAATTTACCGCCACCGCCTTCTGTATTTTATAGAATTCCCTTGGTTAACATTCATAACCAGTCTTATCATGAATCACAATATCTAAATCTTTGTGAAATAAGTAAAGAAGAGGCGAGCGAACGTCTACATACGTTTTATTTTATTTTATTTTATTTTGATATTTATTATGCATGCATATGTCCAATCCTCAAAATATACAATACAACTAAATTTTGTCCCCATACTAGTCTCCGGACATATATATATATATATGTACATACGTCATAATATTAAATGTTTAATAAACGTATATACGGTTCAATAAATACATACATATATATATATATATATATATATATATATATATATATATATATATATATATATATATATATATATATATATACATATTAAGGAGTAAACATAAGGTGTAAGCATATAACTTTAAACTGTAAATTGTACTTGTGTCATCTTGATGAATTTCAAAGTTAGTAGTGAATTGTGATTAATATTTGTTTGCTTTAGTGTAGTTTAACTTTTTGCAGGCTTAGTTATAATAACCTAGATTTTTAGTTATGCAAATATCAACATCATTTTTACATACATATACAAGTTTACCTATATGTAGGAATTTTTATCTAATATAATAATACGAGCTTTAACAACACGCAATACTGCAATCTGTCATAGATTAAGAATTGGGTACTTTCTCATTATCAAAATAAATAATGCAACAATAGTCAGGTAACAAAACATCTTAAAATATTCAAAATATATTCCTGTTCGTTTTAAGTTAATAATAATATTGCCATGCTTCGCTACCGTGGGTGAGCCATGCTTCGGCAAAAATGGGCAGGCTCGATCGGTGCGATACCACGTTCTCACAGAGAACCGATCGTTAAGTAATTCTCTGTTGCATTTCACCGAGTGAGTGAGGTTTCCGGAGCCTAACTCCTCTCCCCCCTTATGATAGCGTCGTTGAACAACAGTCTACACAGACATGTCCAAACAGACAAAATTAAAAAGGGGTGTTCCAGCTGCGCTAGCGTTGGAACGCTACGCTCAGAACACCATGCATCTTGGAGTGGATGTCTAGGATGCCCCCCGTATTGGTGGGAGGGAGGCACAACTGCACTCAACGAAATACCTATATAATACATCAGACCATCGCCACGTTTGAAGTGGACTTCTACAATATAAGGGGTCTACACTCCAACCTCAACGCTGTCCACCAGCACCTCGAGACAGTGAAACCGGCCTTGCTGTTTATAACCGAGACGCAGATATCATCTCCATCGAACACATCCTACCTCTTCTACACCATATATTATCTGGAACACTCCTTTATTCCTAGGGCTGGAGTGTCCCTAAACGTTAGAGATGATATCAGTTCTCGTCGATGTCTTGCGTGCCGGATGATCCCGATCTTCTAGGCGAACTGTTTGCTTACAACTCGACTTTGGATGACGGGGGAAACGTACCGCCGACCATACTGCGGTGCCAGAGCTGTATGCCGGAAATCCGGTACGCCCAAAAAACAGTGCGTAAAGCACTCTTTTCCCTCTACGTTCATAAGTCGAGTAAACCCGATGGAATCTTTCCTATTGTGTTGAATACGTGGTCTCTGGAGTTGGCACCGGCTGTAACGCGCCTTTTTTGACTCTCCTACTCTAAAAGCATCGTCCTGAACTCTTGGAAGGTAGAGTTTGTGCACCCGATCCCTAAAAAGGTGACCGCTCTGACCTGATCTTTCTAACACACCAGTGGTCACAGACAATCGAGGCTAAGGGAGAGGCTTCTGCGGTTAGTTTGGATATAGAGAAGGCCTTCGATGGATCTGTAATCGGACCGAGTCTCATAAGGCGCTACTCTCGAAGCTCCCTTCCTATGGGCTTCCCGAGAAATTATGTAACTCGGTCACCAGTTTACTTGCGGACAGAAGCATAAAGGTGCATGCTCAGACTTGAAAGCCGTAAATGCTGGTGTCCCGCAAGGCTGTGTGCTATCTCTCACACTTTCTTCTGTATATCAATAACATGTTACAAACTAGTAGCATCCATTGCTATGCAGCTGACAGTACGGGCGATGCCCTTTATACCGGCCGCCCCAATATTTCTCGGGAAAACGGCACCGAGAGTCGAAACAAACTTGTGTCTGAAATTGAAACTTCCTTAGCAGAGGTTTCAGATTGGGGTCGACTAATCTAGTCCATTTTTACCCAAAGAACATAAAAAAAGATACCGTTTGTTGTATCGCCTCGGTTTGAGAGCACCTCCTTAACTGCCTCAGCCAGTATCGATATGTCGAGCTTCACTGCGCATTCTCTATCGTATATATCATGGAGAGTGCTCCGAGGAATTGTTTGAACTAGTACCGGCCGCAACTTTCCGCCCTCGTTCCACAGGGCAAAATTTTCAATCCCATTCATTTGGATCATTGGCGCTTCACCACTGTGCGCGCACAACAGACTTTTTGCCTCGCACAACCTATCTGTGGAACAAGTTATCGTCTGTGGTATTTCCGTCCCGACGCGACCTTCAAACCTTCAAGAAAAGAGCGTACTCCTCCCTTAATGATATTCAACGCGTATGTGACTCCTGAGTAGCAGTCGTTCATATGCACTTTTCATCAGGTGACCCATCTGCTCGTCTGCTCCCTCCTCCATAAAAAAATATTAAATATTTTTATTAACAGAAGAGACAACAATCGTCTGTAAGATGTGTTGTGTTTGTGATGAAACTAGATACAGTTTGTATTCCAGAAAAATATACATATTTAGATGCAATTTTCTGTCTTCAATAAAAAGATAGAAAGTAAGAAAGCTTGTACAAAACCCAGCCACCCACATGGATACCTTGAGCAAGATAGTAACCTTCGAGTTTTAGTCACTTGTTGTAATGTAAATTTTCCCATGTAATGTAACGGTCAAAATTAAACGTGCAGCTCTCTTCTGTTGAATATTCCGTCCACTGTAGGTACGTTGATTTCCTAGTACTTGGTCCTTCGAAATACTAGCTGCAGCTACTAGCTACAGGTGCACCGGTGGAGCCAGTACACAATTCTATGGCCATGTGAGAGTCCCAGTGGGATAGCAGGGTGTATAAAATGATCGGGAACATAAATCGTTTTAGTCATTTAATGGGTAAGTTTTTAGTTCTATTAACTAATCGAAAACATTGACTTGACCAATATGGCTCCGAATACCTTCATCCATTCTTGGGAATCTTACCAACTCCATGCACCATACATCCAGGTGGACCTTGTAGAACGTAGTGAAGGCGCGGAGACCAATAAAAAAAAAAGATTCAATTCGATTCCAATGTTTTCTACAGGTGCCTTCGACGTTTCTCCGTGTTTTTACCCCCTTTCAATATGAGTCAGTGAGCAAACCATTTCCAAACGAACTGTCCTCGAATTGTCATTGTAGCTTTCTAAATTGACGGTTAAAGAAAAAGGCCTTAATGCTATTTTATTATTCTTAATAGAACTTGCTTTTGTGAGAATATTACACCATGCATTACTAATGACAGGAAGTGCTTATTACACCAGGCTCTCTAAATAAGTTAATTAATACAATTAACTTAAGGCCGGCAACGTGCTTGTGACTCCTGCGTTGCAAGCGTTCATGGGCAGCGGGAGTTGCTTTCCATCTGCTTGTTTGCTGCCTATTTAATGAAAAAAAAAAACTGTTTTGTACATGCTACGGAATTTTCTATGTACCATGATTGCCTTATACGTAGAATAAATGGAACTGAAGAAAGTCTATTGTGCTTTAATCTTCGATCTTTACCCAAATTATCTATACAATTTTGTCATTTTGATACCATTCCGTTTATCCATTTACTGTAAAAGTCTGAAAGATGAAGTCAGCAAAAGTGTTTTATGCTGCCTCGCAGGTGATCAATTTTGACAAAATTGACTAAATTTTGAAAAAAGTAGGAATCTATTGGGGCAAGGTCTGATGAGTACGATGGCTGAAGAAAAGCTTCTAGCTGTAACTCTTGAAACTTTGCGATGGCCCATCGTGAAGTGAGCTCGCGCGTTGTCGTGGAGAAGCAATGGGGAAGAGCGATTGACCAGTCGTGGATGTTGAATTGTGAGCTTGTCCATCATTTTTTGCAATTCTTGACAATAGACATCTGCCGTCACGATAGTGCCATTCGGTGAGAACCTGTTATGTACAATACTTACGGTTGTCGTACAGGATCCACTTACTATAGCATGCATGCATGCTTCGATGCGTAAGTCTCGCTGATGGTAGCTTAGTTCGTGTGGCACCCATTTATTATATCGGTTTTGAGGCATGTGCTTCAATGTTGTTTTGGAGTTAGTGTCAAACAGTGCCCACAGCGTGCTCAGCTCAGCTTTTAAATTTCGAATTGTACGCCATTTCACAGATATTAAATCTGCTAATAACAATAAAAAAATGCTGATTTAAAAAATCTCCCACTTCTTAGGTAGGAGGTAGAAATAAATTAAATATTTTAACGTGATATAAAAAAAGGATCCGAAAGAAAGAAGGATATTAAATTGTTAAAATTGTTAAACTCTAATCTTCGATTCTTTCGACACCTATTACAAAACTTTTGACTAGAAAAAAAACAGTTTTCACAGTAAAAGTTAACACAGCTAATAGTGTGTCCCAATTGCACTAAAATAAAAAAATAATAATTTTTAGAAGTGTAATTTCCATGTTACTTTGATGAGGAAACAATCCAAAAGGAAATAGCGTGAGAACGATGTTGTACAAATTATACTAAAAATTACCAGATATACAGTAATAGTAATGACATTTTAATGTCTTCGAAATTTACTGTTTCTTCAAATGTTTCTGTTATGTTGAGATTAAGTTCCTTATCACAATCATCGTTGTCCTTATGATTGTCATCTATTTTGATTAGCTTTTTTAATAAAGCGTGACCTAGCGTGTGTCGGGCCACACATAGTGTAGGGTTTCGAGTAACAATTTCATCTAGTATTTGTTAAGCGATTTTTTAATTGTGTGCGGCGTGCATGCAGTTTATGAGTTGAGCGACCCTTAACCTTTATTTACGTACTTAATCGAGTAATATTTCACTTAGAAAATGGCCTTAATAAAGAATTGCTATTAAAATTTATTTCTTTAAAAACTAAGAAATTGTAGTTTTGAGTTGTAGAAAAATATCAAGTAGTCTAATTATGATTTGACAGTACAAGTATAACAAACGGTGAAGCATTATTACTTTTAAATATAAGAAGTATAGGTTTAAAATATAGGTAGAAAAAATATAAAATGTGTGAATGCAGCCTTCACGAGAGCGAACAAGGTATATAAGTTTTTGTAGTTTATTTATATGCATTGTGACTCATTACTACGCAATAGCACCTTAATCATCATCATCCTAATACGTAATTCGTAATGCGACGAATATTCAAAAGAGTGTCTTTTACATTTTTTATTATTATAAGACATACAGTGTGACATAACATAAAGATGTTACATAAACTGCTTAGAAATCTACCCTGCAAAAGAGTCGACAAAAGTGTTAAATAAAATTACTCGATAAGTACAAACAAATAAAAATACAAGAAAATCAATAGCATTAAGAATATAAATTAGGTCTATTACACAATGATGCTCAAGCGCGGATCGGTCGGTGGCCCCACGGATCGTGCGCCGCACCGCATCGCTGTGACACACTCAGCAATATGCCTTGCATATTGCTAAATGCTTCTAGACAAAAAAAAATGTACCCACGTTTATAATTATGCACATAAACATCCATATGGCTTGTATGCGTATAAAAAAATAGCAGTGACACTTGTGGGTTAGTAATTTTATTTTGACGACGATATTTGGATTTTTATTATGGAAATTACGATTAGTATATTTTGATGACTGGGTTTATAGGTAAAAAAATATATATTTGTGGAAGAGTACCCTATTTTAATGCTCAGGAATATATTATAAGAAAGACTCGATTTTGCAAGTACATGTAGTAAAATTAACATATCTATCGGATTAGATTTTATTAACCCTTAACATGTGGTCATAAAAATCTTTCATCTTAATAATGTTGTTATGATTATTCATCGTATGTTTATGATGAATATTCATAAACGTCATATGTCTAGTAATGTTAATGTTGTTAAGCACTATATATTTAGTGCCATTTTCATAATAAACTAGACCTGTATTTAAAAAAAAAACCTTTTATTACCTAACATATTAATTTTGTTTCTGTAATTCTTAAAAGGCGTAATCTTCATATGTGGACTAAAATGGAAAATATCTCTAAGACTAATGTTTCAAGGTTTTGTTATTATTCAGTCATCATCATCATCATCACATCAACAGCCTTTAATAGTCCACTGCTGGACATAGGCCTCTCCTTAGAAAGGAGGTTTTGGCCTACTATACCACGCTGGCCAGACGGGTTGGTATAGGGTTTGTGTCAAGTTTTCCTTTTCTTTGCAGTGCTGTTGTCCTGCGTAGTTTGTTCCCTTAGTCGGCTCTTACGACACCCACGGGATGAATAGGGGTGGTGACACTCTGTATTCTTAATCCGTCACCGTCATTCAGTACGTTTTCTTATTCTCTGTCTTCTCGATCGCTAAATGTATTTTATAAATACGAAACGAAATTATCTTAAACTCTAAAAATATCTGTGAATCGCCTTGTTTTAGAAAAGCTGATTAAATTGAAGAAAATATTGAAAAAGTTTGATCAAAGTCGAACTAAATCTGTTCAAAATTTAACTTGTAAACAGTTGATGAGGTCGTTGCGTGCTCGTTGCCCCCAACACAATACAGATGCAAACGGGATCGACGCCGGTCTCGTTACGGTTATTATCAAGGCGATTGTTTGCCTCAATCGTGCTCGTGTGCACTACGTCTTTACTTTTACTCAACTGTTTTGTTATACAGTTCCCTTTGACTCTTTTATGGTCATGCCTAACGAATTCAAAAGATTATTGATGATTGGTAATGTTAATTTCGGTAACGGTATTAGCAACTCAAAGATGCGCATGTTTTACACGATGCTTTAAAACAGAGTAGGTAGGTGCTGTGGAACGCGGTCATAACATATTCGATCATAACTTATTCCATAGATATTTCCTAATTGCAATAATGTTAACTTAAGGACAGCGATGTGTTTGTGTTATTTATTGAAATCAAATTTTTATTAAAAGTTTCATTCATTATGAAACAACAATTCTGGTATTTATAGTTTTTTTTAATAAATAAATAAAAATAAATAATACTCTACCTCATTCACACAAAGCCATTTAGTCCCAAACTAAGCATACAAATACATATTTACTTTTTTTTTTGTAATACATACATATCATACATAGAAACACCAAGAAATGTTTGACTTGAGCGGGACTAGTCAATACAACAGTCATTAGATAGAGATTATACTTCAATTGGTGATGAACAAAAGGTGCATTGGAAGGATTACAACCTAATTTCTTAGTTGATTGCGTGGAATTCACCGTCCTACCCCTCTATTATAAGTATCCTTAGATTTAGCATATGTTGAATAATGCAACAGAGGAGTCCCTGATGCAGTACGAACGGATTGTCCTTATTTAATTTCCACTTTGACGAGGTTCGCAACGAAATGTCGCAAACTTGGGGATAGCAGCCAGGTCGAAACATTAGTAACCAAAGTCTTATTAGAATTTCAAAGAGCGATGAAAAGTGTATCTTGTGTCGGTAATATCGAGTTTGGTAAGCCCGGTTGTGTCAATATTTAGTTTAACACTTAAAAGACGACCAAAATTATTTAATGTAAACACTCATCTCAATTATATGAAATTAGCTCACATTTTATTTCACTTGTATTGATCAGTGAATATTTTCAAGTACCTAACTCAAACGTACATTATTTATTAGTTCAAATAGTAACTCCAGGCGATACTAAATCAATTTGGGTTATTGAAAGCCACAGGTGCTTAAAAGAGCTTCAAAGCGCATTCAGTCTACATTATCAAGCATTATTTTGTACTACTCGACTACCGAGTGATCTGACAGGGAAAAGATTTAGCAAGTGGCCAAAGGGAAAGAGTCTGTTCCGACTGAAGAGCAAACCGCATTACCACAAATCGTGGCATAATCCCCCTTACAAAGCGTACGGATGGTAGTATGTGTGCAAACAGCAGTTTGGGAGCCGCTAAAAGCCGAATACATGTTTCGTTTTGCCAGTTATTTCAACCTAGCTACAAATAGACATCGATGTGAGCACGTGAATACTTCTTTACTTAATATAAATCAGAACACAAAAAAATAATATTGAGTTTCGTTAGCTTTCAGCGAGTAATGTATGACAGTGCTAAAGTTTATTTGCTTGTATTTACTTCATAAGTGTGTTTTAGACAGGATCGGTATCATAAGCTCTTTTGGATTAATGACGATTTGTATATGGTGGTTCCATGTATTGTAGCTGCGATTTTTTATGAGATAAGTGGTAGCAAAGGTGTAGTAGCTTATCTCCATAAGTGCCAGTCATCGTTATAAAGTCAAGACTCAGTATTAAACGATTAGGAATGTAAGTAAGGAACTCTGATTTATGTTGCATCATTGATTGTGTACATAGTTTGC
Organism: Arctia plantaginis; assembly: GCA_902825455.1. Classification (NCBI taxonomy): domain Eukaryota; kingdom Metazoa; phylum Arthropoda; class Insecta; order Lepidoptera; family Erebidae; genus Arctia; species Arctia plantaginis. Next base: position 1,532,278 of record CADEBD010000312.1, on the reverse strand, counting down.
AAAACAAGTCTCTTTTTTGATTTCTGTATCGTAATAACTTTAATAAAAACTTTACATGCACATTGATTGCATCAATTTGCATTTATATTTTATCTAACATTAATGAAAGTATGTGCAAAGTCAAATATCACACTAATAATACTGTCAAATACACTTTGTTTTATTGCTTTATATTACTATCAGACGCTTAAATCAAGACGTTATTGTTTTGACAAATATTACGGCAACTATTTGTGCACTGCCAATCAAGAATATATTTATGCTAAATTAAATATTTAAATTGTGTTTTATATAAATATTTTATATAAATCTAATAATAATTGTAACCCAACGTAGCCTATAATAACGCTAATCTTTGATTATTTTACTACGTGCGTCGTGTGAATTTAGATGTAAATGTGCGAATGTTTTCAACTTTACGCAGAAACAGACAATCCTCGTTTTGAACAGACAATTTGTGTTCTAGAAGGTTCTTAGGTATAAAGAGTATTTCTCTGTGGCTTGCATAACTCGTGCAACCCGTGTATCCAGACGCACATATGGAGCTGCTCGGAGACGACACACGCCGCTGCGTTGTTGTCATTACTCATCTGTCGCGCACACGACTTCATGTTGCCGACCCGCTGTCACCGATTACAAAATGACATATTTCACAATTGCTTTTAACGATAACAGACTTAAAGTCCAGTAAGTACGGCATAATTTTTATTTCTCAGTTGTATTGTGTGATGTCTTTAAACTGCAGAACAAGCAGGCAGCGTGTCTTCAAACGACATGCTAATTGACGGCGTCGTGAAGCGAGGACTAAAAGCTCCAAAATGTTGTCGCGATGTTTTATTTGTTTACCGATCAACTACTTAAAAACCTGTTCTTTAGGTTTAAAAACTATGTTTATTAAATGTTTAGTTACTCAAGTGTTTTTTTTACAAAAAGAAATGTAGTTCTCTTGCATTCTTAAACGACATTGTTTAATGAAATATAAATTTGAGCTAAATCGGTTCAGAACTTTTTGAGTTTTTGAAGCGTACATTAACCAACTTAACATTTTAATTATATAGAGTCTTACACATTCTAGCGACAGTTTATAGATATTTTCTATCCTAATTTTTTCAAGTGCAACCAATACCTTCAAGTACTTTAGTTTTTAGATAACTTTATCGGAGGAAGTAAAATTTAGATAACAATTGATTGATAAAGTTTTCTACGCATTTGATTTATACAATCAAGTGTGTGGAAAACTTTATAACAACATTAAATTTTTACCAATTCGAATCTTACATGAACACTACTGTTACCATTTGTTACTCTTAACCAAATACTCATTTATTGCCATTTTTAAACACTATTGTCCTCTTTAAGGAAATATTCTTCTAAGAGAAGTAAACCTATTCTGTGTAGCGTAAATGTTCAGCAATTTCTGGTAGGAACACAACTTTAGTGTCAACAAAACGCGCTAGATATAAATTAACGGTCACTTCTGTGATACCTCATTTTTCAGTTCTCCACTACGTCCTTTATTCCTGTCTAAAAGGGATCTTTTTCTTAGCTATTACTACTTTCAAATAATCCCAATACTACCTTTCTTATTGAAATTTGACAAGGAGGGTTTTTGTTAAGTGAAATTAAATATTCATCTGCACGGATGGCGTAGTGGTTTAAGCGGTCGCCACGCCGCTTCCTATTACGCCGAGTGTGTGGGTTCGAACCCCACATGGGACAACACTTTCTGTAATCCACAAATTCTTGTTCTGAGTCTAGGTGTACTTTGTGTCCGTTTCATGTATGTTTGTAAAGTCCCCCGCGACACAAGATATATTCCTAGTGCGGGAGTTGTATTTAAAAAAATAAAGTAGAGTCCATATCGATAGTGGTACCAAACTAGTAATTTTTTGAATTTTATCATGCTCCAATGCCTGCGTTAGTAAGGCGATAGATATAATCCATTCAATTAAAGGTCACATAATCTAACTTTGAGGGACACAAAATATTCATTGGCGGGCAGTTGTTTTCCGTGGTAACGAGCCATACAGATGAGAATCTACTAATTGTATTTCTATTGTACTTTAAATATTTGTTGTCCGTCGTTAGTGTTCACATGGTGGATTATAATGCTTGGGAATTTTTAGGCGAATCGTGTTAATATAACGCTTACTCCATACTGAAAGAAAACTTGTGCAAATAATTTGTGTCTTGCAAGGTCTATCTGTCTGACCTATGCCCCAATATTATATTTTATTGAAATGATGTTTAAAATAATTATTATCTATAAAGTGGTCCTTACATTTCCATAGTATTGATTTTCTTTAAATTATGACGAAGAATAGAACTTTGCTATTCCAATCCTGCCTCTTAAAACATTTTACAAATATGTTATTTGTGTTTGATAAATAATATCATAAACTAGAAGAAAAATATTTATATTTGCTTGTTCTTACCTCAATTTATTTACGAAGGTTGATAGTTTAGCCAAAAAAACTTGGTATTTGAGCCATAATTCCGTCTCCATTTATAAACGAGGAAAGAAATTAACTGTTGACTTTCAGTAATAAATATTTGTCCCGGCGGTCGGAAAGATTGTTTTAAGTTCTCCCAGTAGAACCTTTTGGTATTTGTAGAAGGAAGCTAAAGCGCCGTTATTAGATATTCTCTGTTCAGTGAAATGTATCACATACACCGTTTTGTTGAGCAAGTTTCTTTACTTAATTTTATTTGGGGTAAAGAGTCGTTGGGTCTTCATCTTTGGAAATTTATATGCTATGAATATTTAAATTATCTATTGGATTGCTTTCGTGTAGTCATCGTAGGAGTTTGTTTACAATGTTATTTTAAGATATTTTACTGATAATTTTTTATCGGATTAAAATGGGTTATCAACTAATCATATTCCTGTGTATTTTATTTATTGTAAGTGCTATTTACAATTACAATTCATTGATATACGTACGTACGATACGTAGTAGTCTAACAATAAGGGCTTTATTTTTTTTGTAGCAGGGCCTGGAAAAGGTTACTATTTGGAGTTTTTCTTAACATAAGTTTCTGTGCCCCGTTACCTACTATACATTATGTTTAATGATCTCTCTGCCCTCAATTTGCACTGAAAGAATAGTTACTGCACTGATGAAGTGAAAAAGAAAGTTTTTAACACCACCAAATAATGTCAACGAAGAATAATAACAGAAGGTTGTTTCCATTTCATATCACGGCTTAAATCAAATAAACGGTAGTATCGTTGTAACTTGACATTACCGTGACTTTATAAGAAGTGATCATCAATATTTTTATCTGTGATAATAAGGATAATCCTATTATCACAGACAGTAATGTAAGAGTGTTTTGAATATAGGCATTACGATTTATGTTTTCCACCGTTGTTATTAAACTTATTAGGTCATGCGTACCTAAGTTTATTTAAACTGCCAGTTAGGCTTGAATTATATCAAAGTTCACACATTTAATTAGATAATGTGGGTTGAATACACAAATAAGATATTCTTAGACTTAATTGATGCAATACATTTTGTACTTGTCAGATGCAGTGAACTATTAAAGACTGTTGATGTGATGTTATCTGATATCAATGTACTGTAGGAAATACAAAATTATTTGTGCCATCTTTAATCATAATAAATACTCAGGGTAAATTTAAAATAATAAGAATAAACTCATGGAAAAAATATTGTTGGAAAAGTTTAAGATTCAGAGCAATTTTCATAATCCTGATTTAAGAATTATCTAACATTGTAACTTTACGAATCGTGATCGTATGCCGAGTGCCTGAATTGATGGATGTATGGAACTGTGTTTGTTCTGATAAAAAAATTGGCAACACGTGAAATTGGAAGTCTTTCCAAGGAGTATCATGAGTACTGCGTTGATATTACATTATACAAATTTCACTTGAAACTTGACATGAGCTCATGGTGCTGCTGTTAGCATTTCGCTTATATATATATTATACTGTGTACAATAGACGATTACATCAGGCAGCCATAAAAGATTAAGTCAAAACTATTTTACAATGAAATGATACGTGATTACGTGAAAGAGGACGTCGAGTGATAGAGGAGAATTAAAAAAGAGAAAAAGGGTAAGAAGAAGAAATCGCAATTATTAAAAACTCGTTTATAAGAATATTAAACTAACAGGTATCACCGGATACTTCATTAATTGGAACCCAAAATGGTTTAACAATCAGCCTTAAGTTAGAAAGAATCAGCAAGAAAAACAACCGTGAGTCTATGATTACTTGACACAGTTTATCGAATATCAACATGCTATAAAAACTTAGTTTTGATAACATCAGTAAAGTAATCTTGTTCTGTTGTTTCCTAACTTTGTAAACATTGATTTTGTATTCTTACATCGAACTGCCTAAAGAATATTCACAATAAAGCAACGGCTGAACAAATTGTTATTCCGAGCAGAAACGCAAGAAATCACACTCATCCATGTCCCGCTTTATTTAGCCTCACTTCTGTAAATAAAGAAATGCTAAGCGCTATTTTATTAACTTCTTCAACTTACTTATTGTTGAGCGGAATAAAGATGAACGTATATTATATTTTGGCGCCGAAAGACACACTAAGCCTCGTATTCTCAATCTCTGCGGAACACAGAGATAGGAGCCAAAAAATAAAAGGCCGCATTCGCATTATCGTAGCTTTCTATTGAAGATGATTGTCAAGTTTGTTACGATCGCTGTCTAAATATCAAATGGTGTATCTGTTAAGATGGACACCTAGCTGCCAGGTAAATCTTTTATTTACGGATTGCGAACGTCTGTATCACTCTGGGTTTTGACGTGGGTTGGCAGATTTTGATTTTTTGGCTTTTAATATCAAAAATATCTGAATTGTTATGTTTGTACGACGACATCTTCATAGTAATACTGACGTAATTACTATGAAGATGTCGTCCGACGTGTCGGTCATCTGTTGACATGCATAATTAAACGTAATCAGTTAATCGTGTTCAGTGCCATGCAATATTTAATTAAGACTTCATTAAGTTCGATGCGGGCGAAAGTAATTACCCGGGCATTCCGACAAGCTCTCCTTGCTTAACGACAGGCGTAATACACATTAATACAGCGTCGAACGCCTAAAGAGGATAATGAGATACATAATTTCTGTGAAGACAAATTGAATGGGAGGCTTTAAATTTGCTGTATTTAATGTGCGACACCTCGAGGTGGTACGAACCTTTGGAACGCTTTCTTGATTCCAAGGAATTTGTAAGGTAAGTACGCATGTCATTAGGTACTTGTTACACATTTGTTTATACATTGTATTTTGGTTCTAACCTCACTTCACCAGTAATTAAAGTCGAGAGAGAATTCCAATAATTGTACTGATATTTGTGTTGTTTGAGTGTCTAAAGAGTCCTGAAGTAGTCGACAGCTTGTGCAGATACTCGTTTTGGTTTACGGATATTCATATAGCTACAGACATTGGTAACCTTGTATACAGATAATTTAAATCGATACGTTAAAAATAATTTGTAAAGTTCCATAAAGGAAAGATTAATGTTGAGGATTAAAATGTCCTTTAATAAGGTTTAATGTTATGAGAACTTCATCAAAAAAGTGATGTGTTTTATAAATTTATTTAATATTATAAATATAAGTAGGAGAATTTATGATACCTCTATCACCATATCTCATTAATGTGTCCTACGTTGGTGGCATCTTCACGTAAATTTATTTTCTAAAACGTCTGTAGCCCATTTATTAAGAGCGTCATTTAGAATCCGCCGTCGTTCAACTTCTACCCGGAACGATAAGCATCGCACAAACTTTTTTTAGCTTTTAGATTAGTAACTAGAAGTTATTAAGATTAGTATAAAAATTAATAAATAACTTAATCACCGAGGAAAGCCTTAATAACTTTATGTAAATGTATGTGTGGTTAAGGATAAAACTTATTTCCCTGTGTAAGATTGCTTAAAAGTAACACTTCATATTTTTAAAATTGAACACTGTTTTGTAAAGTGTTCATGTGTTATAGAAAAAAAAACTGGAGTGACGTATTTTCAAGATTGCAAGTTAGTTTACTACAGATAATGTTTCAGGTGAATCCGGTCTCTCCTAACTCTTGCAATTAATTACCTTTTCCGTAAACTTGCATTGAATCTAATGGATATCCGCGGCACATGCATATCCGTGACTGACGCGTCGGTATATTTTCTTTATCTTCAGTTACCTAAAAGACTAAAAGTAACACATTAGTGTCATATTATAAATAACAAATAATCTTTCTTTACTAAATTAAATACACATACAATGACATTCATGTATAAAAAGACAAAACCGAAACAGAGACAACATATTTTGAAGATGTCCTTCCTTGAGTGTAATAAATAGGATAACGATTGGTATAAAAATGTACATATTTCAGTTTTATGCAATGGCCACATGATTTGAGTGAAAGTAGTTGGATGAAGGCCAAGAACCATCTCCGTGTCGCGATAAACTACAAATGCAATATAAACATGTTCATTCTTTCCGTATTTGTGATTTAGCCTCATTAACCCTCATTACTTTTAAGTTATACAAGCACTTTTATGAGTTCACTTCAATATATCTTTATTTATATATACGAATAGTTAGAAATATTGATTTAAACTGTTTAACATACCAATTATAAGAAGATTAAGTTTATATATTGTCTATATATTGTTTAGCTGTTGATAGGCCTGGCCTATAGATACATGAGATCTCTTATGCACAAGTCTAATTGCTGTTTACAGACAGCTAATTCCTATGCACTATCAGTCAACTCATCTGCTTTGTGATTTACACAAACTAGTATTATAATAAACTACTACTAATATTGGTATTAATATTACAAAAAATGTTATTAATAATCTTTTATGAAGTATTTAGAGTGGCCCCTGTCAGGTTTAATTTTGCCTTCAAATTCGACCAATACAAATACCAAAAATATTAGCCATTTGATGAGTGATAAATAAAATTTGGTAATAATACGCGTAGAAATTGTGTAACCTTTACAAAAACAAAACTTGTCGAATTGGGAATCTTCTTTAAGTCAGTTAAAACTGAAAACATTGAGGTTTTTAGCTTTAATCATATGATTTTTTATATTTTATGAAAGTTATTAAATAAATAAATACCAAATTGATGTAACTATGTATAAATTTCAACTATAATTAATAGAAAGTGGCTGGTTCTTAGCGCGTAGTTCGTAGTGTAGGCGAGAAAACACAGTCACATGCTATTTACAAGGAAATGTAAATGTTAGCTTAGGCAAAGGCCACTCTGTACTTGAGTCCTGAATGCGATAACATACTGGGGAAGGGTTTAAATATCGTGACTTTGTCACTTTGAGCATGTTTGTAAACATATATGAATAACCGCAGGTAAAACATTTAAATACAAGCCTCAAGTTTTACATAAAACTTAAGACTTGAAGACTTAGTGTTTATAACTGTGAATAAAAATGTATTCAGTTATCTATTTCCAAATAAAAATTACTAGCGTCTGCGACTGGCGGTTTTAACAGTCGGACTGGCTTATGACAACAGCTAGTGCAACCTGATCGAAACGTCAGGCAATTCAAAGGTTTATAATACCTTTTAATCTGTGCCCTGAATAAAAAATCCTTTAAAGTATCAAAAAAGAGTGATCTTCAAACGGCTCGATAGGATCCGTGAACAAAACACTAAGATATCAAGAAACTTTTGAAACAAAAAAAAAAAACGATCTCTCTATCCGTTTATGAGCAACGAGGCTACAGAAATAGATACACAAGTTAAACATAGTAATCCTTATTTTTGCGTTGGAGGATAAAATGGTGTTATACGAAGGAAATACTCATTTTTTTTAAATTACCAAAAGCTCTTTAAAGTCAGTAAATTAATAATTATATAATAAAATTAAAATTTTTACGTAAGTGCTTAAAAGTTGCTACCACTGTTTTAAAGTTTGTTAATATTAAGTGACTTAAGTAAGTAACTTAATAATCGTTTATTTTCGATTTACATTAATGAAAGTTGGTAAAATTCGGGTGTAAATTCTATGTGGGTTAGGTAAATACGAGTATTAAGGTGTTTAAAAAATACAAATGTTTCAGAAATTCAATGGAATATTAAATGCAAGTGAGTGGAAAGCTTTATATTACATAAAAAAAGTTATACCTACGTAACGATATAATATACGTGAATAGATGGTTATATTTATTACTACATACATATTATATATTATGGACTATAAATATCAGAATACACAGTTGGGTACTAGCGTTGTGTTCGTTCAACCAACACAATGTCAACTCATTTTGAAGATCGCGTACTTTTTGTCCGACTGCGCGCCGCAAGGGAGGGTTATATGTAAATCAGTCTGTGTATGTTTGTTCCTTTCTGGCGCTTTGGAGACCAAACGAGTAGACTGTTTTTTTTAATTTTTATGTCAATCGAGTCGTATTGGACGCGCGAAATTGCCAAAACTGTCAAGTCTTTACTTGACTGTTTTGTCAATTTTTTTTCATAATATTGTGTCTGGATTTATAACGATTTAAAGTTTTATGAGTCCCATTTTCCATAGGTGATTTCTTCAAACCTATCGAGCAGGGTATCAAAATAAAGAGGTTCATTAATATCTACAATTTAAAGACCACTGTCTACATTTACCGTAGTTGGGGTTTTTGTTACTTTAAATGATTTACGTGTTTCTTAAATGTAAGTAAAACGGTTGTTGGATATTCTGATTCGGCGCCACCACAAGTTAACTAACCTTATATAGAATTGATATTTTTTTAGCCCGGCTTTTAGTTTCTCAAAGACAGGTGATGTTTAACTTTGAAGACAGCTTTTCGTTCTTATGCGAACTTGAATTTCTTGTTGCTTGTAATTTTGAATCACACACATTAAATAATCTACAACTTAAGACTCAACATAAAAAAGTCAATTGCTAGATTAGAGGTGGTTGACCTAAGTTGGTAAAGAAAATAATCGGCCAGTAAATCCCTCAGTAACCTCTTGTAATACCGTAACGGTAGGTACTATGTTATGTTGTCACTGTTAATAAAATTGTTACTAACAGTAAAAAACGATAGGTCATTATCCCATCTCTACCTGTTCTTATTCTGATTAATCCCCGAAAAAAAACACGATTAAAGAGAGAAACAAGATTGTCCCAATAGCATATATCAGTGCTTAAATGGGCTCCGTCCACTTAGATCCCGTGGTGGGTTTGTTTGGATTTTTTGTCTAGACCGATACCCTGGGGCAGATCCCCTAGGTATCGGTTGGAATTTATTTGGAAGTTTATGTAAATACTAAAACCACTAGGATACCCTGCTTAAATCCCTGGGGGATGTATTTGTTTTTTTTTTGTCCGCAGCGATCCAATTATTTAGTGTAATCCCCTTTTTTTTGTTTTTTTTTTCCGTGCGGAAATCCCCTCGGATACCACCTGTCGGTTGCATGTCGGACTCGAACCGACTAAAACCGCACACCGTCTCGGGTACTAATAGCCGGGGAACCAGGTATACCCTAGAAAGGAAGTCCCTGGTGCATTAGTGTAATCCCCTGGTGGGTTTATATGGACACGACGTTTATTCTTAGTATAATTATTTGTTTGTTGAGATTTGAGTTGAACTAAACGGAAAAGAGGAAATTAGCTATCTTTATTTAAAAATCAATTGCCGAAATGTAGGTACTGTATTTCATAAACGGGTTCCAGTCGAAAACCAGCGCCGGGCCTTCGCTTGGCAAATGCTGAACTGGACGCCCATTTGGTACAGCGGTGAGACACAGAACAAGTTACCTAGAATATGTATTATAGGCACCCTAAACAGATATCCTGTTTCACTTTATAAATAGGGTTCATGACTTTAGTTTTGTGAGCGCTACTACGGGTCGATATTACCATATATTACTGTCTGTGCCAAATAAAAATTTCTTTCTTTCTTTCTTTCTTTCATAGAATAATCAATACGCAGCTTATTTACTACGAAAAAAATTGAATCACAATAAATAATAAAATGTTATAAATAAAAATTCAATGTTTCGTATTCGTCCGTACGTTCGTACTTAATCATCTGGACAACGGGAAACGAAAATTTACACGAACTAATCCGCAGGGGCGATACTTCCTAATAATAAATATTCCTACACTACTCAAAATCCTTGAAAACACTCCATTACACCATTTATTTCAAATGGAATTTAAAATATGAATATTTAGGGTATATATGTATTTACAAAAACTTTCAAATAAATTCCCTTGGGATCAAAATGTATAAAACCTTGCGGATCAGACACAGGTGATCACCGAAACATCCCTTCCCAGTGATCACCTGCGTCAATCGGTATGAGAGGGTCCCGTGACGCCTCTCGAGCCAATCCTCCATAACGGGTCTTACCGCCGCGATGACGGCGTGCCCGGCGCTCGGTTGCCCGAGTCGTTCCCTCCACTTGTGCAGAGCCACCTCGAGGACCCAGCCGACGGATACGCTCAACGACTTGGACAACCCCGGCCGTGCCCTCAGGGTTGCCTCGTGGTGCGTCTTGCGCGCGCGCCGTCACGAGTGTGTCGTCCGCGTAGCACACGACGGCGACACCATCCAAGAAGGCACCACGAAGCACCCAGTCGTAGCCGATGTTCCACAAGAGTGGCCCTAACACCGACCCCTGCGGAACACCGCACGACATTTCACGCCTACCGAGGACCGGTCCTACTGGGGTAGACGACGGCTCTCTGCGACAAATATGCCCCGAATATGCGGCGGAGGTAGAGAGGCACTTCGTGATACACGAGCGCCTCCCTGATGCAGCTCAGGGCATAGTGTTGAACGCGTTTAGCGATGTCCAAGGACCACCGCCAACACCACTTCGCCCCGGGAGACTGCTTCCTCCGAAAGAGCCTTCACGCGCATGATCGCATCCACGGTGGAGCGCCCCTGACGGAAACCGTACTGGCTGTCCGCCAGATCCGGCCCAACCATCACGAGATGCTTGACGAGGCGCCTTGCAATCACTCTTTCAAAGAGCTTGCACACCTCGTCAAGCAACACTATGGGCCGGTAGGCGGACGGTGAGTCCGCCGGGCGCCCCTCCTTTCGGATGAGGACCAGTTTCCCCGTCTTCCACAATTTCGGAAACTGGCCCCACTCGAGGCATGCGCTGAAGAGCCCTCGCAGTCGGGGCTCGAGAGCCTCGTCGACTAAGGCCAGGACCCACGCTCGGCCAGGAATGCCATCGGGTCCCGGGTGAGGTGTTTTTTAGCTTTAAGCCGTAAACACCGCCACCCTTAGTTCCACCCCAGTGAGCAGATCCCCTAGGGTATCAGTGTGGACAAAAAATCCAAATAAATCTCCCAGGGGATTAAGGCAGGGGATCCTAGTGGACGGAGCCCTTAAATGTAATAGAATATATTTTCACATCAATCTAGACGTGAGTGGTGAGTGACAGCTAGCTAGTCTGTAGTTTGTGAGACGATTGCACGCAGGCGACCTTTGCGCTTGCGCACGCATAACAGGCATATGATAACCTACACTAATCCACTTAAAAACATACTCCCTGTCACGTCATTGAACTTCGTTACATAACGAATGTTTATTATCCCTCAGTAGGTTCTAAGAACGCCACTATACTCTGTGTAGTTTAAATACGGTTCTACTACGAAAATAAATAAAGCACCGATCGCTCGTTAGTCATACTCGGAACTTTATTGACGACAAAAATAAATTTAACTATTCATAAAACTAAAGTGGTTTAGATACAAAATTTGAATTGATTGAACGCGCTTATGTGTGGCAGTCTTATAGGCGACGCTAGCTTTCTAAACGTTGGTATTTCAATTTTTTTTTAATTGTACTAGTGGAACTGTTTAATGGTGGTGATAATTTTGAAGATAAGAAAGTAAGGAAGAATGCAATTGAGATTAGCAAGACATATTTGCTGGGAATAGCATCGACTAATGACTTCAGTGTTTTAAGTCTTTTCTGATCTTTTTGCTTTGTTGGCACATGCATGCGGACGTATTCAGAAATAAATAAACAAAAACTTGAGTCCATTCACTCCGCGCTGACATTTCTACGATGCCATTTCGTGCCAATCTGTATATTTTGTAGTAATCATTTTTATTGAAGATTTTTGATAAATGTTGACTGAAAGTATATTTAGCACTATGCGTAATCAAGCCAAGTCGAATATGTACATATTTTATAGTCATGTACTACGAAGAAAACTGATTGATTTGTTTCTTTATCATTTATCGGAATACAATAAATTATTAGTAAACATGTAAAATTAGTAAACATGACTGGGCGTCGAAGTAAATCTCCGTAAAATTAAAACTAGTACGGGACATAACATCAAATGTTGTTTTCAAGTAGGTCTTTAGATTCTTACTAGAGTAACCACTCAGGTAAAATGTAGTACTCTAGTAACCTGTTTCGTAGCTACGTTACATTTTAAAAATTCTCAATAATTCTCATATCGTAAGCGGAGGGAAAATTTTAAAGTACTCAAAACAACGCGACTCATCAAATAAAAAAATCTTTTACTTTTCATATTTGTAACTATACGAATCTTATTTTTTTCAATAATCAATAATATTTTGTATTTATATTGGGCCACGAAGTGTCTCCTATGCCAAGGCGAGTAAAAGAAAAAACAAATCGACAGCCGTACTGTTGCTGATTGTTTCCTTTCACTAAGGAAATACGGTTATTGGGCATGCTCGATTAGTTTTTTAATGAGTGAAGTTTTTTGCCGCGACTGTATCAGTTATTACATTTTAGAACATTTTCTATAGGATGTTGTAGATAAAGCTTAAATGGACTAAAGGGTATATTGTAGCTAGATTTTTGCGGAAATTATAGTCAATTTGAACTTGTACTATCAGTGTGTGTACATCTTTATATGCAATATTTATAGGCCCGTTTTGCTCCCGATGACCGCTGCCACCAGGGACGGACGAAAGCCCGACGCGGCGACGGCTGCATTGCCCCCGCATTTTAAATCTTTGAAATCTACTAACATACTCATTTTAACGATTTACTTTAAAAGGCACTTTGATCAACATTAAATGCACAACGTTTCTAATTTGGATAAAGAAAAATACTCTATTGTTCAAAAAGGCTTCGTAAATTACCCATTATTTTTTGTAATATTTAAAGGATGAAAATGGTTATTGTAGGTTATCCTTAGGAGATTTATTTTTATTTATTTATTTATTTCATTTTAAGAAGGCTTACAGACTAATAACAAACTTTTAAACATATATATATACCATCGGTAGACCATACCACCAGAGATAGACATATACCATCCCGGACTGATCTGTAGATATACCTACCCATAATATTAAAGTGTGTTTGAGAGTCACTACTTGTCCGTGTAGTGACGGATTAAGAATACGGATTGTCACTACCCCAATTCATCCCGTGGGTGTCGTAAGAGGCGACTAAGGGCGCAAAACAACGCAGGACACCAGCACTGCAAAAAGAAGGAAAACTTGATACAATCCCTATACCAACCCGTCTGGCCAGCGTGGTATAGTAGGCCAAAACCTCCTTTCTAAGGAGAGGCCTATGTCCAGCAGTGGACTATTAAAGGCTGTTGATGTGATGATGATGTGTGTTTGAGTGTGTGTACAGCCAAGTTTCCTTGGTCTTTGTTAATCTAGCGACCATGAAACGTCCTGATAAAACGAATTGTTCATTACTACTAATCAGCCAATATTGTATTTCCTTAGAGATAAGCGTGGTCGAGGATTAATTAAAGTTTGGAAGTAACGAACATATATTGTTTCATCTGTTATGCACACATTAAAATAATGTTGTGCTATATTTAATAGTGCCATTTTATCTATCTGTGAATTGCACAAGAGTGGCCATGTACTCTCACTATGCAGTTCATAATTAAATAAGTGTACAGAACTTTGCTATATTCGTATTGTATTAGTATTCGATTCAATTATCGTCATCATCTTTAACTTTTCTATCTATCTATCCTCTTCTTTTTCTATCTAGCTATCAATATTCATTAACAGCCTTTAGTAGTCTACTGATGGACGTAGACCTCTACCTAGAAAGGAGATTTTGGCCTACAAAACTCGATGGCCAGACGGGTTGGTAGTGTTTGTTTCAAGTTTTTCTATGTTTACAGTGCTGATTTTATGTGTTGTTTGCTCCCTTAGTCGGATCTTACGACACCCACGACATCAATAGGGGTGGTGACACTTCGCATACTTAGTTCATCACAGATGTAGGTAAAAATGAAACCTTTTATTAATTTTATGTCTGCGAACTCGACCTTAGCCCTCTCTCTATCATCATTGTACACGAATGTGAATTCTTGTACGCACGTCTTTTTCACCAATTCTCAAACACGTAGCCCGGAATTTTGCAAAAATGTATTTAATGTGGCAATATTTTATGTAACGTTACATTGAACGGCATGACATAGTTTTTCATGTCGCAATCAATTGCAATTGTAGAATTCTGTTTACTTTAGGTATGAATCTATTAGTAGTTTATATCGATAAATCATTTGTTATTGTACCTAACAATTGATGAGTCGGTATAAACTCTGCCATCGTCCTTCATGACGGTATTGATATTTTGGTAATATATATTATTTGAGGCATTTATTTTTTGTTGAATTAACGCCTTGGTTACCCTTTTTAACCTACTTCCAAAACACAAAAGAGGACGTTATCAATTCTTCTGTATTTTGTTTGTATGTTTGTTATTCGATATTTCCGTCAATTGTGGACCGATTTTCAAAATTATTTTTGTAATCGAAAGGGTATTCTCCCAAGGTGGTCTGAAATCAGGATCTAATGATGGAATCCTAGAGAAATCGAGGGAAACCCTCAAATTTTACAGCCCCGACAACGTGTTTTAGCTTATTTCTTTAGATTCATAGATATTTACGTTTAGTAGTCGTTATGTCATATTGCTGAGCTGATGATGGAAGGATCCTTGACGTTTAGGAGTTAGAAAATAACTCTTTCAAAATCTAGTCATGTATTGACCTTCTTTTATTCTTTCAAGATATTTGTTTGGTGTTTGTTTGGGGTTACAGAGATATGTGCACAAGAGAGTAATAAATGAGACTACCATACATTTAGATTACTTTACATTTATTTTCATGTTTGTTACCGCAAAACTCTTTTATTTGTAAACTGATTTGGAAAATATATTTTTCATTTTGAAATTATTTTTGTAATTGAAAGGGTATACTCTCGAGGTGGTCCATTACCAGCAAATCAGGATTTGATGATGGGATCCTGGAGAAATCGAGGAAAACACTCAAATTTTACAGGGGCGACAACGTGTTTTAGCTTGTTTGTCTAGCTATATAGGCAGTGGACTTTAAACCGTCTAGAAAGAACTATTGCTATTATAATGTTACCTGTTATATTGAGGGTACTTATTTTAGTTTTTTATTTAGATTTGTAATTATTTTTTAATTTTTAGTGAGCTTTGTCAGTATTGTTTTAACTTTTTTTTAAGAGGATTTATGGTATATCAATAATAATTGAGAGAATACACACAAAGTTTGTTTTGTCACTCTACGTGGAGAATTCAGCCTATTACAGCAATGTGAGCTCATATTATAAAGTCGTATAGAAGAAGTAACAAAAACTATTTCAAAATAATAACGCATCATCATCATCAGCCTATTGCAGTCAATTGCTGGACATAGACCTCTCTCATTGAACGATACGTAGATTGATTTTCGGCTTCTCGTATCCATCTTGTGCAGGTCGTCAATCTACCTGACCTGTGGGCGTCCTACACTACGTTTGCCTAGGCGCGCTCTTCACTTAAGAACTCGTTTACCATAACGGTCGGTACTGCGGCTAATATGGCTAGCCCACTGCCACTTCAGCTTGCTAATCCACATGCATGTAAGGGAAATCATTTTTCAACTAAATGAAATTACAAAATTAATTACTTCTTGACCACCAAAATTTTTCAGATCATTTCCTAAAATTTAACATTACCTTTCTGTCTTTAAAGGCTTTTAAATTGATATTCAAGCAGGTTGTTTCACTGTAACACTGAGACTGGCTTCTCATTTACTTAAGGAGTTACAAATACCATACATAAAATTGTGGTAAACAGCGTAGTAGCAATAATATCAAAATTAAAGTCAAACAATCGTAACAAACTCGTAAGTAACAATATCAAAGTCAAAACAGCTTTCTTCTTCTTCTTCTTCCTCCGAGCCTTTTTCCCAAATTAGGTCGGGGTCGGCTTTTAAGTGTACTACGATACGTCTGAATTTTTTAGACTTAGACTTTAGACTTAAGATTTTGGATTATTAGATTTTAGACTTCGACGACCCAAGTACTATGCGATATCGAAGTTCTGAAAAACAGTTGTTGGATTTTTTAGGGCTCCAACCACCCATAACGATTGCCTCTGATGTTCGTATGGCAACCAGGACCGACGGCTTAACGTGCTTACCGAGGCATGGTAAAATAAATGAAATAAAGTTCAAATATCTTTATCTCATAGAAAAATTAAAATAATTTGAAATTGTCTTTTATATCTATATATTTATTGTATACTTTTTTAGACTTACTAAAAAGTATTTGTTACCGTGTCCTGACAAGTATCTGCCGAGCCTCTAATGTACAAGACACTATTTAATGCTAAAGTTGTTAGCTAACTAGAACACGTGCTACGGAACCGAAACGTTTAAGTATAAAAAAATACTGTAATTTTAAAAAGGAACTGAGTTAACCAAAATAAACACAAAGCCAGACATCCAGATTACAGTCGTTTACATTATTTAAAATACTAGAATTTCTGTAGCAAAGCATCGGTTTATTTGTGATCTTTTGACTGCACGGTTTCCTCGTCCACACCACATTTCTGATGTTATTTTAGTTGACAGTGTTAAACGATACCCTTAAATTATAAGTAACCCGTGTGAGTAAACCCTGTTGTGAGTTTTTATCTCCATTCTAATAAGTTGGCTACCGTTTCAGCCAAGAACACTATCAGCAAATGTATAGAGATTTACTACGCTACTTTAGTTTAAGTATAAACTGCATAAAACTTTACAGGAACTGGCTTTAAACACCAGTCCTGTTGTCATGTCATAATTGGTGGGTATATTTCATGCATTTTATGTCTTTGTATTTTAAGAAACATTTTGATGGGGAGTTAGGATTATGTTATTTAGCGCACTCGATTTTTGTAGAAACATACGTTTAGGCGATTATAATAAAACAGAATTAAGTTTTTCGCAGAACAGTTCATTTTTAAAAGTTTCAGCTGGCGCGTAATAATCCGACAATTGGGACATTGTCCGATCATGATATAATCATGTGACTGGGTTACGTGAATCCAATGTGGCGGATGTAAACACTAAAAGATTAAAATGTTGTTATTGACACATATGCATACCAACTAAATCACCACATAATTTATTCAATGTTTACATGTAAAGTCACTGAAGGAGAATTTATATAACTCTTTAACGCCGCTTCTGTTAGTCTACGTGTCAACATGACATGAAATGATTTGCTACAGCTTATTAGAGGGATGTAGTAGCGCTCTCTGAATAAAGTAATATAGTGTCGACAACGGCGGGGTCTATTCATCTTGTCTGTATAGAACTAGGTTTTGGCCGTATGACTCGATTAGTGCTGTGAAAGAAATGATCCTAAAAGCACGTACCAAGTACTGAATTACGATACATTAGCATAATAAATAAAAATCTTTAAACTAGCTGTTGTCCACTGCTTCGTACGTGGCATTAGAGAGAATTTATTTTGTCAATTAATTTGTTATAAAAGTCACTTAATCGCTATAGCAGATAAGAATCTAACTCTGTGCTTTTAATCCACATTCGTGCGGTTCTTCTGGCGTGATTAAGTAACAAATATCCATCCAAACTTTGAAATTTATTCTATGGTATATAGAAGTATATCATAATATATATATATATATATATACTATATGTATGCTATATATATACAGCTTCTCTTGTGTTGTCGAGACATGTTTTATAATAGGTACCTAGTGACAGTACTTATTAACTAAGATGTCTTGTCTCATTTGTCTCGAAAACACAACAGAAGTTATACCTATCTTATGATTCATATTTTTTGCGCATTAAAATCTTATTTGTTACACTAAACACTGATAATATAAAATGCTCAAAATATGTTTGTTGGCTATAACTGTCGATGTGATTACCTTCCTATTAATTTACGATTATTTTAAAGCGTATTTGACTAAATTGGCGACAGCCCCGCATATATTACTCAACCAATGCAAACGAGAGTTTATTAGTAAGTAAAATTTTAATACGCATTTTACGACGGCTGAAAGAGTCATCGGCTTAATTTTCCTTCAATCATGTTTGCCAAACTGAAAAATGTACAACGATTTTTTTGTATTCACTTCTATTCTAATATTGAAAAACGTAACGTGCATTCCTCCTCTAATAAACTAGAACAGTATTTATTTTCAAGGCAAACTACAAAGCTAAAATATTATTTGTTATATTGTACGTCTATATTTAAAGTGCGAAGAGAGTCGAACTGTTTCAAAAATAGCTGTTTGTGTGACACCGTAAATCTCTGTTACGACGCAAGTTACTGTGTAAATCATTGGGGCATGCGCACACTTAATGGTACATTGAATTTTATTGCACACCCATAATAATAAAATTATGTCATAACCAGTAATTAACAACGAATGCGATTATAAATAAGATAAACAGCCAACTCTAGTTAATATTTGCTTAAATTGTCTGACAGGGGTTGACCAACTTGTGTCGTGTACATCGGTCGAGTTGTTTATTTTAATTATGCTTAAAAACGCGATTGTTTAACATGCGAACCGCTACGTTAGACGTCATAACTACACGCGTGAAACGATTTTCAATTAGAAATAAAGCTTTAGATAACCACACGTCTGCAAATGCATGGAATATAAAATCAAATTATTAGTAGGCTTACAATATTCCATTTATATTTCCTCATAACCTCTAAAGCGTTACAACGCTATAAATTTAACCACTATCCGTGAGTCGTATGCATTTACAATATATTAGTTTCGAAACTAATATTTCAGCGTTTGCGGTACGGTGGTTGGCGTTAACTTAATTCAGTAGAAGTGCCCTATCGTAAGCATAATAATATAAATCGCGAACGCGTTGAGGTACTAACAGCTAGTTTCTAATGAATGGGTTAGTAATCATCTGCATTTGAGGCTATTATCTCAATTGGCCAGCACTCAATGTGCAGGCGACCTCCATTGCCGGACACCGCACCCACTTCGGTTGCTCTACAATACTCGTACTTGTTGGTTTGCTTGACAATGTGCTGTTCTGTACATAACAATTATTTTACAAAACTATGAACTGAAGTCGTTTTATGGAACGTCAATGCTTTGGAAATAATGGGTTGAGTATCTTATTCATTAAAATTTTGCTATCGATGTACGTAAATATGAGTCAATCTGAAATACTTGTCGCTCAGTGAGTAAATAATTTGGTTATAACCGATTTACCTCTTTATTACGTACGTTACAGACGTAACATCTTAAGGGGATTTGGAACTGTTATCAATAATCACTGCTGTTGATAATGTACGAGTGTAAGTTGCATATTAGTTTTTGCTGAATTATTTAAATATAAAAACAACCAAACTGATTCTTGAATATATCAAAAAATTAAATATGCATTCTTACTATTTTTAATTTGATATTGCTTACCCGTAGTTCAATGTTAATCATAGATATTTGATAATATTACTAATAACATGACATCTTTTTCAGGTGTATCTTCACATAGGTTTACTCATGAAATGGTAATATTTATTTCGACAACTTATGTAATTCACTTCTTGTTGCTGTAGATTGAACTTGAGTTTTTCCTATGTCTCTCCACTATTGTCCAAAATCTATAATCGAAAATTATATGAACAACACAAAGTATTAGTAAGCAATTGCTGCAATTGTGTATTAGTAACAGATATACGTTTACGTTAGATATTGTGTCTAGTTTCATAGTTTATTGTATCTATAGTACCGACTAGCGGTCATAGCGTATTTATTGCCAGTTTTTATATTAAATAGCTAATGTCCAATTAAATTTTATGTTGAGTGCAATCAGACACCAGAGTATAATCCACTTATAATAGTGTAAACATTCCGAACTTAAATATTCCTCACCGAGTACTAGCAACGTATATCAGCATGTTAGCTGTAAGAAACCACACCCTGAGCATACCACGGTGTAATCATTAAATTATTCCCTACCTATATTATAAGAACATCCACTTTAATGACAATTACTGACACGTTAGATTCACGGAGAAAATATTTTTCCCAGGGTTACGCAAGCGGTAATTGTGGTGGAGCACCTTAGTTGCCATCTTCCGAAGTTTGGTAAGTGAGGCACTCCATTTGTACACAGTCTGCCCGACGTGATTCCGGAGAGAAATATTTTGTCGATTGTACCGCTCATGCCCTGTTCACACAGCTTATTGACACCAACAGAAACAGCGCGGAACATAACGCATAAATAGATCTTTCCCGGGAACCACCGGAAGCATATCTCACACCGTAGTCTAGCCGCTTGAGACCATACAGAGCTTACTAGACAGTTGAGCGTCTAACGGTCAAAGTCACGCTATGCATGATTACAATAAGAGCACGATTACTTTAGTATTTCTTGTTGTACACTTTTATGTATATTGTGACTCATTTTAGTGTATTGCACATTTTGATATAATTTATATTTTTTCACTTTATTTTATTTGAATTAAAATAAATGTATTATCGTGTTTTATTCTAGCACTACTTTATAGGTATTATGAAGAAATCGCTCAGGGTGCAGGAAGGGCTTTAGCTAGTGAACCTGAGCGAAAACCAAGTGATCCGTGTAATGGAATGCTGAGTTTGGCTCCGTCGTCTACCACCGCTCTTTTTATGTACTTATATGGTTAAATTTATGTAGGAAATTGCCAAATTCGACAGTATTAGCGATGTTTCATTTAGCTTTGCGTTTCCTACCCAAGATTTTGTTTGATATGGTAGTAATCTCATTATTTCCTTGCTAGCAGAGGTATTTATTTAAATCCTCAGTAAGGGTCGGCTTGTATTTATATGCAGTCGGCAGACGACACTCGCCTCTAATCCGATTATGTGTAACAAAATGCTACGCGCAGCCACTGGCCGCGACTCGACGTGGGGACATTGTCGTTCTCTGACTAGTTATTGCAATGTATGTTAAGACTACTACATGCTCGTATCGTGTACTTTGTGACTTGAATTTATTTGAGCAAGACTGCACTCAAACTAAATAATAACATTTTCAAAAGATGTGCGAGTAGGTCTTTTTAAATTGTTGTTAAAAGCAAGGAACAAATTAGTTGCAAATCAGGCCTTAAAATAACCAAATTTGATTACTATATACTTGTACATAATAAGAATTAAATCACACGAAGTAAGAAATACGTTATTAATTTACTTAAGTCGCTGCCACAGAACGTAAGAAACAACACTTTGTCAGACATACAAATACAGTAGCCATTCGTCGCGTATTAAACAGGCTTACTAAACAGTCATATTTTGATGATAAAATGTCCCACTTACTTAATAGGCGTGCCCAATGCTTTTTCTCAACAATTTATGAATCAGCCCCTTTGGGAATTCAAAATGGGATAATTTATTTAAAAGAAGTGTTTTAGAAAAAAAACGCAAAAAGGAAGTAAAGGGTATTATTGTGTAAAGAATTGAATGGGAGTATAAACAATAGCTTGAGCAGGTGATGGCTATCTGTTACTGTAATTGGCTGTTGCTGAAAGGGTAAATTAAAAATGATGAATTTTTTGCGGACTCTTTATAGTGCCTAGCATAATTTTTACATATATTATTATTACGAATTAATTTGCTAAACCCTTAAATAAGGTACGTTAATCTAGTTCTACCGCGAGAATTCTGTCGAGCATTATTATGTGAATTACAAGTAAAATCTCTTACTACTATATTTGTAGGCGAAAAAACATGAATTCATTTGAATGTTGAGTTACGAGCTCCCGTGTATTAGGATTAGCGACAAAATGTTCCATCACTCTTGCCCACTTCGACCGTTCTAATCCATAGTTTTGATACCTAATAACGCCGTATATGTAACTGATTGAGCTTACATTATATTTAAAGGCCAGAAATGAACGGATGTCTGGCAAGAGATATTTCATTTTTGACGATTAGTATTTCCCAGAACTGAACTTGAATCTATCATGGGAGGAGGCATGTAGTGGCAACCTTTATAATAATATGTAAAATCGTAACAAGGACGCTATTCACTTAAGATACTTAAGTGCTACTCGCAGTATCACTACATTATTAATAATTTTGGTCGTATAATCGATCTAAGTGGCGTGCAATGGGAGAGGTCTATGTCCAGCAGTGGACTGCGATATTCTGATGATGATAATGAATCCTTTAATTTGGATAAAGTAAACTTGTATGTTTTATATCTTGGCGGTGCTATTTGCGCGTTACATTATTTAACACTACATTTTACATCAACTAAATCGTAAATGACGACACGATTGTTGACCTGTTCAGGTGCTGCAAAAAAATTAATAAATGTAGCGGGATAAATACTAAGTTACCCACTCAAAGCAACATTTAGTGTACAATGTACAGATACTGTTTTATTGTCATCACGATCTTTGGTATAAAATATATGTAACTGATAGATAGATAGATAAAACTGTTTATTTGTACACCGTTTTGCAAGAAGTATGGTAGGTACATAAAAGTGTCAGGTGTCATTTTTCTGTTAACAACCCACAGAATTCTGATAGTCCTACTCATTTGTAAAAAAATATCTCTACGTCAGTGTGTTAACTAATTGTGGCCTTCTGCATATTTACCAAATTATACTAATTTAACAGTTTCAGTTTGATATAAAATTGAAACATTTAATAAGCTCTACATATGGAAACTATAACTTAAAACATTTTTCTAATAGAAGACATTCTGATTTTGAGAAAGAGAGCATTTTTAAATAAGGTTGACTGGACCGTAAGACAGAATACGAGTACAGGATTAAAACTATTTTTAGATCTATATGATCCCTGTTATTATTAGAGTACAACAATAGGTATCGGAAGTGAGGAATAAGGTATGTATAGACCATTAGTAAGGTGAGAAGAGAATAAATCGTGGTCAATGCCAATATCGAAGCTAAACAAAGATCCCTTACAAGCTAAGCTGAGCTCCAAATTAAGCTGACCCGTCCTGTAATAGAATACTACAGTTCGAATATTTTCGATTTGTGATTAAAGTTTTATTTCAAATTTTGATCTACGTAACATCGACTTATGTTGTATATTTAAGGACTCTTATTGCACAAAACTCTATCAATTATTATAAAATATAAATACAAAATATTCGGACGAACGAAATCATTAAATGTAATTCACCGATAATGATATTAATCATCATCATCAACAGCCTATAACAGTCCACTGCTGGACATAGGTCTCTCCTTAGAGAGACAGCAGGTTTTGGCCTACTATGCCATGCTGGCCACAACGGTTGGTATAGAGTTTGTTTAAAGTTTTCCTTCTCTTTGTAGTGCTGTTGTCCTGCGTAGTTTGCTTCCTTGGTCGGCTCTTACGACCCTCATGGAATAAATAGGGGTGGTGACACTTCGCATTTTCAATCCGTCACCACACGGATAGTAATATAGTTATCATTAGAATGTAATCACAATAATTGATTTTTAATAGAATTGATTAAATATTTTAATATTAGCCCTGTTTAGTTTGATTTGTTAAAAAAAAACAGGATAGCGTCTGTCTTGTGATTTTTGAAAATCATTTTGTATTTGTAACTAAAATGATGATTTGATTCAAATCTAAAATTTGGATATGTGGAATAGGTCACTTCTTTATAAGACTTTAAGAGAAGTGCGAGAAGGACTCTATAGTAGATTAGTTTCACACACACAACTGCTCTCTTTTGTCTCGCCTTGCGAGGATGCAACATATCTGCATAAACAAAATATTAGTTGAATATTTTCTGGAAAATCACCCACTGAAATATGTACATATATTGAAGATGTTACGTATTAATATCTGAAAATGCCATCAATTACCTCCAATTATTATTGACAAATTGAATTTTATACTTTGAGGTACCAGTTTCATTTATACTAATAGCGGAGCTAATATTGTTCTATGCAAAGTTTTCAAATAACTGTATGGTTAGAATGTTAAAGTGCTTGTGGTTTTATCTAATAAAAGCAATTGTTACTGCTGGATATTCAAGCATAGCAAAGCAGAATTCAATTTGACTTGGAGTAGGGTTTTGTATAAAAATATATCTTCCTTAATAAACACGAAGGTTTCTTACCTTGAAAAATTGTTAATACTTACTACTTGTAAATTCTTCTTTAGAAAGGGTGCAATGAAGGTCCTTTTTAACCGACTTCAAAAAAAGGAGGAGGTTCTCAATTCGACTGTATTTTTTTTTTTTTTTTTTTTTTTGTATATTTGTTACGCGATTACTCCGGCAATTATAAACCGATTTGAATAATTCTTTTTTTATTTGGTAGGTCATACGTCAGAGGTGGTCCCATTGTTACCAGGTCAGGATCTGATGATGGGATCCTGGGGAAATCGAGGGAAACCCTCAAATTTTGTAGGCATATACACTGTTTATCAGAAATTATCTTAATCTATGTAGATTTTTGCATCTAATGGTCACCATCTGATGTTGCTGAGCTGATGATGAAGCTGATGATGAATGGTTTAGGAGTATGGGATCTCTGTAACAAAATTATGTAATACCATCGAATTTGAATGTGTTTGAGTCTAATTAATAAGGACTCCGATCCTATGTGATATTCAGGGTCTGATGATGGAGACGGTAAATAGCCATGGGAATTCTGTAATAATATAAAGCAATTCCGCCGTGTTTGTGCTCATTTGATTCGTCTCGACTAGGAGCTTCATGCTAGTCGATTTTTAACCAACATCAAAAAAGGAGGGTTTTTGATTCGACAGTATGTTTTCTTTTTAACCGACTTCCAAAACACAAAAGAAGTATGTTTGTTCCGCGATTTCTCCGTCAATTGTGGACCGATTTTCAAAATTCTTTTTGTAATCGAAAGGGTATGCTCCCGAATTGGTCCCATTACCACCAATTCAGGATCTGATGATGGAATCCTAGAGAAATCGAGGGAAACCCCACAATTATTGGGAATTTGACAGCCCCGACAACGTGTTTTAGCTACGAGTATTTCTTTAGCCAAACAAACCATGGCAAATGTCAGAGACTGCGCGATGTGATGCTCAGAGAACTTGCAGTATTTATGTCCCCATAGTAATTAAGAAGAAAAGGTTGAAATTTTGTATTCTATCTTGTTAAAATAATTCGGATAGACGTTTAGTTGCTATGGATGGCATCGCATTTCGTTTGTAAGTAATTTTATACTTAATTTATTAAAATAGTTCTGGAAAAAACTCTTAAATTTTGTGTGGGTCAACTTTTTAAGGAGAGGCCTATGTCCAGCAGTAATTAAATATAATATTTAATATAATCTAACAAACTACAGTTTGTTACTATACATTACGGTACGTAGTGTTTTAAATATCGTACTTATCTACTCATTACAAACATATCCTACACTAAAAATGGTAAAATAAACCCTTTTAAAAAAAAAGTTGAACCGACTTCAAACAACACCGACAAAGAGCACTAAAAATTAAAAAATAATTACAAATCTAAGTAAAAAACTATAATAAGTACCCTCAATGTAACAGGTAACATTATAATACCAATAGTCCCTTCTAGTCTGTTTGAAGTCGGTGCCAAGCTCGATGCACAATAAGTAAGACTGGTCTATGTCAGTTTTATATTAGCACAATGAAAAATTAAGAATTCAAAATAATTCTAATGAAACATCGAAGATTTTGTTAATTAATAAAGACCAACCAGATAAATTACGTGCGCAAATTTATCAACTACTTATTAAAGCATTCAAAATAATAATATAATTGGAGATGTGCGTCCACTTTAGCTCGTTCAACATGTTTTGCGCAGCATGAAGACTGTTGCAGCTGCCGCGCTACATTCTACCATGCCTATCAAGCACCTATTTGGCTTGGCACCGACTGCAAACAGACTAGAAGGGACTATTGGTATTATAATGTTACCTGTTACATTGAGGGTACTTATTATAGTTTTTTACTTAGATTTGTAATTATTTTTTAATTTTTAGTGCTCTTTGTCGGTGTTGTTTGAAGTCGGTTCAACTTTTTTTTTAAAAGGGTTTATTATCAATACTGTTTTATTTGATTTTATAATTGTACCAATATTGTCCTTTTCAACTGAACTATAGCCTAACACAATTGAATAATGTAATAAAAAGTACACAAAAATGTCATGCAGTACAAATTGTATGAAATTAAAGTGTCAAGTTGTGAAATGTTGACGGCCTTACTGAAATAACATATCGTTTACCTAACTCACTCGGTCATTTAGTCATTCATTTTTTATATAATGGCCGTAAACAAGTGGTTCTAATGCAATTCATTTGAAAGTAGTTTGAATTTATGTCACTGTTAGTTTGAATTGACGACGAACAAGAATAAATTGTTGTTTTAAATAGTGAATGAAGTTAAAAAGAATTAAATTAAAACAATTTCGCAAATTGATAATGTCCTGTACTAATTTATTTATATCTTTATTCCACTAGGAAAGTAAATATGCATAGAGGTAAAATGATAGGCAAACATTACCACAGTCTAGTTACGATCAAAAGTCACTAAAACGGCCAGGTCCTAATTTTATAATTGAGTCTATTAGAGTTTAAAATCATAGAAATTATTTTGCTCGTACGGTTTAAATGTGATGTGACCAACAAAATTATAAGGTTTTTTTTAAATTATAATCTTAACGACTCTATAATATTTTTAGAATTAATTAATGTACAACATCTTGCAAATGAGCTATGCCATATAATAGTAATCATGAATAATAAGTTTGAGGTAAAAGTTTCAAAGTAACGTTTACTTTACGTACGTAGGTTATGTGTGTTTGAAAGCAATAAAGAGATGATTGCGTTTGTGAGGTGAGGTAGTAAATAAAAGAGTGGAACAAGTGCCTTTCATCATCATCATCATCAACAGCTTTTAACAGTTTTAATTGTTTCAGTATGGAAGCAAAATGTGTCCTATCCTAAGGCTGTGTCAGACGGGAAGTCTGACATAGCCTTAGGTAGTAGTAATATGTATGTATTATGTATTTTTCTGTGAGTTAAATTTTTATTAAGTTTCTTAATTTACTGGCAAGTTCGGTTTTATTCAGTAAATCGAAATGTTGAAATCCTCTAAATGCTGACAAGAGATTACTTTCGGTTTATGGTGGTAAAAGTTACTGAAGGTCAGCGTTACGAGTAAAAGTAATTCGGAGTCAAATAGATAAAACTAAGGTATTAAGATTTCTTTGCCAGAAAACGATAACATTTCAGACGTGTTTGTTTAATGGTTCTCGTGACTTGTTTGCGTGAATAAGTCAGTATCAATATCGAAGAGTTCAATTCGAACGGATAAGCCGTTTTATATGAAGCTCTAGCAAACAAAGTTCTCCCATCTTCGTAATGTTTATTAATAGTGTAAGCTGTTACAAGTTTTGAAAGGAGAATTTCAGAAAACATTTCTGTTATCTTAAATAAATATAGACTTACATTTTTGAGCACTAGCTAATAAAAAAACATACTCACCCGTCCTCTAATTACGTACCATTATTACCATACCATTATTACGTACTTAGTTTTGAGAGATGTCATGGCACAGTTTGTCTTTCCTGTTTGCAGACGAGATTACTTTAAAACATATTTATTTACATTACCAGTTTTACAATACAACGTCAGTCTAAATTTGGGTCTGTAATTTCAGTTCTCTGTCTCTGACTGCTTAACTAGAAAGATCTGGTTATAACTGAACCGCCTTGCGCGAAGACTCGACGAATTCCAACCACCGGAGCAAGCTGGGTTTCGGAGCGGATATGGCACCATAGACCACATCCACACAGTGCGGCAGATTATACAGAAGACCGAAGAATATAATCAGCCCCTGTGTCTAGCATTCGTGGACTATGAGAAAGCCTTTGACTCGATCGAGATCTGGTCTGTTCTGGAGTCCCTGCAGCGTTGCCAAGTAGATTGGCGATACATCAAAGTGATGAGATGTCTCTACGAAGCCGCCACCATGTCCGTCCAAGTACAGAATCAGCAAACAAGGCCCGTACCATTGCATCGAGGAGTGAGACAAGGGGACGTTATTTCCCCGAAATTGTTCACAAATGCAATGGAGGACATGTTCAAGACGCTGCACTGGAAAGGGCGTGGCATCAATATCAATGGCGAATACATCTCTCACTTGCGATTTGCAGATGACATCGTCATCATGGCAGAGACGTTGCAGGACCTACAGCAAATGCTGAATGACTTAGCTGACACTTCTGTACGCATCGGCCTACGGATGAACTTGGATAAAACCAAGGTCATGTTCAACGAACATGTACTAACGGAACCGATTGCGGTACACGGTGCCGTTCTCGAAGTTGTTCAAAATTATGTGTACCTCGGGCAGACATTGCAGTTAGGTAGAAACAACTTCGAGGACGAGGTGAACAGAAGAATTCGGTTGGGTTGGGCAGCGTTTGGGAAGCTACGTCGAGTCTTCTCATCGTCGATCCCACAGTGCCTTAAGACGAAAGTCTTTAATGAGTGCGTCCTACCCGTCATGACATACGGAGCTGAAACGTGGACACTTACGGTACGGCTGGTCCACAAGTTCAAAGTCGCTCAACGTGCTATGGAAAGGGCTATGCTCGGCGTTTCTCTAAGGGATCGCATCAGAAATGAGGTGATCCGGCAGAGAACTAAGGTCACCGACATAGCGTACCGGATCAGCAAGTTGAAGTGGCAGTGGGCTGGCCATATTAGCCGCAGAACCGATAACCGTTGGGGAAAACGAGTTCTTGAGTGGAGACCGCGTCTCGGCAAACGTAGTGTAGGACGCCCACAGGCCAGGTGGAGTGACGATTTGCGCAAGATGGCTGGCAGGAGCTGGATGCGAGAAGCCCAAAATCGGTCTAAGTGGCGTGCAATGGGAGAGGCCTATGTCCAGCAGTGGACTGCGATAGGCTGATGATGATGATGATGATGATGATGATAACTGGCAATCTATTTCTAGCAAAATGATATTCACATGTCGAGACAGTAGGATAGCATATTAAAGCCCGATCGTGTGCGCATGAACTTTTTGCTCAATCAATGAAGTTTGTTGTCAACTGGTCGAAAACCTATTATTTGGATGATTATTGAGTATAACTGCATTGCATAGTGTTAATGCCCTTTATGCATCTACGAGGGGTGATCAATAAGTAATGATAATCAATATGAAACAGAAATATTAGATTAAAAAAAGTATTTTATTTTTCAACATAGTCTCCTTGCAAGTTAATACATTTAGTGTATCTTTTTTCTAAGCCCATGATTCCCTTAGAAAAAAATTCTTTGTCTTGACCCTCCCAAAATGCCTCTACTGCGGCCATCACTTCACTATTGTCCTCAAATTTGTTGCCCCGGAGGTGTTCTTTGAGCCGAGGAAAGAGGTAGAAGTCACTGGGAGCTAGATCTGGCGAATAGGGAGGGTGTTCGAGCAGTTCGAACCCCGTTTCTTCAATGGCAGCCATCGCAACTGCGGCTTTGTGAGCCGGGCGTTGTCTTGGTGAAACAGCACTCCAGCGCGCAGTTTACCGCGTCTTTTTGACTTAATAGCTTCTCGCAATCTTCTTATTTGGCCTGCGTAGTAAGAGCCTGTTATAGTGGCCCCCTTTTCCAAATATTCCACCATAATAATTCCTTCTGCATCCCAGAAAACAGACGCCATAACCTTTCCCGCTGAACTTGACACTTTGAATTTCTTCGGCGTTGGTGAGGAAGCTCGTTTCCAAGTCATTGATTGTTGTTTGGTTTCGGGATCAAAGTGGTGGATCCAGGTCTCGTCCATGGTCACAAAACGCGACAAAAAAAATTCTTTATCGGCCTGGAACTTTTGAAGATTCACCCTCGAAATGTCGACTCGTTTCTTTTTTTGCTCGTCGGTTAACATTCTCGGTACCCAACGCGCAGAGACCTTTTTCATATGCATTTTGTTGACAATAATTTTTTGAACGCTGCCATAGGAGATCCCTGTGACCTCAGCTACATGCCTTACGGTCACCCTTCGATCGGCCAACACGATATCTTCCACTTTTTTGACGTTTTCTCCAGTAATTGACGTGGAAGGGCGTCCCTCGCGATGTTCATCTTCAGTGGAGGTTCTGCCCAGCTTAAATTCCTTTGCCCAGCGTGCGACTGTGGAATATGGAGGAGCAGACTCCCCCAATGTTTCCTCTAAGTCGCTGTGTATGTCTTTGGTAGACATTTTTTTCAGGCAGAGGTACTTGATGACAGCTCTTATTTCATTTTTCTCCATTTTGATGTTTTCTCTTCGACAGTTCGTATTCAAATGAATGTATCTCCCGGTAATGGTGTCCTATTTATACATTTTTTTTGAAGCTGAAGTAGTGGATATATAAACAAGCAGAAAAAAAATTATTTGGGTTTTTGTGCGTTCTAGAAATACTCGATTATCATTACTTATTGATCACCCCTCGTATGGTACAAGAACAATCTTATTAAATTGTTTGTTTTTCGTACTTTGACATGTTTTAGTATCGTAAACTATCACTGATAATCCCAAAAGTAAGTAATTTCAAACAAACTAATTTAAACCTCCTTTCTAACGAGAGGCCTATGTCCAGCAGTGGACCATTTAAGGCTGTTGATGATAATGAATTTAACTGTAAACTAATTCAGTATATTATGTATCAGTACCGCGATCAGTACCGCGATTTTCGCTATGATTAAATAAATGTTAAAAACATATTTCGATCCGTATCTAAAACATGTACCTATATATTAAAAAAAACCTGGAGTTGGTTCCTTAATAATATTAGTCGCACAGATAGTTCGCACTCGTTATAATAACTCTATAACTAATAATTGATATTAGCGTTGTTAATATTCATCACTATCAGCTGCGCCACTCAGATTTACCCGAAGTTTATCGATCTTGCTCGATAACACGACTGCACAGTTTTTCGGTATAAAAAAGCCTATGCCTATGTGTTAATTCAGGGTGTCAGCTACTTCCATACCAAATGGTTACCATACCATTCCATACCAAAGTAACAAACATACAAACACACTCACAAACTTTTGCCTTTATAATATTAGTGTCGACTGTCATTCATAGGTTTATGTTTTGGTCATGGTGTTATTCAATTATATTAATACTTATAATTAAAAATAATTATAGTAATATCTTATTATTTTATTAACGGAGACTGCCTGTAACATGGGTCGCACACACGTTGCTAGCACACTGTGCGTCGTTAGTTATAATTTATGTCAGCCCTCTTTATTTTAGCAGTTTGTCAATCAGTAAGTGCACCTGTTTTGTCAGATAATCTATTAAAATATTAGCTAATTTATCATCTATTTTTGTAAGTGGATAAACAAAGTTATTTTTTTTTGTCAAACTCAATTAACTACATCATAATTTATGGTAACATTTTTTTACGACTTTCCCAGGTTTACTATAATAAACCTTATTCTGCATGATATGTTTATTTACTCATTTTTATAAAACTAATTTCAAATGCATTTTTAAGCAAATAAAAGTACTAGTGCAGTCAGATAATAATAGACAGTGAAAACCTCACAGTGCAGTAGAGTTAAACCACCTCATTTGAATTTTTCAACAAAATTAGCATGAATATGTGTTGTTTTAACCTGTAAAAATCAACTCGAGCTAGCCAACTAATGTCTACGGAGTCAGACAAAAACCGGTAACAACTAAATTAACAAATGCAAACGTTCACTTCCGTGACAGGAAAGTAACACTTATCGTGTATATTGTACTGTCGGCAACAAAGTTCGTTCACTGTACATAAGACGCTTCATGCTGATAGGAAGCACCATTTTTTTTACTAATCCGGTAATTCTGAAATACTAACTCGAAATTTATATTCATAAATATACTTACAAGCTGCAGAGACGTCTTAGCACCATTAAAACTAAAAATGCAAACTAATATTCTAGAATAAAAGAAAAAAGCGTCGACTTCGTTTCCATCGTTTGAATTTGGTGGAGTCTAAATATTCTAGATGAGCTGAAAATTGAGATGACTTGTAAGGTGACATATTTTGAGAAATGAATGTTCTAATAAAACATTTGTAAAGTGCTAGTTTGTTCTTCATCCAAGTTGGCAACGCTTACATAGAGCTTCAGATTTCGTTTTCAATTGAAAATATTTTTGTTCTGCAAAAATTTCCTAAGCAATTTATGAAAAACTAGAGAATAAACTAGAGGTCCAGTTGAAATAGAACTGACACCAGCTGTAGCAGACAACCGCATCGATCTGAGCTCTATTTATAACTGAGCTATATATTAATATTTAACTTCCTCTACGAAGTATTTGACATACGAGCTTTCACATGATTATGTTTTGAATGAGGCTAATAAATTGTTTATTTTCATTTTTGTTTGAAAGCATAAAATGTGGTTTTCGATCTTCCTACGCCAGTTGTGTAAATGCCACGTATTTTTATATAGATGTTCGTAGCTTGTTTTATTGTTTTTATAATTGTTTTACAAAGCCATCAAGTTTTTGACAGGAACGTTAGTGATGTGTGTGCATATTTTGGTAATGATCAGATTAGAATTTAAGCTTTGTTGTGTCAGCGAGTTCTACATGAGAGACGGTTTTATGACTTTAGAATAGTGTATCTAATTGTATGAGAGTTCTTTAATTGAGTAAAGAAACGAGATCGATGCGGGCCTAGTTACGGCTAAAAACTAATTATTAACAAGGGCAAAATTTCCCAACATTACATAAATACCCAATAGATCATCATTTACATATATGTATATGTAAAATGTTCTAATGAGCGTAATGCATTATTTATACTTATATAATATATACAATTTAGTGTACAATAAATAATAAAAAACATATAAAAAAGAAAATAAAGGCAGATTAAAAATCCGCATGTCATAATCATATCATAGAAATGAAATAATACCTAATATAATATTATAACATAGTTTTACATTTAGTTAAATTCAATATTCCCTTTGCACGACTTTACACTGACAATATTTGACAATATACGATATTGTCAATGGTCAGAAATAAATGTGCTTGTAAATTTTGGCATATGACTTTGTTAGCTTAAAATTTACTTAGCCTGTATCCCACGGAACCCAAATCCCGGACGTCAACCACGTATGATAAACAGTCATCATTTTAAAGTTTATTGATTGCACTAGGTCAGGCACTCTACATTTCAAGATAAGGTAAACTTTTGCCAATTGTCGCCGATCTCAACTTTATCGCAATAAATAGTATCAGTCATCTATCAACACCGATTCTTTGATTTACAACGGCACCATTTTATCAATGGCTTCTTATTATTTTCATAAGGAATTCAATTATAGTTCTATTGTTACTAACGTAACTGAACTTTATTTCTCCTAGATGGTTTTGTTGTGACTGTACCTCGTATTTAATCGTGTGTCATATTAGTAGTTTCAGTTAATTCGTGACACGGAAGACGCCATATTACTCATTATTTAGAGACATGAATTGTAGTACAGCAATGAAAGGATACGAAGATAGATTATGCTCTGTAATTGTGGCTCTTTGAATTATGAAATAAATTGAGATATACTCGTATTGTAAGAAAAGAAGAGGCTAAGAGAGAGTAGTAGTAAAGAAGGGTGTATAAAGAAGCTATTCTTTATTAACACTTCTTTACTACACATTTAAGCTGAATAAATTTACCTGAAAATATGAGTTAATAAAATATTATTTTGGTTCGTTTTTTTGGTTTTTAGAAGTTCTAACAGCAACGAAACAAATATTTTTTAAAATTTTAATTTGGCAATAGACGACCAAAATTTTGCTATCTAACCCAACAATAAAAGGTTTACAGTTGTCTCCGACGGTCTGCACTTACATACGGTTTCTAACCTTTAATAAGATTGTTATATAGAAGAAGTATGTTTTTGAAAAGTTCTACTATTTAAACTCATACTAATTATTAGATTTAAGAGTAGCTCTTAATAACGCACGATAATATTTTTTTCCATTTAGTCCATTTCAATGAGGTCTCCGTTACTCCCCTGCGATATCACGTTTCACTTTCTATTTAAATTTTTCTTAGTTTCAGTTTTCTTTTTAGGCAATTTTTTCTTTATTTTCTTTTTGGGTATTCTATCATGTGCTCATTAATTTTGTTCCTTAGGGTTTCTATTAAAATATTTTTAAATTTACCTACACATTGCCACGCTTTTTGTTTTCTAACTTCTCTCGTTGGTCTTTTAATGACTGAATGAATGATGATAATGTGGGGATAACGTATTGGAGAAATTTTAAATAATTGCATTAGTATTCCTACGTTAACAGAAATGTATTGTTTTACAAAATTTCGTCAAATTAGTAATGGTGCATTTCAAGAAGCTAGTTTACAGTTCTTCTTTGTATTTCGTAGTAGTAAATTAATTTTTTAAACTTAGCTATAAAGATGGCGGAATAAAAACTTTTTTAATATTTTAAATCCAATTTTAATGTTATTACAGTCGGATTTTTAATTAGACTATTTTTTTATTAAAACTATTTATATTAAAACTTTAAAATAATAAAATTCATGCATATCATTGTAATTAGATTTCTTGATTTTATCGATTTGCACTATTAATAGGAAAGGGATTTTTTATATATTTTATTTTATAAATAAAATTATTCATAATATATTTTTTGAAGAGATTTTATTGTATTATAATGTTTATGTTTTTTTAGTCCTTAATAATGATTATTTTCTCATTAAATACAAAAAGTAACAAGTTAGTTAGTCACTAATGTTTCAGTATACGCCTTAGTAAGTGACACAAGACACTACCGTATTTTTAAATACGAAAAAGTTGTTAATCCTGAAAATCCTGATCAGGATAATGAGACAAACTTATTAAATTACTAGCTGGTATCCTCGACTTCATTCGCGTGGAGTTTGAAAAACGCTGCCTCAGCGCCGCCGGGTACGGTTGTGCAGAGGGTCACCGCCCACGGGATAGAATTTTCAGGAGGGTGGCAAAAATAAAAATCGAAACGAAAACGAAACTTTATCACTTAAACTTATCATAAATTGCAAGTCTAATGTATTTTTATCTCATCATAATAACATCTACTGATCGGTGTACGAAATAAATGCAAATGTTTATAGGCTTCGAATTACTTAATTAAACGTAAGTATGTTTAATTTAAATTACTCAAAATGCGGGCGCGGGGTTCCGAAATATCCTATACCGAGCTTAAGTCTGGCACGCTGTTATTGGAGGATTGGCTCTATAGGAAACACGGGACTCTCTGATATTGGCTGACGCAAAAGATGTTGACTCTGAGGGAAGGGAGCTTTACTCCTGCGACCTATGTAACTCGCATCTTATGGTGGCATGATAATCTGTAGAATGAAACCGCATGACAAATTTGGCCGGGTTAAACAGTAGCCTCTGTACTATTCTAGATTATGATCTATCTATGTGCGTCCAGATTCAGAAAACCGTTTTGGCGTGATTGAATTACAAACATAATTAAGTTTTGATAAATGAAAAAAATAGGTGTCCAATTATAATTACTTTTGATAGAGAATAATTAATAATTGAAATACTACTGAGAGTTTGGACTTGAAAAGTTAAAAAAAAATGTTTCCCATACAAACTTGCACCCCATTTTAAAAAGGTAGTTTATAAAAAAATTTATTAACGTTTTTTATTACTTTCAGTAAAGAATATTTACTATGAGTTTGAAAAAGCTACTGACAAAAATAACGAAGTTTCATGTAATTTCCAACACTCCACACCCCAAAATAATGAATTTTCAAAAATCCCTACTTAGTGCACACCTACGACATCTAGGGAGCATTTTTGCAAAATTTCATGCTTCTAAGATCCAACGGTTTCAGCTGTGCGTTGATCGATTAGTCAGTAAATCAGTTTCTTCTTTTCATACATAGATAAATAAGAAGTTTTCCATGACAATAAGCTTAGTTGATCTTTGTGCAAAAAAACGTAACTATTAAATGGACTACAGGGAAACTATACTGTTTTGTTCCTATTGTTTCAATTTTTAGGTCATGCTATACTCTGGTACTTTAACTCTCTTAGTAATTTAAACGATAGGAATATATATCTATAAATATTAGTGTTCGTTTTAACAAACAATATGAATGTGAGGCCGAGTCTCCCGGTGAGCGTTGGTGGTATGACTGATCACAAGCATATTGCTGATGCCTTTAGGACACACTTCTCTGTGCGGTCGCCTTTGAACTCGGGGTCGTATGATAGGGAATATGCTGGGGCTAGTGTGACAGGGCGGATTACTAAAGTACCAGCTAAGACAGTCGCTAAAATTGTTTCCGGAATGCAACATGGAAAATCGCCGGGTCACGATGGCCTCAGCATAGAACATTTTAAGCATGCAGGGATGCACCTGCCTAAAGTACTCTCTCTGTTTTTTACCCTATGCCTCGGTCACTCTTATTTACCCGAACCGCTTATGCGGACCACTGTGATACCTGTTGTTAAAACCAAAACGGGTGACACGTCCGATGTAAATAACTATCGACCCATCTCGCTTGCCACCACCGCGGCTAAGGTGCTTGACGGTGTGTTGAACGGCTGCCTTTCAGATCACGTTGAAGTACACGATGCCCAGTTCGGGTTCAGGGGCGGCTTGTCCACGGAGAGTGCCATACTTAGCCTAAAACACACAGTCAAGTACTATACATCGCGGAGGACGCCGGTCTACGCGTGTTTTCTCGACTTGTCAAAAGCTTTCGATCTTGTTGCCTATGATGTACTTTGGGACAAGTTGGGAAACACGAGTGTTCCGACCGAGTACACAGCGCTCCTCAAATACTGGTATGCTCACCAGACAAACCGGGTGAGATGGGTCGGTACCCTCTCGGATGAGTACAGAATGGAGTGTGGTGTGAGGCAGGGGGGGTTAAGCTCACCTCTGTTGTTTAATTTATATATGAACCAGCTTATCGAGCGACTGAGCAGCACACATGTAGGCTGTCACATAGACGGCACATGTGTCAATAATTTAAGTTACGCGGACGACATGGTGCTGCTCAGTCCTTCGATAGGTGGACTGAGAGAGCTACTATCGATCTGCGAGACGTATGCGGAGATGCACGGCCTTAAATACAACTCTAAAAAGAGCGAGATTTTAATATTCAAAACGCAAAAACAACAGTCACGCCGTGTAGCTCCGGTATATCTCAATGGCGTAGTGCTAAAAGTTGTTGAGAAGGTCAGGTATTTAGGCCATATTGTCACCAGTGACCTTCGCGATGACAGCGACATAGAGCGGGAGCGCAGGGCGTTGGCGGTGAGGGGCAATATGCTCGCCCGTAGGTTTGCTCGCTGCACGGCAGACGTTAAAGTGACTTTATTTAAAGCGTTCTGTCAGTCCTTCTATTCGAGCGGCCTGTGGGTGTCATATACAGAACGGGCCTACAACGTCCTGCGCGTACAGTATAACAACGTCTTCAGGATGCTGTTGCGGCTGCCGCGGCATTGTAGTGCATCGGGCATGTTTGCCGAAACACGCACCGACGGGTTTCATGCTCTCATGCGTAAAAAATCGGCTTCCATGCTAAAGCGCTTGCGAAATACCCGGAACAGCGTCCTGAAGATGATTGCTAGTAGGCCAGACTGTCCTATACAAAGGCATTGGGTGGCAATAGCAATAGGAAAGCATAGTTGAATGCCTTTCTACTATTAAGTGCCGTTACTAACAATACTAATATAGACGTTAAGTACTTTCTGTTTCTAACCCATTACTAAACAGCCTATGGACTGTATATGTCTGAAATAAAATTATTATTATATTATATTATTATTAACCCGTGTAGTACAGACACCTGAAAGTTATTCAACCTTACAATGTGTGCAAATGTGCATTAGTTTTAAAATAAAGACGAGAATAACATTATTTTGCCGTCTATAAACAGAAGATACAAATGTCTATTAAATTAGTGGAAAATTTACTTTACAACTCACTGGCCAAGAAAGTGTCAAGGAAAATTTTGATAATTGAAACAGTGAAGTTCTGAGAAAGTTCTTTGAAACTCTTTAGAACAATAAACATATCTTCAGTAAAACTCGATGTATCGGGGCGTTCTATGCAATTAAATTGTTGGCAATGGTTGTATACTGTTATGTTTTAAACTTTCGTTTAGTTATCGTATTGTATATTTCGAAAGACAGTAAAACGAAAGAAATCACAAGTAAGAACACAGCTGTTAAGAATTTAGGTAATACACATGATTTCAAAAGTTTATTGAAAAGCTCACAGTGTTAATTGAGTATAATATATTCTGCTTAAATAACTGTGACGGTGTAGCTCAAAACACAACTAATGTATGGTACAGTAGCATATGTATAGTATAATCCAAAACAGTATTGATGCCCACTTGAAGGTAATATCAGTTTACAACTTCTAAATATGCGATTTGATTTACATTGTCAGACTTAAAATTTTATCAGTATTATGAAATTTAAAATTGTAAAGCAAACATTGCAAGTCACATTAGGTAACATTTTGTTAGGCGCCAACAAGTAACCAAGTCGTGATACGTCTAATATCAGCCACAAGCAGGTGTTCTATCACTGATAAAATAAAATGTTTTCTTTCCGAGTTTAAAAGATAAGAATCTGTGTTTACTCTACTCCATGTAGTCTGAGCATGTAAAAAAAGCAGGATGTCAACGCGATAAGTACGCCCTTATCACGGTTACCTTCATATATTAACTTGGAAAAGATTCCCGGTGTACAATGACTGTGAGAACTTAGAAGATTTATGTTCTGACGAAACGTTACATATCGGATGATTTAAATGTCTCCTATATACGAAATGTTAACATAGGTGAACTTTACATAGGTGATAAAATTAACAAATTAATTTTATTATAATGTCACAATATGGCTCGGGGGTTCAAGAGCTATCATAAAGTAAAATAACATGATGTTTTAAATAGAATACGTACACATATTTACGAGATTGTGTCTCTACCCACATTTTACAATAAAATGTGGTAGCACTCGCGATAAAGGTACAAGTACTTTTTTTAAATCACGTAGCATGGTTTGTAATTATATTCTTACATTTTAACTATTTAAAATGCATCGAGTATTTTATTTGTGCTTGATTACTACAACAAATAAACATTTTCTTACCATTTTTACCATGCACATGCATGTACCATTTCGAATTTCATGAATACTCCTGAGAATGTAAGATATATTCAACTCAATGGTATTTGAAATTAATTCTCAGAATGGCATCCGCAAGCGAGGCGAACACGTGTAGGACGCGTCAAATCGTGGCACGAAGGTGCTCGGCTGCGTAACGTCAAAATCGGGAGCCAGCAGGACATACCCCTAAATTTGCATACCCTATATGTACTACCGCATTCCTTTATGAAATATTCAAGCAATTCTACTCCTTCGGAATTTACTTATACGAAGAGCAAACTCATAAATCCAAATTAAATAATAGCGAATGAAATATTTCTTTAATGAAAACTTTGCATGAAAAATGCGACCAAGTTTCCATCTTTAACATTGTCTTGGCTAATGTAAATCCTATATTTAATATACGTTAGTATTTTACAATAAACATATAATTTGAGTTTAGTAGAAAGACTATAATGGAGACAGTATTTAGTAAAGAAATGCAACTGACGTATTTATTTAAATGTAGATGGTAGTATGAATATATAAAATGCAATATCAATGCCAGATAACGACAGTAATAGGCTAGTTGACAAAATTTCAATAACTGCTTAATATTTTAGCTTATTAGGCATTTTATCGAAAAAAAAGGTTTATTTATTTTTAATCGAGCGTTTACATTATAAATTTCGCGTTTTAAAAAACCAATTTCAATTTGGTTCCAAAACGCACAAGACTGTCATGGCGTCTTGAATGACGTCACGCCGTGCGAAACAAACCAAAGAGCGATCGTGTCTTGGTAC
Source organism: Arctia plantaginis (assembly GCA_902825455.1). Classification (NCBI taxonomy): domain Eukaryota; kingdom Metazoa; phylum Arthropoda; class Insecta; order Lepidoptera; family Erebidae; genus Arctia; species Arctia plantaginis. The sequence continues at coordinate 1,492,094 of CADEBD010000312.1, read as the reverse complement.
GTTACAGCTAGTTTTTATCGTTTAAAAATGAATTTCTCATATTATAAGTACTGTATAGTGCCCCAGTGTGATAGCACGACTATAAAAACGCCAAACAAGTTATTTATATATGTTCCAAACAATGGAAAAATACGGAAAAAGTGGCTAAAACTTGCAAGAAGAGATGATGCTCATACTTTATCAACAGGTTCAAGAATGTATTTTTGTGAAGATCATTTTGATGTAAGTATTTCACACAATACAATCTATTACTTAATTCGAGCAAACTAGATGTGTTTTGTAGAATCCCTATTTTCTAAATAATAAATACATGAGTTCAGGTTAAGTTGTTTCACTTTTAGGAGTGAATGAACGTTTTATTTTAGTTTTCTAATTAATGTTACAAACATACTCTTTTTATTATTCTAGTTGCCAAATGATATGATTAGTTATATGGAGTATCATATGAAGGGAACAGTATCACAAGTGCGCTACCGTGAAACCAGGTTGTATGCCAAGTAAATTTGGATGTCAAGAAGACAGAAGAAAACGAACATGCAGCAGTACAAAACGGCCATATATTCTAAAAAAACAAAGAAAGATGATAATAGAAGAGTGTCTGAATGAATCAAAAGAAAGTTGTACTCCAAGTTGTTCTCCAATCCAGATTCCATGGTTAATTCTTTCAAATTATAATTATCAAAAACTGTATCAACTTGATATTAATTGTTAAAAACCAAAATTTTATCAAGAACAGGTAGTGATACTCGAAACGTCAAAGACAAGATTGGAGTTTCGCACGGCGTGACGTAACGCTTTCTGATTGGTGTTCACTGTCACGTGACTAAAGGTTTCATTTTACGAAATTTATTTTTAAAAAATATTATTAATCTTTAACGCTTTTAATAATTAAAATTGTTTGTTATTTTCTCCATAATATAATTAATCATTATAAACCCCTATCCATTATATTTATTCTTAATGGACACAAGCCTATTGCCCTATAAAGACGAGGAACGATGTCACAATGCCCAGAAACGCGATTACGTCTGCAAGCATGCTCTCACGAATACACATAGCTATAAAAAGTTCGTCCCCAACATTTATTGCTTACATGTCTATAGATTTTTGGGAGCTTTTGAATTAATACAATAGCTTTAAGGAGCGAGCGAGGCTTGTGTGACGGGATTAAGAATGTCGTCTTCGATAGCAGCCTTTCGCAAAGGCACACATTCATTGGTTGAACGGACTTGTCATCGCGTATAGGATGAATTGTTCATTGATCCAAAATGGTTTTGTCTCTGTTGGGTTAACTCCAATTTTTTCCATACGGTTTTTCCTAACAGTGAGCCAAATTTTATACTCCAAAAACTATTAAGACAACATACCTCCTCCGATACAGAAGCAACATCAAACTCATCCACACAGTTTCAAGATTCCTCAAACCACAACTTGCAAAACATCCTTGGGGAAAAAATTCTACTTCTTTCTTGGACGCTACTTATATAACTAACTTGATAAAATTCTTGAGTTTCACAACAAAACTAAATATAAGTTTAAGAAAATAGTAGCATTCTATTTTCAAAACATCTCTTACAAAGAGACAGAAGCTCTTCTACATCCCCTTCAATAAACTTGTGAACTTCAAACACACACTCACCTACACGTACTTACACAAATCCACTGGACACATTAAAACACCTACATATACACATACATACATACACTGGCACACCCACATATTTACACACTCATAAACTTTCAAATCCTAGACTGTCAAATTGTAAATCAACTTGATGAAGTAAAAATAGCATATCTTGTGAAAATGGAAGGTAACTGGTGCTTATAATACAGGGTTTCCCTTTTTTAAACACCAGTTACTAACTAAATTTTAACCTATTTTTTTCATTTAACTAAATGTAGACCGACCAATATATTGTAACTACTGAAATTGATTTTAATAAATTTTATTATTATTATCATTACAATATTACAATGCACAGTATACATGTCGTGTCATTGTGTTTGAGTTTGAACTACGCAGGACAACAGCACTGCAAAGAGAAGGAAAACTTGAAACAAACCCTATACCAACCCGTTTGGCCAGCGTGGTATACTAGTCCAAAACCTCCTTTCTAAGGAGAGGCCTATGTCCAGCAGTGGACTAGTAAAGGCTGTGGATGATGATGACGATGGATATTCTTAACGTAAATTTAAAAGAGTTATTGGTCAATCCAAAAATTTATAAATCATTGATATTTAATTACTTTTCACTGCAGCTACTAGGTTTTTAAGAAAAGTTTGCAAGTACCTAAATATCTTCAAGTCGAAGGAAGGAGCAGGCGAGATTTAGATTCCTATTAGACCACTAACTTAAATGTCATGTATTTTAGGTATTTCTAACAAAACGTATGAACTTTGGTTACATCGTTTTCAGTACCTATATTTTTTGTTCGGTCATCAATTCTACACTTTTCACATTCATACCTGAGTAAAAATATTTATGTTACTCTGAAGGTTTTAATATTATACTGTGAAATTTGTTTTTTTTTATTTTTTGTTATTATTTCTTAAGTATGACCCTCCTCAATGTTTTTATGTATTTATATATAAATTTTGCATGAAAAACTAATACAAAATACTCATTTGTTCACTTCACCGTTTAAACATTTCACATCAAGTTGTTTATTTTTTATTATTTTTAAATACTTGCAAATATATCTATGGTAAATACGTACATAGGTGTACGATTCAAGTATTTTCAGGAATTATTGAGAGACCGTAAACTGTCTCTTCATTTGGGAATAATTCAAAAATTTGGCTCTGATGTCGACAGTACGGACGAATGTAAGATCGCAAAGTAATATGGTCCACAATGTATACCGGAGTAAGGGTATTTCCGAAGCTTTCCGAATATATACGGCTGCAGTGCCCGAGATATTCGAGTGTTTTGCCAATAACATACTTAGATTAACTAGATATAATTCTTTGAAAACCTCTTCGGTGAAATGTGCCACTAGATCGAGGAGAGGCATTAAGCGTATCGTAGCGTATTTATTATACATATTTGTATAATTTTTATTAAAAAACATTTTCGAATGTATATTTAAAATATCTAGTTAAAACGCACGTTGTTTTAAATGCTGGATTGTTTGTCGTTTTATATATATGTCGTGGCAATAAATTTTGATAATTAACCCACATAATTCAAAACATGATTATTAAAATTATTGTTTATAGAGTTCTTAAGCAATTATAAAATGATTTACTTATGATTTTAACTTCTAAAATAGCATTTGTAGTATTTCTAAGTATTTGTGTTTGGCAAAGTTTATTTTATCTTTTATTTGAAGCGTATTGGACTAATCGTTTGGTGTCGCTGTGTTAGATGTGTCAGCTTTAATATTCAACGAAAAGGGTGTCTGAGACTCACTTTATACTCTGTCTCCGTGAAAGCCGAAGCCACAAATTCGAAATAGAGCACATTGAAATTTAGCAACTGTCTGTCGAGGCGCATTACTGACTTCACTACCGTATTTATAAATATTCGGCCGACGTTTTGAGCTATACGTCCAGATATAGGTCAACATATTTAAAGTTTAGTTAAAAAAACAGCAATCACAAATTTAATGCGTACGCAACATATCAGCCGTTACTGTAAGCGAAATATATATGATTAAAATAGACAAACATCTGGATATTGCGTATATTGATAAATAATTTTGAAGAATATTTTAAAGGAATCAATTTCTTTATAAAATAGTCTCATTCTTGTTTTAATGTATAGTTGTCTTAAACATACACAAACTATTCTTTTTGTACATCGTATAAGCTTTACTAAAAAGAGAAAATACTAAAAGAGCAGAAATGTGCGTGTATAAATTATCATTAAAATCAAATTTTGGCAATGTACCAAGCCTCAGAAATATTGTTTGCTGTCTTTGCGGAACATGTAAGAACTCGAGTCTCAAGTTGAGGTAGGTGCATAGGTGCTTTTATTGTCGCATTTTTATAGCTTTTATTTACTGGCAATTGTTGCTAACTTAAAAATTCTACAGTTCTAAAAAAAATAAAAAGAATAGATGCTACTACTGCACAGTAACACATTTAACATACCAATAAATACGTCAATGTAAACAATAATAGTGATGCATATTGTAATAATCGCATAAGATGAAAATAATCTGTAGTAAAAATTTTGTTTTGTAATAATATGTAAAGTTCATTTGTAAAGTAATTTAGTGTGGACGTGTGGTCTAACGATTTTTTAATTAATGCTTACTTCACAACTGCTCCTCGTTATTTTAACTGATAATTTGTCCATTGACATGATGGATGTTATTGTATAGTTATAGTAGTATTTAGCACACCTTTGAAACGGTGATAAATCTAGGATGGCTTCCTGACTGTTCCTTATGCAAGTGCGTAACGGCTAAATGCATAATGAATCACACAGAATTAGGCTATAAAGTTATACTAATTACATTAACACACGACAAAAAAGGCTTTTGTATTGTAGTCATAGTATTTTTATAGCTTTAGGTGCTATTAAATAATGCTAGATACAAACTATGATTTAAATAACTTAAAGTATTCGAGGCCATAGAAATTATTAGTAACTATTTCAAATTTTCCTGCGTTGTAAATATGTTTAAATACACTGAAGGTATCTTTAATCCAATTTCTTCTTTCTTTGCCTGACCTAAAGTTTTTTTTTATCTTCGATGATAAAAAATGTAAAAGCGATAAAAAAGTGAACGGCGGTGTTATTAAAAATATTTATTTTTGTGTTTAATTCTCTATATCTTAACAATAATGCACTCGGCTTCGCGGTTATGTCTGGAAATATTAGTGCCGGTAACGACGGGATCGAATAATTAAAAGTCAACTGTACACTGTCATTATTCCGGCCTGTTGATTACACCAAATTCGAGTTGTAGGAAAATATCGATTACATTCTTTATTATGTGGAAGGCTTCGCATAGGTACGTGTTGACATTACCAATGGCATGAAATGATAAATCATAATATCGAAATACTGTGTTTTTAAACATGTTTTATCCTACCAAGTCTCGATGAACCCTGGTGTGTTTTCTGGATTCTGGCACAAATCTTCTCAGGTTAAATCTAAAATAATGTGTCTGACCGACACATAGGCCCATCTGAATATTCATTAGGCTCTTTTTACAAATGTTTTCTTATTCATAGCCTCAAGAAGCAACAGGTCTAACTTTGAAAGAAGTAGAATTCCTAGAGACGGCTAACCCTACCCCCTTGCTGTTCACTTCCAAATCTTTTGCTAGTATAAAGTGAACTGAAGCAACTATTTACGTAGAATAAGTGATCATAAAAAGTTTCTTACTTTCTATGACACAAAGAGATCTGTGACAAAAACTCGCGTTGTTGCTACGATTACAGAGTACATAGGTAAAAGATTTTCTGGCTAGGCATCCCAGCCCTTGATCACTTGAGCAACAAGTGACCTCGCACTACGAATGAGAGAAACCTTACTAAATTACAGTTAAATGAATGCAACCAAATTACTAAACCGATAGTATTAATTGTATGATTTCAAAAAGCTATTTTCGCAATTGTGTTGATAAATTAGTAAATGAGATTTTTTATTTGGCACAGTTAGTGATATTGATACATGTTCAATTAACCATGAAAATTTCTATCTTGCCTTCAGCAAATACCTAGTATATATAGGGTATTTATTTATTTGGCTCGAAGATTAGTTATATCTATAGTAATTTATACGTTTAAAGGAATCTAAATATTTAGAAAGATATATAGGAACTACTATTTTATGTGAGAACACACCAGAACGTCTAAACGGAATTTGATGAAATTTAGCACAGAGATAAATTATAGTCTGAAATAGCTCCAACGCTTTTTACATTGACAGATAAAATCGACCTTAAGCTGTGGGCGAAACCTTGTTGGTATCCATACCCGTAACGGCTTTTGCTAAATGCTTCACAGGACCCTATATGCGTCTCGGGTCAAATAGGGTCTTGTTTTAATTGTTACAATTATGTTTAAAAGGACACAGACACTGTGAAAAGCACATTTATTATATATTTTTAAACAAATATGCCAATGGCTTTGTAGGGAGAAGACGAAAAGGAGAACAAATCACAATTATCTATTTTTTTATGGGATGTACAGATATGGACTGATAAACAAGTGGTTCATTAGTAGTCCTGCTCATCCCTAAAAATACAAAGAGTTCGTCAACAGAGCCCGACCTAAAAATAAAAGCAACCCACATTGATTGATGTCGAGTCTCACGCACGCATGTTTTTGACGTCTTGTCGCCAAGAAAGCAGTGTGAACCGATGTGCCCCCCGGCTGTTGTGGTTTTTTCTGTTAGTTGGAATATAACACCGTCCAAGATGGGTTGCAGTCACATGAACTAATGAATTTGAAGTATTTTTTTACAAACAGGAAATTCGCTGCCACGCTAGATAATTACGACACCAGAACGAAAGTCACTTCAGACAAAGAACGTCGAACCGCGCTCGAGGCAGAAATAGGAACATGATTTTTGCTGTAAACGAAACTACTATAGCGAATTGGCGCATTCCCTCCCACGTGTACAGTTAAAAGTGTCGCCGGGAGCAAGTTTTATTCGATATTTTCACGCAGATGATTGAGTTAGACGGCTTGCGCAGGAGGCTGGGACGCAATCTCCGGTGGCAGTGCGGAAGCCACCCCGGCTTTCTCCGCCCCGCGACCTCGCTGCACCGCCAGACAGACCCTAGAGACGTTCCCACTACGTCTAATTAATAAATCTGTTTTTATTAATTATTTTTTGCAAGCCCTGTCTCAATTTTCTTTTTATTGTCAGTTGATTGTTATGATACATTTGATACAGATTTTATTGTCAGAGATTGAAAAAGTATTATTTTATATTAAAACGCGTTAATCTCTGAAATCATGAGGCAGATTTAAAGAATTATTTTTGTATTGGATTGAGTTTGTGCTGATTGAGCCTTAGGAGATTGGCCCTTAGGAGCTAAGTCATAAACGTATGTGAGTGAGGCTAAAATAGTATACTCGTAGAAATAGATAGAAGCTCGTATTTTTTCAAGTCCATCAGTTCTAGTAATTCAATATTAACATCATCTAAGTTGAATTTAAATACATTTATAACTAGGTGCATTAACTCGGAAATAAAATCGTCTGGTGTCTTACTAGTTAGTTGTAAAGCGAAGTTGTGTAGGACGCGACGGAAATTCGGGGGATATTTTCCGATCGGAGTTAGGGATCTAGTTTCCGCAGTCGCGCGATAAACAAGTTATTGGCGTTAGTGAGGGTCGAGGAGAGGTGGGGTAGGGTGCGTGGGGGCGAGGTGGATAACTCGTCCGTGTAATTAATAAACGAAGCGAAATTGAATTTGAATAGATTTGACGATTTGTTAGTGTTAAACGCTTCTTAATGTGTTGAGTTTGCTATCGTCCGCTACCATTACAAAAATCCATAAATTAAAAAATATAACAATGTCAATTTAACAACAAGTCAGATTCAAAATTTACGTGTATGATCACTTATATGATTACTGTAGTTTTACGCGCGTTAAAGGTCATTGTTACTCTCCTAAGGGACTCATTCACTACATTGCTCGTAATCTATTTACTGTAATATTAAGTCTTTACCTATGAAGTCGGATATGTGTATGAAAATTTTAAAATAGAATAATTTTGGTTATTTGTCAATATACTCGTAGCTAATCAAAGTACTGGTTCAAATTATCTATACAATCTTGCTATTTTGATGGCAGTTAGTTTATACCTGATGGACGGGAGGCGATGAAATCAGCGAAAGCGTTTTATACCGCCTCTCGGTGTTAATTTTTTTTCCACTTTAAAATTGTGTGAATTTTGAAAAAAGCTCTTGCTTTGTTGTGGAGAAGCAATGAGGAAGAACGATTGACCAATCGTGGTTTTTGAATTGCGAGCTTCTCCATCATTCTTTGCAAATCTCGGCAATAGACATCTCCCGTCACTATTATGCCATGCGGTAAGAAGCTGGTCCAGCTAGAAGTTTGGCACTAGTCCACCACAGAGTCACCATCATCTTCCTGTGGGTAATCTCTTTTTTAGCGCACTGGTTGTGAGGTAACTGGCACTGAGGCACTGAGGTGTCGGTTGTCGTAAAGGATCCACTTTTCATCACATGCATCGGCATGCATGTGATGAAAAGTGGATTAAAAAGTGGTCATCAAAACAAACTTGTGTCTGAAATTGAAACTTCCTTAGCGCAGTCTAGATTGGGGCCGACTAAATCTAGTCCAGCTTAACCCAAAAAAGACACCGGCATGTGCGTTCACAGCAAAAAAAGATACCATTTGTCGTATCACCTCAGTTTGAGAGCACCTCCCTTACTGCCTCAGCCAGCATCGGAATCCTAGGCATCGATGTAATCAAGCAAGGTCCAGTTTCGGGGTCACTTAGAGGGTAAGGTCAAATTGGCATCGAAGAAGATCGGTGTCCTGAACAGATCGAGGCAGTATTTTACTCCGGCCCATCGCCTTCAGGTCTATAAGGCGCAAGTCCGGCCGCATATGTAATACTGTTCTCATCTCTATGCAGGGGCATCTCAGTACCAGCTTCTCCCTCTGGACCGCTTCCAACGAAGAGCGACGCGAATCATCGATAGCCCAAACATCTCCGTTCGGCTCGATCCCTTGGCGTTACGTAGAGATGTGGCTTCACTCTGCATTCTCTATCGCGTATATTATGGAGAGTTCGAGGAATTGTTCGGACTAATACCAGCCGCAAATTTTTGTCATCATTCCACACGGCAAAATCTTCATTCTCGTTACCTGGATAGTTGGCGCTCCACTACTGTGCGCTTTTCGAGACACTTTTTGCCCCGCACAACCAACCAAAAAAAACTTCAAGTTCAGGCGTAGATTGAGTTGGATCTGCCTGTACTATTGCTTTCAATTGAAAACGACGAATGTTGTCGACTATAGTTACCGGCCGACTTCAAGTCTCGTTCTTCAACTCAGAATTAACAGATCTAAAACGATTGAACCAATAATGGACCGTGTTTATACAAGCAGTTTTAGGCCCATACACGTCGTTAGTATTTCGTGTTTTTTGAGCAGCGGTATTTCCACGTAGGAACTCTTATTCAAAAACTACCACAAAAGCAAAGCAATATCTAAAATAAATCTAAAAAAAAAGTTGAACCGACTTCAAACACTGACAAAGAGCACTAGAAATCAAAAAATAATTACAAATCCAAGTAAAAAAAACTATTATATGTACCCTCAATTTAAGAAGAAACATTATAATAGGAATAGTCCCTTCTAGTCTGTTTAAAGTCGGTGCCAAGCCAAGTAGGTGCTTGATGGGCTTGGTAGAATGTAGCGCGGCAGGTAGTGTCTTCATACTGCGCAAAACATGCTGAACGAGCTAAAGTGGGTTACCCACATCTCTAATGATATTATTATTTTGAATGCTTTATTCATTACTTGATAAGTTTGCGCACGTAATTAATTTGGTTGGTCCTTATTAATTAACAAAAACTGTGATGTTTCATTAGAATTATATTGAATTCATGATTTTTTATTGTGCTAATATAAAGCTGACATAGACCAGTATTACTTATTGTGCATCGGGCTTGGCACCAACTTCAAATAGACTAGATAGTCCCCATTGCTATTATAATGTTACCTATTATATTAAGGGTACTTTTTATAGATTTTTACTTAGATATGTAATTATTTTTTAAATTTTTAGTGTTCTTTGTCAGTATTGTTGGGAGTCGATTCAACTTTTTTTTTAATTGATTTATTTACCAGTTTTAGTGTAATTTTGTGTAAGATCTATTAGCCATTAGCATAAGATTTTGTAATGAGTAGATAAGTACGATATTTAAAACACTACGTACCGTAATATGTATAGTAGCAAACTGTAGTATGTTAGATTATATTAAATATAGTATACATATATATTAATTAAGTCCGTTACTTTATTTAGATAAGGTAGTAAGATGTTACGTTTCAACCCGTAAGTATATTGTTTTCCACATTACTTAATTTTCCAAAACTAGGAGTGGTATTTTTTCTTCACATTTGAATGGAAATAAAGTGGAAATTTACCCTTCCAAATAAAAAAGAATTTTCACAATCGGTTTACAAATGAAAGAGTTTTGAGGTATCAAACACGAAAATAATTGCGTAATAAACATTTTTTTGTCCGAATGTTTTGATCTCATATATTACTCTTTTGTGCACATATCTCTGTAACCCAACACAAACACCTTACAAATATCTTGAAAGAAAAAAATAAGGTCAATACATTATGAGATTTATGGTAGAGTTATCCTCTTCCCTTTCATCATCAGCTCAGCAACATGACATAACGACTACTAAAAGCAAATACATATAGAGCTAGAGATATAAGCTAAAACACGCTGTCGGACCTGTAAAATTTGAGGGTTTCCCCTCGATTTCTTTAGAATCCCATCATCAGATCCTGATTTGGTGGTAATGGGACTACTTCGGGAGTAAACCCTTTCGAATACAAAAATAATTTTGAAAATCGGTCCACAATTTTTGTGATTTGGAAGTCGGTTAATAACATGACTTTCGAATAAAATAGAGAAATCAGATATTGAATCTGAAAATGATGGTTTTAAAAATCTACAACTATATTTACTAAAAAACAAGACCTATTATAAGAAATTGGGCACTGTCTCGCCTATCTAACTTCATCCTCTAAGTTTGATAATATAAGTGATAGCCACGAATTATTTTTGCAAGCAGTATTCCAGTATTTAGTAAGAGGTACACTTAAGCGTATTTACAGCAGGTAAATATTTTGTTCTACTTTACACATACATATTATTGTCAGCGGAACGTGTCAAATGTCTCTTCAACCGACTCGTTGCGGCTGCAATAGAATGCAGCGCAGTACGTTGAAAGCCAGACCAGACCTGTTTGATTATCTCGGTTTTGCTCATCCGATATTAAACTTTATTAACTTCCTATAAAGGCGAAAGTCCTGTACGTAATTCTAGATAGCCTTCAGCTAGCAACAGTTCATTTGTTTCCGTTAGCACTTCTAGTCCACGGCTTCTTCGGGAAAGTATCAGATGTTAGACGCTTTTTGATTAGAGATGCACGACTCTAGCATTCGACAGTTGAGAAACGAGGTCTGGCGTAATGTTGACTAAAAAAAGAGTGCCGTAAAAAGAATGTTTTTGTTTGTTGTTTGACGTATATTTTAAACATAGATGGGTTAAATGTTTTTCCACGTTTTGACGTGACATATGTATGTACATTTACTTGAAATTTGTATGACTATTGTTTTACAAGGTTTTGTCATTTAGAGCTTGTTGCGTGCATTATAATCTCGTAATAACCTGTAAATTAACCAAAATTTTTGAACAACATTTTGAATTCTATGCGCTTTTAATAAAAGTGATCACGGATTCCAATATAGTTTAATTTCCCTAAGTCATAAACTCACGTGTGGGATTTCAGTGGTAATTATCGTTCGTATATCGATGTTTTTTTCTAGCTTATAAAGCTCATAATAGTGTTAGCGTGAGTTAACGTAACAAAGCTTATACTGAAATACGTACAGATGACTCCGATGACTTAGTGTTATCAGATCGGCGATTGGTGCTCAATTACCAATTTTTTTTTTACTATGTAAGACTTAGTAATATTATTATACTAATAATCCTTTTTCGTAACTTCGTAACATCATGTAATCGTCAGTCTTCTCATGAAATAACAAAACAAAATAAAAAAAGAAGGAAATGGAATTATTAACACATGGATTAGCTGTTTACGCAGCTAAATTGTTCGTGTCATGGTGCACACATTGCTAGTTGTTGTGTTTATCTTGTTGGGTGTGTTTTTTAAAGAACGACTTTGCTGTCGTCTTCCGTTTATCTTTCCGGCGAGAAACATGCACGTCACTTATATTGACTTATAGGGTTTATTTTTAAACTAGTGCCGTGTAACATTAAAAAAATGCCTTTTTAACTCTTATTAGAAACTGAACCATACATGTTATTATTAAATACAGGTAGTTTTCTTGCAATATGTACGAGTATATAGTAAAGTAAAGTAAGTAAAGTGAAGTATATAGTAGGCCAACACCTCCTTTCTAAGGAGAGGCCTATGTCCAGCAGTGGACTAGTATAGGCTGTTGATGATGATGATGATATAGTAAAGAAAATATTACGAAAATATTCCCATTTTCCTACACTTTTCATAATTTTGTGTAAAGCGTTTGGGCTGGTTCCTTTTGGAGACGGAACAAAAAGGTAAATAAATAATAATAAATAAGAACTTTACACAGTCTGATTTCAAACTAGGTAACATTACAAAAGTACAACTAGGTTATTTAGAAATACATATGTATGTTTATCAGTAGCCTGATTACCATAGTACAGGCTCTGCCTAGTTTGGTTTAATCTCACACATATGACACGCAGCCATTATTCTCATTAATTTAAAGAAAATATTAGCGAAAAACGTTTTAAGTCCACTTATCTCAAGATAACTTGGTTACTCTAGTGATTGATCAGTAGGGTATACAATTCCTGGGTCATATGTGAAATGTGATAAACCTGTCCCCTGTTCATCTTCTGATTCATGCTATTTAAACACCTTACATCTCAACAACAGGAGAGCTTAAAACAGCTTATTAGTTTCGTCTTATACATTTTAGATTTTAACACAAATGTTATTACTTAATTTAAATATTCTGCTATAAAGAGCTTATACTTTTTTACTCTACATAATTACTATTGGTTACTTAAAGCCACTGATGTAGTATTTAAAGCCATAGATTTCATAATATTTAAATATTCTATATATAAATTTATACATCGTTTGTTAGTTATCATCATTTGTAGTTAGCAGATTAGGTCAGCCCTTGAAAACTGATTTACGACCTAACTAGACAATCAATCTGACCCAATATCGTCTACTTTCAGATATCTTGTTAGATATGAGTGATAAGATTGATTTAAAATTATACTTTATATTATTAATACACTTGTTTTATTTATTGTCTACTCGCTTTAGCCCGTGGCTCGGCTCGCGTAACTATCGGTTGTCGATTTAGAATGTAAGGTGGTATTAGTACAAAAGCGACAAAAAATAATCTACAACTCGGAACTTTTACCCCCCGATCCCTTAAACTAGAGGATGAAAGTTTGTATAAGACTTCCGCAATTTTTCTGGAAATTGATGACAAGGCAAATATATAAGAAGAGGCAAGAAACACCACATAAAAGGAAGAAAACTGAACAAAATTAAAAAATATTGTCATAAGCAACTTCCAAAATGAAGTGAAAACCTACCAAAATCGTTTTCATGTAAAATGTCGCCAAGACGAGACCATATGGGTCGCACTCACAAAAAGTTATCAGATCTCATGTAAAGTCAAGCTACTAACTCTACACGCCCTAACTTCACAAACCTACACTTTAGTCAAAATTTGTGGCTTGGCTGTTACGCGGGTAGAGCCACGGGCAAAAGATAATATTTAATACTAAAGTTTTTTTAAATAAATTAAGTAATAAAGGAGCTGTAGACATAGGTATACGATTCTTTTGAAAGGCGAATGTAAAAACTGGTAACTTACAAGAACATATAAACTCGTTTCCGCAATACCAGCTATTAGCATTAGGTTTAGTGGTTAGTGACCCTGACTGCTAAACCGGAGGTAATGGGTTCGATTCCCACCCAGGACAAATATTGTGTGATAAGCTTGGTCATTTGTTCTGTGTCTGGGTGTAATTTTTCTATAATATGTATCTATTTAAAGTATGTTATATAAGTATGTTTATCAGCAGTCTGGTTACCATAGTACAGGCTCTGCCTATTTTGTGAGATATATTATTATTATTATATTATTAACTCTGCATTAGCATTACCTTCAAAATTATTATGTTACTTTACGGTCATTTTATGACCATGTATAGTGATCTCAATCTGACCCCGTATCGATAAGTCCTACTAAGATTTGACTAAGTTGATGTTAGAGCTAGTAGAATTATATGTTTAGATTAAATGTATAGTAATATACGTAATACGATAGTTAATTGTTAAGTTGAAATTATGACCAGTGACGTCATAATTTGCTAACTTTGCTAAATAATGTTTTTCTGTGTTTGGTTTGACAGTTAAAAACAACAACTAACTCAATAATGGTATTTAACATAGTTTTTCATTCCTATCAGGACTTTTTAACTGGTGGGCTTGCTTTGGAGGGGGTGGCTTATTTCCGAGGGGAAACCAGTAGAAACGAAGTGAAGGAATGAAAGTATTGCATTTTAACTAAAAATTTTGAGTCTTCTATATCCATTTAGGAGTGATCATGCTTTCAGTTGCGTTTTATAACCTCAAAAAAGGTTTGCGTTTAGACGAATCGAAAAGCACTCAGTACTTTTTACTTCCGCATCGCTCGCCATAGGCAGCCTTCAAACTTTAAAACAAAACGAGTCGCGTGCTACGCGGTTTGAAAGGAATTTCCAACTGCAGATTTCAAGTCAATTCGCAAGTTGTTTGCTGTAACCGTATAAAACCATAGACAGATGAAAAAATTTGCCCGTTTTATTCGCTATAGAACTTTTTTTTTCTGGATAAAAGATACCATGACCTTTACAGTATTTCTTACAACGCAAATGCAACCGGATACCTTTACGTATAAAATTTTAAAAAAAAAACACCGAAGTGAAGAAATATAGATAATCTATGTCTATGTGTTTACACAAAAACTATTAATAGTTTTAGCTCATTATGCGCAGTTACAGTATGATTCACTACATAACGCACTTGGTAATAAGTGGTGGATAAGTGCTTTGTTAGCACTATTAAGATATTAATTAATATAAAAACTCTCTTTAAAATATTTTTATGCGTATTATAGTTGAAATTTTCTTCAAGCGCATTAAATAGTAACCATTAAAATTAATGGCATTTTGATACTTAAAACTCCACTCCACTACCATTGGTTCACCGAGAAAAGAGTTCGGTAGAAACGTTAAATTGTATTAATAATTTGCTATGAGGGTCTCTCAGATTGCAATAAATTTATAAAATGTAATAATACTACATGTTCGCTGTGTTAAATCCACGTTAAATTTTGCTCACAGCTACGCAAATTGGTTAACGTTTATGGCCACTGCTCTGCTTTTATGAGTCGTAGCATAATTTTATATAGCCCATAACCTTGCTTGAAATACGGTCTATCCAGCACTGAAAGAAATATTCAAATCGTACAGCTAAACAAATAAATAATTTATAATGTTTTAATTATAATGTTTAATAAGTTTGCTGTTATTATGCACAACGTCAAATGTATTCATCTACTAAATATAAAATCACGCATCTCACAATACGTCACTAAATTACTCCTATTTTGGGCTATTTCTGTTTTGTACCTAATTCATTTAAAGCATATAACAAAAATTATATAACTCCAATACAAAAAAAAAATTTGAAGAAAATTGTTATTTGTTCTTTTCCGAATCAATCTTAGTTAACGGTGTTTCGTTACACTAACAATCTCATTTGTAACAGAATACAGCAGTTGAACTCGATTTTAACGTTAATCGTTACTGTCATTACAGTCTCGTAATTTTTTTGTCCTAAGAATTTAGTAAAAAACACTTTTTTCTTGTACTACAGCCCTGTAATTAGCAGTGGCCTAAATCAATCAACATTTCATACCCTTTGTCATTAAGTCGTTAATGACTTCAACATGTGCTACTGCATAATATTTGAGAAGGTTAATTTTATTTTTTAAATTGTTTTTTTTTCATGAAATATGTGCTGTAACAGAAATGACTGATTCTTATACAATTTAGAACAATGATTTTATCGACTCAGCTAAATTGTATATAGAATACTTATCTTATCATGTGTTGACTGACGTTGGATAAAAGAGATGCAAATCTCACAACACATACGTTTATCATATGTGATTATCTTTAATATACTTCTTACTATTTTATTTCACTTACTCATTATTTTCTTAATACGTATTAAACAGTTTCTTTAATTAAAATTTCAGATTATAAACTTATTTCAAAATTGTATTCTATTTAGAGAATCACACTATTTATTCTTTCTCATGAGCCATTTACTCTTTTCTCACGATATTGGCTTTGTGATAATTTCCATTGCTATCCGTCATGCGTTGACATGCAGGTATATCGTTATATCAGATTTTTTCTGTTTTCAGACGTACTGTGTATGTTTGTTTAAGTTAAAAGTCTTTTTAACAATCGATCACTGTCACTCGGTACCTATACGTATTATCAGGGTACGTTGAACTGTTTATTTTGTCTCGTAGTCAACGCACACAAAAACTTCATTGTGACTATTAAGCGATCTGATAACGCACACTCGTAACCCCAAGCCTGGCCTGAGCCTTATCTTGTTTGCTTTGTATATTTTAAGATGTTGTATGGAAGTATCTTATATTTTTGTAGACACAAAACGGATTTATCTCCAAGTATGGAAATCTAAATTTGCTATCGAAAATAAATGTTAAGATTAGCTTTGATTGATATTGAGATTTTTTTTTACTACTATGTTGTTAGTCGAGATTTGAACTAAATGGAATTTTGCCTACTATTAGTTGGATGGTATTATTATTTTGTAAATGTTATTCTTTCTTGTCAGTCTTTTATAAACTGTTGTAAGACTACTTTGATTTTACTTGACTAAGATTACTTTGATTGTTGTAAGACTACTTTACTTTGGGTTTCAATTGCCATATTGGGGATCACTGGTTATATTTTCTTATCATCAAAATCCATGCTAATGCTATTACTGCAGTCAACCGTTATTAGCTTATAGGTTTTAAAACAAAGTGTGCAATAATCTTAGCATTTTGAAACTCAATGTTCTTATATCAATAGTTTAAATGATCTTATAATTTATTCATGAAAACATTTTCTAAAAGGTCCTTTTTTTAAAGAACTTTACTTTATTTATAAGGCCTTTAAAGTATTCTTAAGTAGTTCACACTTAATACAATTCTTTTACACTATAGCCATACACGTACAAAAAGCCATTTCATGTTGCGGTTTTAGTTAGAAAACTGAAATAGTAAAAGATAGAGCTAGACTAAAAGGGTTAATAATGGCAAAAGTACTATTATTTTACACCACTTCGACAAACTAAAGCTCCCGTTCAATGAAAATGTTGCAATAACATTTTAGTTGCAGTTAAATTTAATTTTGACTGTTGCCTTGTACACATGTTCATACAATTTTATCATAGTATTTTAACATATATATTTCAAATTCGATATGTTGGTGATTTTATATATCACATGATGTAAAAATCCCTTTTGACAGTAGTAGTTATTTGACAAGTCTACGAATAACTCCATTAAGCCATTAAGTGTAGTGGGTAGATGAGTGACTAGTCTATTGTTTCAAGCGTCAAATGAACACATATCGTATGTTGTGGAGTTGTTAAAATTTCGCAGTCGGCGGTAGTACGAGGTAAATACACCACACGTTGTTTATATTGTCGACCAACTTCTTAAGAAACGTGAGCGTCTCTCCGTGCTCCAGATGAGATGGTTGCGTTGAGATATAAGTGTTGTTTATTTTTCTTAGCGCTCTTTTTGAATCTCAGGCTCACTGAGAAAATTATACGCAGTTTGTTTCTTAGATAGTCTAAGTGTTCCATAGGGATGGCTGGCGTCTCAAAATAATGTTCTGTTTACGTTCCGTTAAAAGGTTGTCATCATCATTATGTCACGTCGTGCAATTTCTTGTAAGTTTCTATTTTGAGGTAACAGCATTCTTACCTTGAATGTAATAAACTTTTTTCTTAATAATAATTGGTATCTATTTGGTTGTAGAATCCACTGAATTTACTACTTAGTACTTATGCAATTTTTAATCTACTTTCATTTTTTATCATTGTGATAAAATATAATTTTATTTAGCACTAAATATGATTTGGATTTTCCTGAAGTTTTGTTTATTGAATAACTGAGATTTTAGGTGTTCCAGACGTGTTATGGAAAGCAATTGTGAATCTGGTTCACTCAGCCAATTAGAATATAATTTTATTTTCTTATTGGGAGTTTTTAAAGAAACGAAATTCTCACCACTATTTAATAACATACCTATGTTTTCGATTTTGTATTTGCGCAATGCGTAACTTCACTGAAGTTCAGCTGCTGTCAGTTTATGGTAGTATATAAAAAGAGTATTAGAAGATTAGTTAATGTGTTATATATCATTATTAAATTAGACGTAATATTTAAAATCATAACATAAAATTCATGGTCAAAAGCTCAGCTCAATCTTCGCTAAATGAACAGTACATTTATTTTAGTTTTGAGCGAGTTATTTTGAGAGATTGTCAATATGATTTTCTTCAACGCAAAACAAAGTGAAGATAGATGCATGAAAGCTAATTAAAATTAACATGTTGATGAAAAACAAAGGAAGATTTTTAATAGTATACTTTAACTGACTTTAAACGTAAACCTATTAATTTTATCGATTATATTTCGATCGAAAACTAACAATAAGCGTAATTGCTTTCTGATGGTGAAATGTTTTGTTCAATTGTTATTTTGAGCTGTATGCCATTTTTATTCTTTCAAGATAGCAGCATCTATCAAAGCATTGTTTCTACCTTACACAACCCAGAAGTAGGAGCAATAAAAACAAAACCTACGTCTCCAATTTGAGCAAAAATATACATAATGTCCTATTTTGTAATTGTATTTATATTAATAAACGGAAAACCAAAATTACGATAGGTATGATTCTTGTGTCAGTTATGGCACAATTTTATTCTATGTGGTTACTAGTAAGGACAACTTTACTAAAGCCTTTCAACGACATAGGGTAATTTAGGATCCATCGTTCCACAACACGTTTAGGTTCAAACTGTTTTAGATAGACATTCCCCAAAATCAATTTACCTACACGCCAATATCAATATGCAATCACAACAATAAAAGCAAAGCCAAGTATGGGTACATACCTACAGCGTAAATTTATTCATTCATTTTGTATCCAATTAGAAATAAACTGCTATGGCGTATTAAAAGCTTATCTAAATAAATTACATGGACTTGAAACTGGTGGAACTTGTGTGTAAGGTCCGTGTATTTCTAATGTCCAGTTTTACAATCAAAATTGTTTGTATATTAATCGTATTAATTTATGTTTGCACTTTTTACTCAAGTATATTATGTTTAATTAATTTTAAATTGTAGGTAAACCTGCGCATTCTTAGGAATAATCAAACATTATATGTATGTGTATGTAAAACACATTATACATATTATGTTAATACGTGGGCCGCTGAAACTAACTTTTTATTATATTATAATTTCTACTGTACCTACTGATAGACGATAAATATACTAATAATTTGATCATACATATGTATACTGGCCCTTTCCTTTGAACTCTGAACATGACCAGAAACGAGTTCCTCCTAGAAACGAGGCAGACTTTCAGTTATACGGTAGTTAATTGTTTTATGTCATCATATGCAGAACCATATACATATATTGTAAAAAGGATATACAAACCTAGCTAATATACTATCGATAATATACTCACAATAATTTATCGACAAAAGTCGGCATGAATGGCGTAGTGGTGTAAGTAATTTACTCATCAAGTGTTACTGATTTAATATGCACAACAGACAACTGACAAGGTATTTTGAGAGTAGGTATTACTATATTTAATTATTGAAAAAGTTAAATTTAACCTTTAAGTATCATCATCATCATCATCAACAGCCTTTAATAGTCCACTGCTGGACATAAGCCTCTCCTTAGAAAGGAGGTTACCTACCTTTAAGTATGCTGATTTTTAATTCATTCAGCTACAGTTTACGATACGATAACTCTCAGCAAACCTTAATTTTATAGACCTTAATCTACTTTGCTAGACTATAACTACTTAACAGTTGAATATGTTATTTCAGCTTGAATTATTTCAATTAGAATTACTTGATTATGGAACTATCGGATGAGACGAGATGAGTTATAAGATTAGCTTTCCTATTGTCTTTCTTTAATAGTTTTTTTAATGAGCTGGTGTAGACACTAATCTATATTCAATCAATAATCACGCATTTAGCCTATGTCTTAAGTGATAAGGACTACTATATTCACGCTAATCAAAGTTCAAGCACTAAACGTCTGTGTATCTGTAGGTAAAGGCGAATACAAATCACAGTAATAAAACGCTGAATAAGAATACACAGTTTAATAATTACTCAACCCGAAAATCATTTTTTGATGTTTTACCTCAACAAGAATAACATAATATTGGATTGTTAATGTTACGCTTCACGGTTGTGACACATTAAACCAGCCGTAGCTAATAGTAAGTATCCTGTATGTTAAGACATACACATTATAATATGCACGACTCTGGTACACTAACTGATTGTCATTGACACTACCCCGGACATTAACTATTGCATTTATAGAAATATTTAGAAATTTATATAAGTAAATATACACAATCAGTACAATGGATTAGAAACTTTTGTCGAGTATGTGTGTATATAGTTCATTGGTAAATTTTATTACTAAAAACTCGAAAGTTTGTTGTTCATATTTACATTATTATGATATTTAGAAAGGGATATTAAAGATTTCGTCTAATTATACGATAGAAAGCGTAGTTTTTGAAGAGCATTCGGATTTAGATAAAGACGCATAGACAAACAAAAGTATTTTGTGATTAAAATTTTAACCTCTTGACTTGACTATTCAGTCGGTACCTACATTAATTAAGAATACACTGAAAAGAGCATTAATGTTCTAAATAACTGGCTTCCAAATGTACTTTAATAGTATTTTGAAGCTGTCACAAATTACACGAAAAAAATCACGGGCTCTCGTAAAACTGGTTCATACAGTTTGAATGAGAGTATGTAAACATACGTAACAGTAGAATAACAAATCTACTGTTCCCATATCTTTGACTATGTACAAGGTTGCTTTTGCGCCTAAATATAATTTTAATTTCAAATTTTTAAAGAGCTCTGTTTAAAAAGTCACAGATAGACTGTAATGCTCAATTAAAATAAACTAAAATTATAGTATACGGTATATATATTTATTTACCATATACTTTGGAACTAGTTTTTAAATTTCTATTAAATTAAAAAATATTCATAACAGAATAACAAATAATCACAATTTCATGTTTGTCTGCACCCGAGCTTAGTCTGTGTCGATGCGTGTGCTGCTTGATAACTTGCCATAAGCTCTATCACTAATTCCAACCAGTCTTCTTGCATATCCTAATAATACAATTTCAACCAGTTGCTTTATATATACGTCATCAGTAAAGCTTAACTGGTTTCCTATTTTCGTTCCACTTTAAAGTTTGCTAAAATCTTAATATATTCCATTAACTAGACAATATGCAAAAGTCAACGCTAAAAGCCAACTAAAGCGGAGTGTGGATAATTCTGGAATTGTCAGGTGGAGAGTAGGTCAACTCAGGCAGTTTTATATTTAAGAACAAATGACACGGCCTCCATTAATGTTGCAATGTTCGGGCAGGTAGACTTGCTAACCAGGTCGGCGCGGTTATACTTAGAGCAATCGAAGCATGCTATTATTGGGTCGGATTGTTTCGGATGAACGCTTGTGGATTTCAGCTGCCTTTTCCCGCACCGTACTGGTTGGTGATTAAAATCCGAAGTAATTAACGCTTCTATCGCACGCTTACCATAGATCATTGTCCGTTTCTTGATAAAAAAGTAGTTGGCTTATCTTAATGGCTGCCAGATTAATATAATTTTGTAGTCTCACTTGATTTATTTCCAGTTAAAAAGCGCAAGGCCTATCTTATTACTGTAATTTGTATTCTTAGTTTTAGATGTGTAGAATTATTTAATGTTTTCAAGCACTTTGTCAGACATAGCATTCGTATAGGTTTTAGTACATGTTTTAAAAAGTTTTTTAATTCCAATAATTTTCTTAAAAGATTACATAAAGTTATAAGCGTTAAAAATAAAAAAATATTCTTCAAACTTAACTGTATAAAACAAAACGAATGCAATGTTTCTAATTAAATAAATGGTAGCAAAGTCTTAATGGTACTGCACTAACACATTTTCTTCTTGTTTCAGGTAGAATTATGCAATAAATTGCACAAGAAGTTCTTTGACTCAATGCTCGATGTAGACGTGGAGGACCCGTAAGTTAATATAACGAGATTAAATCTTAGCTTTAATGTTTTATGAATTGTTAATTCCATATCTTAGACTGACCTAAAAACGTAAGGCCAGTTAAATTTATGGAATTATTCTCAATTAAATGAATAATAGTTTTCATTAGTTAATTTTAGAATGTTAATAAAAATTGCTAAGCTTTTAAATCAGTATGATAAAATTATTGATCGTACTCTTTTATATTATATGTTACGGTTAATTAAAATAATTGGAAAGTAACTAAACAAGTGAAGAAATGATGAAACAAGTCGTCTTTAGCCGTCATGGTTGCCAAGCAATTCTATAATTTACTGAGACAGACAATCAGTGTTAGTCATTGACCAGCTGATATTGAACAAATTAATGAAAATCGATTGGATTGTAATCGAGGGTAACAAGCAATATGTTTTTAAAACAAAACCTTTATACTGTTATCTGTTTCGCACGTTTATGCGCTCTTTAAGATTTTATGTGTTTCTAAAGAAAAATGACTTGATATACAGATGAGGCAAAAATTTATTACTATTTGCATATCAACATTTATCTTGAATGCAGGATGAATCATGAAAAATTGACATAGTACATAAGACTAGATGAGTTTTACGTCAAACTATTTATTTGTTGTCTTATTGTATTTATTTGCGAAATCACAGTTAAAATTAAAGACCAAGAAAATACTAAAGTAAATCTTAATGAGCACTAAAAATGGAATGATATCAGATTTTTTACATTTTCTCCAAAATTTAATGTTAACAATTTAAAGACGAAAAAATTCCCTCATTGTTAGCATTAAACGCTTGCGGAGGGTGGGCGGCGTAATAATAGGACATAATATATTCAGGGCGAGTCAAATAAAATTAGCACGGTGAAAAATGTAAACGGTCCTTTTACTGCCTCGAGGACGTGTAAGTATTAGGTTGTACAGAGTGCCTTCCTTTGTAGGGGAATTCCGCACCGTTCCGACCGCATACTTCCAACAGATGAAACAGAACCATTCTAATTTTTTCGCATGAGCTAATACATAAATTAAATTAATTTAAATGATGGCCCTACCCACATTAGGTGTGTGTCTTACTTTATCTTTTCACTTTCTGACTTTAAATTTATCAACCAATGTTTAAAGAGTTGTATCTTTCACAAAAGATACACTTCTACTAACGTTCTTTATTTGCGTAAAAGTTTAACCATTTCTTTATCAGGCTCTCCACGAACAAAAGTTTTCTTTTCAGGGAACAAAGCTCAGTATAATAAATCGCTTTAAAAGAATTTATACGGGTACGTTAGAAATACAGGGCTCTTCAATAATGTGTATAATAGACGTTACACTCTTTCGCTTGAGATATAACAAACAATATTTATAACAACATAAAAATGGTCTGGACTTTACTACAAAAGAAATTATGAAAACACAATAAATTAAAAACTATAGAATACTAAGACGATA
Source organism: Arctia plantaginis (assembly GCA_902825455.1). Classification (NCBI taxonomy): domain Eukaryota; kingdom Metazoa; phylum Arthropoda; class Insecta; order Lepidoptera; family Erebidae; genus Arctia; species Arctia plantaginis. The sequence goes on along the minus strand of CADEBD010000312.1, from coordinate 1,468,452 downwards.
TATTGAATGAGATACTAAAAGCAGTGTTTGAATTTTCATTACTCTTTGAAAACAGTCATATGGATTATTATAAAATGAGTAAGTGCAATAATATAGGACTTATTCTGTTTTCTATCGAAGTTACCTCAATAACAAAACGATACATTTTACCAAATTATAATGAGCTTTGATCTCGAACCAGGTACAAGGAAATGTAACATCAACAGCCTTTTATAGTCCACTGCTGGACATAGGCCTCTCCTTAGAAAGGAGGTTTTGGCCTACTATACCACGCTGGCCAGACGGGTTGGTATAGGGTTTGTGTCCAGTTTTCCTTCTTTTTGCAGTGCTGGTGTCCTGCGTTGTTTTGCGCCCTTAGTCGACTCTTACGACACCCACGGGTATGAATTGGGGTAGTGACATTCCGTATTCTTAATCCGTCACTACAAGGAAACGTAAAATAAACTAAAATGTCTCAATTGTAAATGATAATAAATGACTAGAAGGTAGTTTATAAACTCTAGAGGTTTATAATTTTCACGGAAACTAGAAATGCAGGCGGTTAAACAATGTCTCCTAGCTTATTATTTTAGCAAAATACTGCAGCGCATACCCATTATTAATTGAAATGTATTTTAGCAATGCATCCCTAATGTGACAGCCGCGGCGCGACGTACATTTATGTCATTTTAGGATACAATTTACTCGTATATTTCAGTAACCATTTCATAGAACTTTATTCGATTATTAAATCTTATACATTTTTTATTTCGATTATATTGGAGATACGTTGAATTAACTATAGAGTAGACGATTGGATTTTAATATTTTATTTAAATCTACAATAAAATATTTGGATTAGCTACGTAATTTTTTAAAGCAATAATACGTACGATCGAAAACATTATTTTATAGCGAGCGTGTCAATATTAGAGATATTTATGTCTTTGATAAATAGAATATCTTAAAATCATATCACTTAAGAATGAACTATTAACTACTATCAGTAGTCATAATTAAACATAGTGCTACAAACCTTTACACAACCATTCATACACACATCCGCATTGGAAAATATTAGTATACACAATGTTATAAAAGGCATATTTAAGAATTTTTTAACTCCCGTACAACAGTATGATTCCATAAAGCAAGTAATATACTAGTTTTGTAAATCAAACTTTGATTTTAAAAACAGTGCTTTAACAATGAATCTGTGCAAAACATCTGGAAAATCTTTGCAAAAATTTGCTGTCTTTTAGTCTTTTATCTGCCTGCTCCAGTTCGGGCGTTTCAATAGGAAAGCAATGTTTACTTTATAGGACACAAGTTTTTCATAGCTTTGTCTCTGCTTTTAGGACTTTTCGATACGTGTTCTGAATTAAACTTGCGTCTTTGTCGTGGGCATAAAAAACTTAACTAAAGTTTTTGGTAACATTTTATTTTGAATGAAACGTACAATCTGGTTCAAAATTACATTGCAATATGTGACAAAATTACACTGAATAAAAGCCACTTATTTTCAACAACAATTTCTAAGTATAGTTTCAAATTGCTGGCAAACATCGAAATTTCAGCATTAGACGAACAAATGAGCGTATTAGCTTCAAAAAGGCTCTTCGTGCGGTTTTAGTGGAGCTGAACATATGAATGGAGTTAATTGGACAATCAGTTCATTGAGTCGTGCTGAGGCGAGCAGTTTGGCCGGCGCGGGCGACTTGGTTGCCAGTTGGCGGGATCTCCCTATCAGACAATCAGCCAACTGGGATATTCTTGTGACAATCGTTAGTCGAATGTCGAATTATATTTGCATTTTCGACTTCATAAAATTCAAAGCAGCTTACTCCATTTGCATTCTTCAAATTGATTGAATTTGAATTGTAAACTTAAATGAGATTTCCATTATGGATAAAATTTGGACATACTTTAGCAATGTTGGAGAACGTAATTGCTGATATTTGTATTGCATTGTAGAATAAAGAAATTTAATTTATTTGCTTTTAGTATTTCAAGTAGCATATTTTTGATCGGTTGAATGCTAATTTATATTGTATTTAAAATGCTAAATGGCACTTGTTTAAAACGGAAGTGTCATCTGGCTACAGTCGGAATTAGAATGCTTTGATAATAGGCGCCTATCAGTAAATTGCTTATTAAAAGTTGTTATCACATAAAAACTTTATTGCTAATAGTTATAACTATATTATGTTGGAAATGAGTTCAAGGTTACATCCTTTCGAAAATGAAATCGCCCGTATGTAATTATAAACACTAATCGTTTAACAAGTTCCCATTGTTGACATTTTGGTAGTCCTATGGAAACTATATAATTTAAATGACACAATTTAAATGATATAACAGATATTTACCCTGCCCTACAACAAATATGTTCATAATTCTTTTCAAAAAGTCTAGGTGTTCTTTTTTGTATCTAAACGATATCAATTCTGTAAGCTTATATTTATTATGTTAAATTACTGGGCCTAGTTAGTCCTTATGCCCCGATTTACTTTTTGGGTCCGAGGTCTCAAACGACTTAGTGATGTACGGGCAAATCGTGCTTTGACCACTTTTTAAAGTACAAAACAAATGTTCAATTATATTGGAATAGTACTGAATATTGTTTCATTAAAACAAAATAATACAAAACGGGATATAGGGACAAGCACAACCTTTGAGGTATGTACATACGCCTTCAAAGCACTTAAAGAAAATATAACTAGAAACAAATGAACTCTGTTAGAGTAAAGCAAACTCAAACGCACTTGTTAGGTATAACTCAACCGTATTTAATGCCAGTCCAGCTCATGTGCCATTTACTGAGGAATGTACGTCTCCATTGTGTTGGGTTATTTTATATGAGGTGCACTCGAGTTGAAAAATCACCATGCGTAAAGACTCGTCTATAGAACAAGGACGACAAATATGAAGGTGTGAAGGATTATTTCACAGTGCGTGAACCTGATGCTGATGTTGGTAATTGTGATTCCAGCAATTAAAGGCAAGTCTTGGCAGTCTTAGTTTATAAAAAATAGTATATTTATAGTTGTATTGAAATTCTCAAATGAGTTGAGTACATCTCGTATTAGCTTATGATGAACATTTTTAGACATATTTACGTATACTGAATTGTACGAAAATTGTAACCGTAGTCATGACATTGCACAATTGTAATGTCTTTTCACAAAGGTAAAAAGGCAGTTTGTTTGTGATTGTGATACTAGCACGCTAGGTTTTTACAGTCGAACCGTCTAAACTACTTTTTACTTAGAGAGATGCCAACAATCCATCCTAAACACAATTTTCGGTGATCCCGTCTACCTAGTGAAACCTTGTTCAGGCTGCCTTCCTACCAGAAAATATTCGATCGGGGTAGTTTTTTATAGAGGTTGTCTTCCTTCTAGCCTTAATAAACTAATGGGTCGACTGGGTGGTAGTCGGTTAGACTACCACACGGTCGATTACGATGACTAACAATAAGATGACTGCGTAACAAATCATTATTCACCTTTTCGACTTCGGGTAAAAATTGCTGTTTCCTATCTCAAAATAAAAACCAGATATCACTTAATAATATCGTAGATTGTTACAGAACTTGTTTTCTCTTGATCTGTTTTTAAAAACCATTGTTCAATATTAATTAAATTTCTACGAGCATACAATAATGCAACTTCGCCCAAACGGCGCTATAACTTTGCGTTCAATATCGACAGCTGCAGTTCATATTATATATATTAAAATGTTTTATAAAATATTTTTAGTACTGTAAAAAAAAACGAAACCAAAAAAAAACGAGATATCACTTAATAATAACGTAGATTGTTCTAGAACTTGTTTTCTCTTGATCTGTTTTTAAAAACCATTGTTCAATATTAATTAAATTTCTACGAGCGTCCAATAATACAACTTCGTTCAAACGGCGCTATAACTTTGCGTTCAATATCGACAGCTGCAGTTCATATAATATATTTTAATGTTTTATAAAATATTTTTAGTACTATTCTTTATCTATCTTATATATGTCCAACTGATATATATATACTGATATATGACTGGCGACATAAAATTTTATGTATGTATATATTTAAAAAGATCCCTGAGTATTTTGTCACTAAACAATGTGAAAATATATTTAACAGGACACAAAATACATACAGACACAAGAAGTATTTGAGATGCAGTGCACAAACTAAAATTATAAGTCCTAATGTATTGTAATGTAATGCAATGTGTTACACAAGTGCGTACATCTATTATTTGTATAAAATGCTTAAAAACTCAATACTGCACATGATATTTATCTAACTCCGAAAACAAATAGTGATAATACTTCTATACAATGACATTGTAATTACTTAAGCAAAATTAAATATAATTATAAATGATTTTATAAACCGAGAATAGTTTATAAAAGTCTTTCTGTAGATAATTATAGACACAAACAAACACCGACTTACTTAATAGTAATGGCAAATTATTTCTTCAACGACTTTTAAACAAGACAATAACTATAAATTATCAAGCATATAACAGCGGTAGAAGTATAGCAAATTAAACGTAATTGTTTGCTTAACTATAGGACTCATCAAATTACAGTTAAACTGTAATAATAGTTCTCGATTCTGTCAGGCATATTTTTTCAATTAAAGACTTGATTATAATAGCTGGCAGTATAATAGCAGGAAATAGGCGAATATCTTCGGCCTATTTTGTCACCAGTAGCGTTAAATGAAGCAATTTCCGCCCCTTAAATTGACTCTCACTCTATGAAATTGCTTTTGAGAAATGAGCTTTAGCGCTTAATTTGGTTAAGTGAGTAAAGAAACAAAAATTCTATACATAACTGAGTTTTGATTTGAGTTGACTATTAAATATAAATTTAGTAAGTGTTAACCCTTTGCTTCAACTCTAACGGGTTGGTAGTAAAATGTGTCCACTACAGGTTGTGCGACTGTTTTATTGTTACTTTACAGAAAACACCTATTAAAATTTATTCAATTATCATTAAGAATCTAACAAATATTCCTATAATCCAGTGTGTGCTTTTATTTTAGTAGTAATCCACTCGAACTAAATCCCGAACGTATTAGGATCTGCTCCAAAACGTCTAAATGTGCGAACCATCACGAAATCAGAATTCCAGAATAGATATCTGAAAGAGTTTCAGATATTATTTAAAGAATAGCGTAAAATAAAAATAAAACGTCGCAAATTGTAACTTATTTTATAAATTACGTTATAGTTATAATATTGAAGTTATGGTTTTGAGATCAACGTTGATTTAATCTAGTTATTACTATTTAAAAAAGAAAAAAATAAAGTCAGAACTCTCAAGGCCAACGAAACAGTCGTAGGAAATAATCATCATCATTAACATATCGCGGTTCAATGCTGTGTGAAAGAGTTACGCGTTCAGGTAATAAAATAATTATAAAAGTAGCCTATTTTTACCTATAGTTTAGGTTATACTAGGCACTATTAAAATAAATGCTTACAGCATTTGCATCGAAGTCTCGATGGAATGTATCCTGGATTTTGCGACTCAAATAAAGTCTTTGTTCAACGTATGGGATTAGATAAATTATATTGTGTTTCACTTCGTAGAGATTACAATACATTTATGGCCTTTCAAACGACAACACACTGGGCATTAAGCGGACTTAATGTTCGTATTTATATTCCTCTCTAACGAATTAAGCTTAATAGATATTGGACAAATGAACTTTCTATTTTCAAATTTTATTTACTTCTGAAATTCCTTATATAATATTCTTTCAGTGTGAAATTTGTTTTTAATTTTGCTATTTCCAAAACTTTTTAAAAACTTCTGAATATTGTAATTATTAGAAGAAAATAATATATTGGCCATTTTGAGGGTATAATAGGAATGCAAAGGAAGCATAAAGAATCGGACGTAAATCAGAATAAGAAATGAATTGTATGACATAAATTACGGCCGTCAACATCAGAGGAAATCGTTTGCCGCTTTAAATCGCCGACTTCAATATTCAACAATGAGTGATTAAAACGGCACGGTAGATGTCTGGAGTATACTACATTTTACAAACATGAAGTAACGTGAAATATGTACATGTGGTTTAGTAAATCTCGCTCGCGAGTTCTCCTGAGAGCTCTAATATTTTATATAGTTGCAAACCTATATCTAACCGTGAAATATTAAAAAATTAAAGAGATAAATCATGTCATAAGCAAGGCATACCCCTTTTAACCAAATATAACATTATTTTTATAACTAACTTGTTAAACAATCACACGACCATCGTGAGTTGAAGCTGTTTCAGGTATTTATTAAATACAAATATTCGTATTATTAATTTTGTAACCTTGTACGTCACCTGTGAATCCCGCTGTCCCGTTAAACTGATAAAAAAGACGTGTGGCACTCGGGGACTGCCGCGGTAAAGCTATTGCATAGCATTTTGTATCAACTTATGCAATTATAATTATTTATTTATTTTATTTATGCAGTATTTCTTTTTCTTTGATATTAATTCAAGTTACACTTTTTGAGCGTGGTGACCGATAAGATAACAATTTTTTTTGTTTTATTAAATAAAAATATTGAAGCATGTATTACAATTTGTTTTTAAATAAATATATAAAAAATATTATTATTAAATCAAATTACATATCCATGTAAGATTTTTCTGCATTATGTTGACGAAATTTCCTTTGACGTTCAGCATTTGATTTTGGTACTGTTTTTTGTTTTGTTTTTAGCGTGAGGTTTTTTTTCGTTACGGAATTTCTGGATTCGGTCCCCGCGCTCAAGGCCCTCGATAGAAGCTATGCAATAGCTTAAAAATCTAGCAATTATTGGTCGCAAGGGAAGCTGTTAAAGAGTGTTAGGTGCGTGATATTACCACTATAATAGGAGCACATTACTACAGTGCAGGAGGAGAAATTTTTGGTGAAAATATATCATATGATTATTTTTTTTAAATCGTCGAGAAATGCTACTGGTACCTTTTCTTAGCACTATATGAATTTTTATGTCGATTAAAATTGTATTTATTTATTTAAAAAATTGGACGTTCCGTCAACATTACTGGTACTAAATCAGGTATTTAATGTAAAGGTAAACTATAAGTGGTACTGTAAATAGATTTATATTTCACATTAATTTATTATGATTATCGTAATTGCCTCTATATAGACGAGATCCTTGGAAGTTGAAAAGAGTCACATGTTAAATTAAATTCCTAACTTAATATACAAAATTATCTATAGGGAAAATGTTAAGTAAGATAATGATATATTAATGAACAGAATTTTCACGCGCCGACCTTTTGATAATAACAAAGTGGGACTCATAACCCTTAATGTTTGAGTCATGTAACTGAATCTTGTGTGTCATTATGCAGAGATAAGTGGTGGGAGCAGGCCGCGGTCATAACTCACGAGGTCCCCTAGACCTCACACCCCGGCACCTTTGGAACCGTCGTCACGTTTAGAAGTAAGCTTTCTACCTACCATCATTATACCACATTTTTTTCACTTATTAACTGGTCCTGAATAATAATAGTATATAACATTATAGAATAGACTTTTGTATTCTTGGCAAAACAATAAAGAAATGGCAATACGGATCATGTTAACTCAACTATAAGGTAATGCATACTGGACATCTTAATCGTTAAGAGAAATTTATTTAAGGCAAACTAATGGATTTGATTGCTTGATATGAACAGAAAAAAACGATTTGACAGTTTGGTTTCATTAATAACTATTTAAATAAGAACGGCAGACGTCTACCTGTTTGAGTACTCAGTATACAGCTTCCTTACTTCCTTAACCGTTGCGTAGGCTACCTATTTGGCTTGACTCAACTTGATCAGGTTCATAGAATCTTTATATAGACGGAAGTATAATAAACCCTCACGTTTTACAGACTATATTTTTTTTTTTTTTTTAAAGACAATTCCCCGCATTAGGAATATGTCCTGTGTCGCGGGGGACTTAACAAACATACATGAAACGGACACAAAGAACACCCAGACTCAGAACAACTATTTGTGGATCACACAAAGTGACGTCCCACGTCGGAAAATTATGTGCATTGTAGTCTTTTACTTAACTTGGTTTGTAATTTATTCCATTCAGTGCATTTTGTTTTTCGTTTTTGAAGTCGGTTTACTTTTTTAAAAGTTATTATCACAAAGTTACAGGATTATTTGTTCTATTTATTTTTTATTCTAAAAATCGATTAATTGACTTATACTTGGTACTTAGAAAAAAGAATCAGTTAAAAGAAAATATTAGAAAACTTAAAAATAATTACATTATACAAGAATAAGTTAAGTACTTAGCTCCCCAGCTAATGTAACTTATTCTAAGGGTATTAAAATGTAATTACTATCACTAGTTTTAGTGCTTAGTAATGGAACTACCTAATAACAATTTGCTCAGCCAAGTACTGTGACAAAGTACTCACATTTTTTTTCTCATTCAATCCTGTATTTGAGACAACTAGGTTACCTTTATTGGTCCAAATCATGGCTAGTAAATAAAAAACAATGATTTATGCATTTGACAACAAAATTGTCACTTCAGTCGTTAGAAATAGTCTAATTACTTAGTGTAACTTTGTAAGACAATTTAACATGCGATCATTAAATACTAAATGCTATTTCTAAATCGGCTATCGTAATTCTCAAAATATAAAGTAGCCGTTAGGAAGTCTGGTGATTACATAATTGGTGATGACATAAATACTGGTAGTAAAACTAAATTGCCCTCATAACAATATTTAGTTAGTATCGCAGAAGATTCTCATTCAATATTATTTTGTAATCATCTTATGGATTGTAACAATTTTATTTTTCTTGTTATTGCGTTACAAAGGAGCTTACAGACAGCGGTTAGCCCTTACTCTTTTTCTTGTTTTTGAAATATACTGTATGATTATGACATACATGGAAATATAAATAATAATATTAGCTATAAATATAACGGTGAAATACCTAAATAGTTCTTTATGAATTTAATATAATTTATTAATTCGATTATTTGATAGCTATCGACTGTCGGAGACCGGAGATAGGACCGTGAAACATTCTCCGTTCCTCTCCACCACCTTTAGATTCTTTCAGAAGTGGCCGTTGAACTGAAGAGGTATAAGATACGCTACCTTTTTACCTATCATCTACCGGCATCCCTAGTAATAACTTACGAAGGTTACGCACTGATTACAATCAGTTTGTAATGGTTTTTAATTATTTATTTAGTTTATTTTACTCTCTAGACATTAATCTTAGACAGTGTAATTTGCAGCTCTTACGTAGTTCACACTATCAATTGACGGAGGTGTGTTTCGCAGCTACGTACGTAGGTATCAACTCATTACAATCTTTGTGTCAACATTGTTATTTCACAACATTCCATGAATTTCATCATATCGTAGAGTTTGCGATGACATGGTAACATGGTGCAATGACGTGGTTAGTGGTGATTTATGATGAGTAATTTCGTTTATTTGTCGAATTTACGCAGAGATAAATTAGTCTGATTATTCAGTTTCTACCGCACCTTTAATCAGATCTGCGCCTATGATATCTATGCATAAATGCGGAGGTAATACCATATTTACTTATTGAAGATTCAAGAACAAAAAAACATATCAATTTTCATTTCCAAGTAATGTACCTATTCTGTAACTATAAGACAGTAGTTCTCATTGGCATTTAAACTACAAACAAAATGCGTACATATTTTTCGAATCGTAAGAATCCAATTACTGGAGCCAATGTCCTAACGTTTTCGAATCTTAATGCGTTCTCTCTTTTCACACTATTTGCTCTTCTTATGCTCCTTTGTTTACCGTGCTAAAGCGGAAGATGGATTAATTAAATTTCTTACTTGCAGTTTTATTCTCGAAAACTATTGACATACTTCTCCTTAGTAATTTAAACTAATTCTTACTAATGCTTAATATCACTCAAAAGTTTTGTTATTGTGAACAGTCTAACGAATTTCATTGATAAGCTGAGCTGATTAAGCTGTGAGGTAAGTACTTTAATTATTATTTTTGAAAAAATTACATGATGACTAATTAATTAATAATATATGCAGTGTCGTGTCAAAAGTTAAACTGTCTTCTATTTCTGTCTTTAATATTTATCCATGAGTAATGAATATATTATGGTAAATGTTTACATTTAAACATCACTTACTGTTAAACTCTCCCGATACTCCAATATCTTGCACTTAAATTTCGAGGTATATCGCTATAATTAGATAGGCTTGGAAGGCGGATCACTGATTACCACCCGATGTTATCGGATGGATCGATGTTGTTCATCGAAGTGATATAATCTGAATTTCGGTATCGATAACGTATTGAGTAGTTTATTCTTAGCACTGAGACGTTGTGTATTTGCAGACGTTTGAAAAAAAGAGGACAGATTATATACACAAATTGTGAAAGAGAAAAACAAATAGAGATAGTTATCTTACGTTTTACTATTTTTAAATAAACATATTTAGATCTATCCTAACACAAACCTAAATTCGTTACTACAAAAAATCTAACTCGTACTAGCAATATGCTTAATATCGTTAGCATGAGTTAGTTTTTTCTTATCTCAGGCTCCTTGTGTGGTGTTTCCACTTAAAACCATCCCAATGGCCAGTATCAGATGCCGTATACTGATTTCGGTTCCACCACCACGAGTTACCTATCATGCTTCTTTTTTTGTAGTGATTTCTACTGAAGACGAAGTTGTCATTTAACGATTGTGTTTAGTTGTGTTTGTAGCATTAAGTTTGAGTGTTTTCAACCTGGCATCCCTTCATTCCAACCAATATAAGTAGTAAATGTAAGACTGTTTTCAAGTAATAAGTGTGTGTGTAAGTAAATGTAAGTATTATTAGACCACAAATTATCTCGCATCTATAATTACAAACGGATAAACATAAACATTTTACAGTTGGAAATTGCATCAGCGTATAACTTAAGAAAATTATCTGTTTTACATTGCTTAATTAGAAATTTAGGCATAAATAATTCTCATTGATCATCAAAATAAGCAAATCAGTTAAATAGAACGTCTGGACACACGCATAATAGGTTTCACACATATTTTTGAATATATGTATATGCAAAACCGCGACGACACTCAACTGAAATAGTTGCCTGCGATGACAGGAGTTTTCCAGGCGTGGAACGGGTTTTGATTGTTTAGATTAATGTAACTTGATAATTGTATTGCATAACATGACTGCCACAGAACTCACACACTACTGTATATAAACTACTTTTAATAGAACAGTGGAAGGGTATATAATATACTTACAGATAATATTATTAGTATTGTGGCCTAACAATAATAGGCCTTTCTTAACGAGTAGCTGAACTTTATTTAATAATTTGTTTAGTTACTAGTCACTAAAGGATGCATCTTTATTTAAGGTTCAAATAATTCGTCACTAAGGCAAACATATATTTTACTGATCATTAGAGGCAAAGTATTAAATAGGTAATGTATTAAATTTATTATCAGTTTCTGCAATTTTTAACACAAACTACACTTGATTGCGAGTATACTATACTGGAAATTGAAATTTCTTACGGTTTTTATATTTTTATTTTAGCCTTCTTTTTCTTCGAAAATCATGTTATTTCTCAACTTACTTTAAATATCCATTGAAATTCACGGAGCGCTTTTGTGTCTCAGATGTCTAAAAACTATCAAAGCATATAAAACATTCATACATATGAACACAACGTGAATTTACAGCTGTGTAACGTTAGAAGCAAGAAGACAACTAAGAATAATAAACTTGCATAGGCTTTTAGCCGTTGATTTGTTTGATGTTACTTAGAAGAAGTCTTGAAATACACCTTGATTAATATTGTTACCGATCATGCAATCATATTACGTGTTAAACAAGGAAAGAATGCATATTTCATTTTAAGTTATTTCTAAAAGTTATAGCTTAAACGTGATTTAAGCACTAATGAACTGTATACAGGTCAGTTTAAAACAACAACGTAACAGCTCGAACATTCTAGCTCCAAACAATTAAAAACTTCGCTCTAAGTTCACAAGTGCTTAGGTGTCTGCGGAAATCGTAAATTGATAATGTAGAAATCCGATCCTCCCTTAATCTTCTTCACCACCACCGATTCTCCCCGTACTTCCATCGTCCACAAGTTTTAATTTGATTACAAGTCAGAATTAACGAGTTACTTTTTAGTCACTCACCATTCAACGATGAATGGAATTCATATAAACGGATTAGATTGTTGATTTTGATCAGTTTTTTTTAAAATTTTAAGAGTAGAGTGATTCAATTCGTTGTTAGAAAGCCTGATTCGCTAAACTTATATTTTTATGTACACTTTTTTTGATAAGGAATTTGTCTGGTACCCTAAGCACTCTAGGCAATTATATGATGAAAATTCGAAATACGATTCTATAAAACCGTATGGTGTCTGTAACATAACAAATACTGAGGCAAGAGGTCTACAGACGCTAGACAGTTATCGCCATCAGGAGCCCATCTAGGTTATTTTATTGAAATTATCCTTCTAGCTCTAAAGAGCTTCGGTCCAGGTATAGTTTTTATAGTAAGGTAGTCTAATCACCTTTTCTAATCTTTTTAGGAATTCAGAGTCAGTGGACCCGTCTGCCGTGTCTGTCCCCATTTACTTTGTAAGCTTTGTAGCCTGATACATCGATCCATATGCATTAGTTTTGCACAGTTGCACAATTTTTTAGAAGTAACAGCGTCTTGAAAGGGAATATAATAGTAATAAACTAAGAAAAACTAAAATGACCTGGCTAGTTGGTCCAGACAGAGGTAGGTTCGATTTTCACCCAGGACAAATATTATCCAGCAGTGTAATGCGATAGGCTGATGATGATGATGATGATGAGTAGAATTTTGGATGGATGCGGACTGCCCAAAACCGGGATGGTTGGCGCTGTTTGGGGGAGGTCTTAGTTCAGCAGTGGACGGCAATAGGCTGAAGAATATAATCATTTGTTCTGTCTGTGTGTGATTTACCTATTCAAAAATAAATAAAATAGAAGTGTGTGTTTGTAATCTATACAAATAAATAAAATTATTATTATATGTAATAAAAATATACTTAATATATAATAATATAATAAAATATATTTAAAATTTATTAATACTTAAAAGCATCTACGACTTGGCTACAGTATGGGGATCACTTTGGAGAAACTGGAGGTTTTGTTTGTTCGATTATGGACGAAGTTATAATGACGAACAACTATCGGAAATATATCCTGAAAGTAGGTATTTTTTTTAATAGAGCAAAAAAACTTCGTCCTGTAAAATTCACCATTTGGCTCACATTCGTATCTTCAGTTTCCATCAGTAGCTCAAAAGGTGGGCTGTGTATTTATAATAATAAGTTTGTTTTTGATTTGATATTCTTCTTAATTTAATTCCTCTCATAAATGCTATTTTTATTTTACCTAAAAGAAGATTGCAGTAATTACACTATTTCATATGTCAGTTTAATGGTTGGATTATTAGGGGAATTTGTAGCCTTTTTGAGGAGTCTCCAGTCTCCAGTCTGGACCTAAAGAAATTGCTAATAAATATAAAAATCCGTATATTTTTATATTTATAAGCGATTTCTTTTGGTCCAGTGCTCTTTATATTTAATACAACATATTTTACCATCATTTATCTATCTATACAGATATACACATAAATATAATATATCATTAAAATATATGTGTATATGTATATATTTATACCAATACCTTTAGTACTTGTTATTTTTTTTTGTGTTATAATCACCCCATTATATTTAAAACACTTTTGTCTACATTATAATTGCATTGTTTTTAGTTTGTTTAAACTCTGCACTAAATTGTTTAGCGTACTTCACCTGTCTGTTTTTGTATAAACATGGTGCGAAAAACAAAACACAACTGCGATTAAACAGCAAACAAAACTACTTGAAGTTCTCTTTGTAATCAAGAGCTAAGGCGACAACTTATTTCATTTACATAAACAGTTTAGCATAAGCGAGAATATTTTATCTGACTAACGAACGTCGCACCTTGCCCTTTCTACAGGTTTTAATTTCCAATATTCAAGCGTCTGAGAAAAGGTCCTGAACTCATTGAAACTTTTGATGGATTTGCATGCGTTTTAAAATTTAGACAATGTCAATTAAAAGAACTCCGTAATGGTTGGGTTTAGGGTATTAAATTCTGGAGTTATTTGAAGTCTTTGAATGGAGTCATTAAAAAAGAAACGGCGAGCTAAAGCTCCTTTGACTAAAATTCTAATCCGTTATACGATATAGTGTAAAACCATTTGTACAGGACGGCCGTTGCATAAATCTGTGGTTAAGTAACGTAAGCGGTAGCTCAACGAGCAGTTGACGGTAACTTCGAGCCTGAATTAGTTGCAGACTGACTCCAGCAGTCGTTTAATAGTACCCGTAGCAAAGAAAACGCGCTATTAAATTAATGGGCAGCGGGTTACGAGTAATAGTTGAGTAATGGCTACGGGGTAGGAGACACATTACAATCATACCACAGTTTATAAAAATTACGGTTATATGCAGGCGTGATACGATGATACGATATCTCACAACGCCCGTGCGATATTGCTCAAGCGTCATAAGCGTACGAACGATGTGTTAATACGATGCACACGTGTATAGTACCTGCACCATCGCCACGTCTGTTGCGATGTAAATATGAAGCCGCTAATCGCTGTTGTAATCCGGTTTCGCTGCAAGGTGTCACTTTGTTAGCGATGCCATAATTTTTGACGTCATATTTGAGATGCTTGTTAAATATATTTGGAGGGGTTTGAAGTAAATATTGACGACAGCCGTTCTGGATTTGATTATGGGTTCGCCGGTCGGTGGCGTTTGATTTCTGAGGGTTTTTGTCCAAGGAATATTCACTAACACTCATGAAATTTGAAATTATGCTCAACATCTATAGCTATCGGTATTTAAATATCGTGGTATCAAAACACTGCACGGATGGCGTACTGGTTTAAGTGGTCGCCACGCTGCTTACTACTACGCTGAGTGTTGTGGGTCCGATCCCCACATGGGACGATGCTTTGTGTGATCCCCAAATTGTTGTTTTGAGTCTGGGTGTTCTTTGTGTCCGTTTCATGTATGTTTGTTAAGTCCTCCGCGACACAGGATATGTTCCTAATGAGGAAACTGCCTTAAAAAAAATATTACCAAGTGTGGTATAAACACAATTATTCCACCTGAGCTTCCATTGCTATAATTCCTGTAATTTAAGTTTAAGACCTGTGCGCCTCCAGAGGGTAGGGAACATCAATGAAGATCTTCTAATCGGATGACCAATCGGGTAATCATCAAAAAGCCTGGACATAGACCTCTTCTTAGAAAGAAGGTTTTAGCCTACTTTACCACGCTGTCCAGACGAGTTAAAAAAAAAAAAAAAAAAAAAAAAAAAAAAAAAAAAAAAGGTTTAGTTCAAGTGGTCCTTCTCTCTACAAATATCTTCTCTTTAAAATACTTATAAATTTATAGAACATTTTATATAGCATTATACACGTGAACTACATATTTACCGGCTACTGAAATGATAACCTGAATTCATGAAAGCAAACACGGGTAATAACAACTAAACGTAAATCTAGTCGTTTTCAATCTAACCCAATATTGTTTCGTATTCTCTTATATCGGTTGTGTGCAATTGTGTGAACCGGCCATGGTCGGTGGTTTTCCATAGAGCGTGCATTGTTGGCCGCATCTTTTTGTACCCGGTCAGTACTGTCGAGGTACAAAACAAGTACATGAGCTTCCCACGGCCCTCTTTCTCTTCAATAGTTCGTGAGATAGTATGGATGACCGAACTGTTGCGAATTTTAACTTTCTACGATACGATAATATTCTATTTTCTAATATTTTATCTGTTGTACGTATTATGCGGTGATACGAGTTGAAATTTACATTGTTTTTGATCTATACATTTTTAACAGTAAGTCTTTGAAAGATAAAGTTTCCCGATAGTATTTTAGTCTGTGTGTAGAAGTGGAACTTAAATTACAGTGGGTGCATGAAGTTAGGACTGAAGTCTATCAATTACGTACACATTCAATTGCAAACGTCACCCTCTCTTTGCCTCTTACCAAAATGAAACATTGGAACATGAAAGCTGTTTATATTAATTCACAAATTATTCCAGGCGCTTTCACTCCATTCCTGAATAACTTCAGGTCATAGCGCAACTTTAGATTACTTAAAGCGTGATTTTTTAAATTCTAATACAGATTTACAGGCTAATATATTTAGTAAGGTGTCACCAAGCATCTAGCTCGTTTCTGATAAGCATATAGTCTTTAGTCTTGTGACTAAATGTAATGTACAAACATGGCTACCTTTTCTTTCCTTTAATGCATTTCCAATAAAGCATTCTCGAACTTCGAATTGCACTGTCTTGTATCGGTCTAAATCCGTTTTCAAGTTTTCAATTCCTGATGAGAATATTCGATAAATATATGTATATAATTAAATTTTATCATTGTTTGTATTACTCTAACCTTTTTAAGCAAAACTATCTAGTCTAGAACAACTCGTATTGTCCTAAATTGCCTTGTCTAAAAGTAGTAAATAAAAGTACCTACATTTACCTATTCCTCTATCGGCTTATTTTCATATTGAAACTTTTTCAAAGGTTTGTTACATATATTAATAGGCTTGGTGTGTGAACTATCAAGTTTATCCTCGTTGTTCCTGGCAGTAAAGCCGATAGGTACACGCCATGTTAAATTATGACAATCCAATAACGGGTTAGGTGGCTGGGCCTGGTCCCAAATTGTCCGTATCGACGTTGGTGCCAAGTCCTCGCACAAAGCTGGCTGTGCTAGAGACGCACACACGCGCAACAACCTATTACACTCTGCGGCCGATGCCAACTAGGCTTGTAACACAGGTTAAGCTAAGCTATATGAAGCAAATTTTTTATATCATTCTTTTGAAATGAAAATTGTTTTAGGATGTTAAGTATGTTGCTGTAGTAATAAAAATTTAAATTCTAATTGAAGTAATTCATTGAGAAGCCAAGTCTGGATGCATTTTATTTTATTTGGTGTAGACAAATATGATAAAAAAGTGAACTAGTAACTTATTTTTTCACGAATCAACCTTGCGGTCACCGCGTCTCAAGGTGTAGTTAACGAAAGGTGTACAGAAATGTGAGTACGGAGATTTCAAAAGTAAACAAAAAAAATCAAATATCGTAAAGAAATCCCTCCATAATAACTCCATGTATATGTGTATGATTTTTTTCTCTTCTACTATTTTGATGTATTGAAAGTGGAGTTCAATGGATTAGTCTTGGTGTGTGACTAGTTTAGATGATGAGGCTAGGAGGTGGAAACTGCTACCCCTTTTACTGTGTCACCGTTTATTGCTACACTTATTAATTAAAATTAAAATCATTTTCATTATCAGCCTATCGTAGTAAACTGTTGTACATAGGCCTGTCCCATTGCACTCCGCTTAGATAATTTTCGGCTTCTCGCATCCGGCTCCTGAAAGCCATCTTAAGCAGTTCGTCACTCCACCTGGCCTGTGGGCGCCCTGGACTATGTTTGCCTAGACGCGGTCTCCACTTTGTCAAAAAGGGTGACGAATTCAAATAAAGTTTTCAAAACTATAATTATTATTATTGACAGCAAAAAAATAAAGTTCAGGCCCGCTTTCGCAACGCAGTACTAAAGAGTCCTAAACTCGTGCTGCCTTCAACTATTCACATGTGACGCAACACTCATATGCAATGTGCAGTCGCGATACATTGTTCGCTTAATGGACGACCTTATTATTTGAAGGTTTTCGCAAATTAGTTATTGCTACATGTTTATGTTTAGTCGACAGTATTTCAGCTACATACCAGAAGCCTCATAAATTACATTGTAATATAAAAGCATATTTTAAAATTATTTTTTTAATTTTTCCACTTGTCTGCGTAAAAGTTTGATAAAGGTTTATCAGAAATATCCCGTCAATTAAACTTGAATTATTTTTATCAAATTTCTTTTATTATTATAATATACATTTTGGAAGCTCAGAGAGGTGGGTTCAAAACCACTAAACTCTCGAACTATATTTTCTATCACGCAGCAAAATTACAATTGTTCAAAAATATTTAATTTGTAACGTAAAGCTTCAGTAATATTATTGGTCATAAGATACATAATCTGATGTAACTTGTCACTGGTTGTAACACACAAGTGTTGATTGAACGATCACACCATGAGGATGAGCTAGTGCTCATTCTCAATATGTGACGTTGCACAAACTGACCTAGTAGTACTCAAGATACGATACATATACTATAGTTGGTCATAAGTCATAATATACATGAACTGGTGTCCTTTGTCACTTGTTTCAACACACTAGTGTTCATTTGACATATTTGTATATAGCTCATTCTGGTGAGTAGGTATGGTTCAATGGTAACTACCCAGTGATCCACTGAAGTAGTCCGTAAGAAACTTGTGGCGATATAGATACATACTTTGTAATACACAGATTTGTATTTGACAACAAGGAATATGTTATAATTTTGGCTTACTTTGGATGACATCGAAGAAGACTTATTTTTAAGTGCATAATATTACATAAACACCTACGGTATGTATGATCGTATTTCACTCACGCCTTTCTCCCTACATATTCTATAGTTAAGTAAAGGCTTACTAAACTATATAATATCTAGTATTTTTCTTATATTCTTACAAGTTTTTTATTCTGTCACCGGGCCATATGAATTTTTTGTACGGGTGTCTCATTTTTGTTTTCTTTTGAACTATACTGTTTTCAGGAAATTTAATCAGTGTTTGTTTTTCCGAGGTCGACTTTTTAAACAGCCGCCTGTTTCCGTTTTAATATCATTTTTTAATGAAGTGTAAATAAGATGACCTTTAGTTACATTTTATATAATTCTGCGAAGATTTATGAAAGTTACGAGCGTTCTTCCGTACTGGTGTAAATAATGATATATATTGCTAGAATCTTATCGAGTGGAAAATTGTACATTACTGGACACTATGTACAATAAAATTATGGCTTTTTTTGGGCAGGAAAATGGTTTATTTTAGTAATGTATTCATTCTTACCATCAATTATTTTATAACCGGCTGCCTGCCTGACCAATCATTCTTGGGGATGTATCTTTTTAGACCTAGTATAAAAATAGGCAAGATAAAACAGATATGTTATATCCCTACCCCACCTACAAGAGGTAATCAGGGTAAGAAACACCTTAAGATTAGGAGGAAACGGGACATTGATTGCAGTACTGAAATGCAGTAGCTCAAAAAGCTAGGGTGCTTTGGCGACGCCATTAGGACAGGCATCAATTGGCATTAATGTATTCAACATATTATTAAGTGTATTCAACATAGTGGGCTTAAAACATCGATAGCTTTTCCTTAAAAAGGAGGTAAGTAACTGAATAGTAGTGTCATTTTCTCTTATCAATACTCAAAGATATTCAATTGTGTATTAAGGAATATCGCGCTTGTCTACGTCGTAGACGATCCTTTAAATATTGCTAAATTATTTATTTTGTTTATTATATTTATAACACACTTTTAACAAATGTAAAACCTATTTAAAAAAAACTACAAAATAAATTGTAACCCATATCAATTAGATGTAGGTTAATATAAAGGTTTGGAATGTAGTGTGGATGATAATAATACCATAATTTGACATTTTAATCTAAAAAAACGCTGATCTAATGATGACGCAAGAGGTGGACAGTTGTTAATAACAATATCTCAGAAATCTGACACACAACGCCATTTAGTTTCAACGAAACAGAGCTTGTGCTAGAAAAGCTAGATTTACTGATATAATACTTATATACTTTTTTTTTGTAAATACATACATATTATAAATAGAAAACACCCACACTCCGAAACATAATATTTGCAGATCAATAAACACACACACAACACAAATATTTGATCCCACCCGGGAATCAAACCCGAGACAGCAGTCGCATACGCTACCAGTTTCAGTGTTACTAAAAGACCCCCTTAAATTTGGCCGAGTCGAACAGATTAGGGTTAGTAACGATGATTTGGTGGCAAAGTATATTCAATTTCCAAATTTAGTTCGTTATTACAACAATTTTTTTTTTTAGTTTTTTTTAAACTATTATTTCTAATTTGCTTATAATATGATGTTACAACGACGGAATCAAAAAGCAAAATCAAAACCTCAAAATATTTAGCTTTAAAAACAAAATCTAAGTCCTAGCAAATAAGACCACAAATAAGATTTTTTAAGTGTATAGCCTATTTCAGATGTTTTGGAAACATCTCTGACTATACAGACTATAAACCATCAGGTATCATAACCTATGAGAGTATTAAAAACTTAGTGATGTAAAAATAACATCGTAATTTGAAGGAGCGTAAAAGTACAGTGTAGTAGAGGATTAACGATATCGCCACCACGCAGACAAAAGTACTCATAAAAATACTTTTATTTCTTAGTGGTCTTTTCGTGCAAGAAATTCACTTTTGTTTGACTGAGATATAATGGCTCCGAACAAAAGATACTATTATGAAGCGTATCTATTAGAATTTATTGTATCTTTTGTATTTTGTAAGAGATTTTTCTTTTCTGGTTGAAATTAATATACGTACGCCGAATATAAGTTTGAACTGGATAGAAACGTGTCTTACCAATAGTATTGTATATTGGATAATATACGTGTGTATATCACTGAACTCCACATAAACCGCTGATTCGATTTATAATATAGTTTTAGTGTAGTATTGAATGAATTTAATGTTAGTGTATTATTTTAGATGTCTGTTTTTTGTTTTATTATCGACATCACCTATGAAACCAAAAGTCCGATAAATATTTCAATTACTGATTGTATGTTTTAACACATATTCAAATATTACTACAAACTTTTAGCTCCATGCAGACGTTTGTATTGGAATATTTAACTATATATTTAATTTTATAAATCTATCTAAAAATATCTTACTATGTTTATTATCATACCGTAACTGATACTTTAGCACACCTGCCAAATAAACTCCTAACAAAATAGATATGCTCACTCAAGAGAGTTAGAGTATGAAATAAAGATGCGAAGATTGAATACTGTTACAAAAGTACTTAAAATTTTCTGTCGTAAACTGAGAGCAAGCACGACGCATAAATGTTTCTATCTCATTCTTTTTATTTACTCACTTTATGTTCGCAGGGAGCTATTTAGTTGAGATGTCTACCATAAAATTTATGCAGCTTTAGTTGAAGAGTTATATTGTTTTGTAAACAAGCTCTATTGTATCAAACGCTGTACATAAAGACAGCGGTAGGTAATTGTGTTTACTTGACGGCGTACTGACTTGGCATGTTTTCACAAGATAGAAAAATTACTTAAAATTTTCTTAAAAATATTTTCTAGCTTACTGCTTTAACCTTTTTTTGGTAGAATATTCAAATTGAAAGCCCAACATAACTGTCATGTCGACATGTAATGTAGCCAGGTATATGATAACGTCGGATGTGTGGGCCCACGTGACATGATCCGGCGGACGCTGGTTGGCCGGTCGCGTGACACCAATCTCCTCATTGTTGTGTCCGCTCCTCGCAGGACGTTCTAGTCAAGCCCTGCCACTGAAACTAAGAATGTCCTATTAGGCCACGCAAGTGCGTTTAAAAGATACACATTTAACTATTAAACTGTAAAGCTTAGAGTTAAGATTGTGTTAAGGTGAGGAGTGAAGAAACGAGTCATGTACAATTCACAAACTAGTAAATGTATAATAAAATACTTTTCAGAATAACACACGAATATATACTTGACCACATATTTCGTTTATCGTGTGTACACAGTTATAGTAAGTATTTTATAACCTGACCCGTCATTACAGCTGTAATGTGATACGATATGTAAGCTGCTGCTTCCTGCTGTTATTTACTGTCGATACACTTACGTAAGGTGATCGATCATTAGTCTAAAAAAATATAATTTACTATTTATTTACTATAAACGACTTCAGTAGATTGGAGTCGTTGTCGTCATAGTTGTGGCGTGAAGTCTACCCTGTAGCTGGAATATCGAAAGAGTCAATAGTGTTGCTTGCTAAAAACCCTCCCATCTAAATTCTATTTTTGCTGATTAGGAGTAAGACCACTTAAAAATACCTTAATTACCTTTAAATGTTTTCCATAGCCGAAGGGACTTCTGACTCTTCTGACTGAGGTGGATGAAATACTCGTATGTTATAAGGTTGATAAAACAAAACGGAATTTCATTTTCGTTTTTGTAATATCCCTGGTCAAACAGGATTGCTAACATGAGACACTAATGAATAGAGTTATCGGAATTCCTTAATAAATAAATAAATAATTATAATGTTTTCACATATTTCACACACGGCGGTCTCGTCCCAAACTAGGCAGAGCCTGCACTATGGTAACCAGACTGCTGATAAACATACTTATAAATTGCTAAATACCCAGGACAAATAACTGTGTGATATATATTTATCTATAATAATGCATATTATAGATAAAGTACACCCAGACACAGAACAAATGATCGTGCCCATCACACAGTTATTTGTCCTGGGTGGGAATCGAACCTGGCGTAGCATTCAGGGTCACTAACCACTAGACTAACAGGCCAGTCAATAAGAAGAGATTCTGCGATTCTTTGGCGTTACGAATGATTATAGACACTGGTAATCATCAATAATATCTAAGCTGATACGCCCCGATCAGCTGTGGATGCAACCGGCAGATGTCGAGTACTCGAAACACGAGCGTTATTCATCGTAACGCTGGTACATCTCAAAATTTGCTGTATATAACACCAAGCTCATTCCCTTCTCCGCAACCAGACATCTCTTCCGCAATCAGACAGTCTTGAATCAGTGGAGTGTGGCGCGAACGTTATCTTATAAAGGATATTACATCTACATGTATGAATCAAATGATATGGATATTTGAAGTGTCTATATTTTATAAATGTATACACAAGGTGAAAGGGACATCGTGTCGAATACTGAAATAGTGTATTCAGACCATGATTCTGAGTCGAAAATCATTGGAATTTTCTGCCGGAAAATTCATCATACTTTTTTTTAATTTTCCATTTTTCTGGTTAAAAATGATGACAAATGATATCACAATGAGTAGACAGAACATTTAACCGATTTTTTTAAAAATAAATACCAAAAAACTGCAACATAATTAATCAAACAGCCGAAGCGCGCGGGACCTCCACTCCGGCCGCCATTTTGTGTTAGTGTGCGTAGACAGTTTGCACCCACTACACTTGTAGTTATTACTTTTGTGCGATACCTACGGGGAATGACCTTAACCTTTGACAGCTGATTGCATAAAAAGTTTAATTTTCCGGCAGAAAATTCCAATGATTTTCGACTCAGAATGATGGTCTGAATACACTATTTTAGTATTCGTTTTTTATTTAATTCGAGTTACTTTTTAAAATTGCATAGTTATAGAGTCGCCATCAGAGTGTTCTTTCCGAACGGTATTCAGTAAGAACACTACAACCTACAATATTTTTTAGTAATATATTTTTTTAAATTATCCTCAACACAGACATTAAGTAAGGTAGTATCCACGCATTTTTTTTTTTTTTTTTTTTTAAAAGACAACTCCCGCACTAGAAATAAATCCTGTGTCGCGGGGGACTTTACAAACATACATGAAACGGACACAAAGTACATCCAGACTCAGAACAACAATTTGTGGATCACACAAAGTGTTGGTCCATGTGGGGTTTGAACCTACAACACTCGGCGTAGTAGGAAGCGGCGTGGCGACCGCTTAAACCACTCCACCATCCGTGCAGTCAATTATTATTTATTCATTCAATTAGTCATTCTTAATATACCTTATGTATAGCCGAAACACAACTCCAAGTGTTGCATCTTGCCAGTAGAAAACATAATATTAAATAGTTCCTCCTCATCCTCCGAGCCTTTTTTTAAATACTAGGTTGGGCTTTCAGTTTACTACGAAAAAGTTAAACTTCGATTTTTTTACGTGGAGCGACTGCCCCGAGACCATCACAATCCCAGCAATAGGCGATATAGAAGTTCTGTAAATAGACTGTTGTCGGACTTTTTAGGGCTTCAACTACCTGTAACGATTACCACGCATGTTCGTATGGCTACGGCTTAGCGTGCTCTCCAAGGCATGAAGGGGTTTAAGTGTGTTAGGAATGGTCACCCATCCATAGGCCGATCTGGCTAAGGTTGCTTAAATTTGCAATGTCCTAACCTACTCTACACTCTACACTTCGCCACGAGCTCCTTTATAATTTTATTGCCAAAGATAGTTTTATGAAATTCAATTTCATTCATCATTCAATGCGTAAGTAACATTATTGATGTTGCGAGTAATTATACTCGTAGATGTTGATTACTGTTGGGGCTTCAACGTAGTTAAAGAATACTCCCAAGATTTGTACAGGGTTTTATTGTCAAAAATGCTTTAGTTTCACAATTTTATGTGTCGCAATGCTCGCTCGTCGGAAGTGAGGGAAAAAGTAGTGTTTTAAGGTAGTAATAATGTATAGTGTGTAATGAAACGAATAGCATAGACAAAGAAGACTATAAGAGATATAAGAAGGCATATACGGCGTTAACAATTACCATTTACCATACGACGATCTACGTTTTCTTTTGGTTACTTGAAAGCATTTTAATCAATAAATTTATCATCAACTGTCGAATCTTAAGATCTTAGATCAAATTAAGACTACCACTTAGACATTATCATCAATGCGAGTCAGATTAAACCTTCCAGTAATTCATTATTATACATTATACTAAATAATGCAGTACTGTCAACACGCGTGTGGTCTTTAATGTTCCGTTCATAAACCCAATGAAATACTTAACGATTTGTTGTAACATAACAAGTTGTTTGGTCGCTACTACATACGATAAATTTACACGTTTTATGTGAACGCGTGTATAAAGTGGTCACATGTTCTCTAGGTTAATGTGGAAGCCCTCCAGTGGAACCAACACTACATCAAGTTCAGTCCAATTTATTTAGTAAATAATAATTATTATTATTGGTTTGTAAATAATAATAATTATTATTAGAAAAGATAAACTTAAAGTTTATCTTTTCCAATAAATGCTTTTGTAATAAATGGTTTAAATTAGTCGAGTCACCATTGTGTCAATGCTCAAAACCTGACTCTAACTGTGAACAGTCTGCTTATCATATCCTCTGGGAATGTAGTCCTTGGTATAATGAACGTAATATAATGCTGAATAGCTTACATGTGACATCTGGGGCGGTATACTATGGGGATCTTGTGTCAACTAGGGTGAATTTACGTGCGTTTAGGCGATTTTGCCATAAATAGAAATGATGCTACCCTGTTTAAAAAAAAGTGTATGCCTATTTTAATTCATTTTGTCTCTCGCTTGCTAAGGAGGGATGTGGATTTATTATATTTTCAACTCCTCCAATTTTATTCTGATTAATTTTGTTGCGGGTTCACAGACCGTTTAATTTTTCTGAGACATCCCGAGTGTCATAACTGGGTATGTTCGTTGGTCACTGCTGTTGATCTTGGTGTACAGGAGTTACAGTGGCAACTTCTGTACACCAGAAGTTACTTTGTCGGACTTTTATGGGACTGCCCCCCCCCCCGTGTGGGAGGGACTAGTCCCATAAAAAATGGTTTTGTACTACCAAGGAATAAGTGATGGTGAAAGGTTATCGGTGCTTATGAAAATTATAACAATAAAAGTGTGTCATTCTTACCCCTCTTGTGACACTCTAACGGCTTTACCCACTAATAGAAACAGAACGAACCGATAGATTTGATTAAGTTTGTAGTTGTCCAGTTGGGTGTCTCCATTACGAGCAAAAAGTTGCGGTATTTTCTTTTGCTCATTCCATTTTTATTTATTGCTTTACTATTTGAAAATAAAATTGATTTAACTTAAGCGTATACACGTACATACATATATCATAATCAACTCAAAAACATCTACATTGTCTGTAGCTTTCTGTAGGATACAGGAATTTTCTTGGAACAATTTGTTCCCCAAATGCGTTTAAATATACATGTAAGGAGATTATGAGAACGTATTGTGTTTAAAATTTTCAGTTTTAAGATTAAATCCGCGTTAAGTTTTCGCATCACGGCAAACTCGGTTGCGCTGCGCTGACATCGGAGGTAGGTTAATGACTCCACAGAGGTCGCCCATTGTTTTGGTAAACAATGCAACGACGGCGGGCGCGCCGTCAATCCTTCCAGTTATTCGCTTCACCAGGTGACGTGCCGCGACCCTTTTAGCTCTTACGTGAAAAATGTACCAGCTAAACGCGCCTTACAATGGCTTAATTAAACCTGCGCTCGTTACACGATGTGTTTACAGCCGCATTAAAACGAACTCCATCGCAATCAGCATCGTAATTATTATTAACTCAGTACATATTCATAGGCACTCGATACAAAATACGCTTCAAGGAATAAGTTCTTTTTTGTACACACACGAATAAATACCAAACCTAGCTAACTGCTAACTATAGTTTAAGATTATCTTGTTATGCAAATATGCAAATCTGTATACGTTGTAGTAGATTGTTTCAACTTCAGTTATTTACGTCATCCCTCAGTGAAATATCCCTTCAATTAACTTTGGACAAATTAACGGGCAAGAGAAAAATATAAAAGCGGAATGGAGCGCGGGCAGAGAGGGCAGGAGGGAAGAATAACTGGGTTCGCGGATAATTAATGGTTTCATTTATGTTTCTGCACTTGAGAGTCTTGATTGTGCTGAGTTAGGCCGCCTTTTTACTTTTCCAAGTTTCCAATTGCCATTGTTCAATCAAGACCTAATTGAAAATTGTAACGGTATGATAGTCTCGGAATAAAGTAAGACTCATTCTTGAGTTATTTATGACTATCGATGTATCACGTTAATAATGGAGCACCAAAAAAATTCAAATAATTGTATTTAGTTTCGAACTATTGATCACTGCTTTGTAAATTATACCCTGAAATGGCACTTCAATATTAAGTTATATAACAAAGTTGACTTAGATATTAAAATTATTATATAAATAGCTTTAGGATCCAAGGAATGTCTACATTAGCATATCGTAAGGATTTAGTGTTCAAACTGTCATAGATTTTCAAGCGTTGCCAACTTCGTCTTTCTGTTGTGACTATATTTATGAGAAAATGTCATATAATGCTATACAATATTGCTACGCTATTAATTTGACAGTTGTTCAAAGCATTCCGCCTTTGTTGTCGTTTTGCCTTCACAAACGAAAAAAACAAGTTTCTTTTATTTGACGTATGTTTTAGTAAACTGAAGGATGGACAGGGTCTGTCAAATTTGAAATATGTAAACGAACATAATAGGTTAGTTTCTCAAATTCAAGACGGTTAATGTATCAGAACAAATTATATTTAGTAGGTATACATGGATGTGAGACGTCTACTTACTTAATATACATCTAACGGTCTACTTAATATACTACTACAATATTTCTGATAGGACAGATGTCACTAAAGGTGTCGTTGCTACGATTTTATAAAATAATTTCTAAAAAAAAATGTTTATTTTATTTAACTAATAACTCAAAAACGGCAAACCTATTTATCATTGAATTCATAAGTATACATTCTGAACTGTAATACGTCACATA
The DNA here is from genome assembly GCA_902825455.1 of Arctia plantaginis. Taxonomy (NCBI): domain Eukaryota; kingdom Metazoa; phylum Arthropoda; class Insecta; order Lepidoptera; family Erebidae; genus Arctia; species Arctia plantaginis. Next base: position 1,440,764 of record CADEBD010000312.1, on the reverse strand, counting down.
TCCTGTATTCTCAATGCCCTACTGTTTAACTCCAGTCTAGTATTTCTAGATATCTATCTTGTAGATATAATTCATTTACTTTATATATACATGTAAAACACAGTAAAAAAAGCAATCGTGAAAACGTTTTATTATGGTTTCACGTAGTCTATGTACCTTTTATCCTTCTCTCACTTCACATATTATGTGTACATCGTTCTATTTTCCTAGTCATGGCAAATGAGTATTACCTATCTAGTTATGCCACCTGCTGCACTAGCATAATTACATTTAATAAACTAATTGACAAACGATATATGTATGGTTGTCACTTAGGTACTTATATAGATAGACGTCAAATTTGTGAACAGTCAAATATTTTAAAGTAGTAAGATCTTAGCACTACCTAATATTTTAACGGACCGTTCTGGCAGTTTAGACTCATTCCATTAGCTTGAAACTGAGAAAAGAAGTTATATTTATAACTCCTATTCAAATTTATTGGCTTTGAACGCTAAGATATATTAGATTAGTTTCATACATAGAGCTTAGTCTATGATAATCTCCTAAATAACCTAAAGTCAAATACGAGCTAACACAGCCAGGTACACAGACACAACACAAAACTTCCCACTTTCCCTTACACTGGACTGCGAAATCAGATCGAACGGTGTGTACATATTGTTATGCAGATTCGAAGTCAGGATTCTAAACGTGTAGTATTGTTATTCTCGACACGAGAGTTGGGGCGCGTCACGATTACGTTTCGTCCCAACCCTGACCCCATGAACTGAGGAAATGTCACGGAGACGAGACAATTTTCGACTTACGTGTACCAAGAGTTGAAGTACATGATTTTTATTATTGCATCGTTACACCGCGTTTACAACACTACCTTTGGATTGGATAAATTCCATTTGAATATCGTTACTGAAATTGTTATATTGTGTTATATTGAAATATAAAATCTGTTACGAATACGTAAGACAATTGTTATTAATAATGAGTATAAAAATTTGCGTCTGTAAATATAAAAATGTTGATATTTTAAGTTTATTTTTGTAGTTTTAATTTTTAAAACAGTATGTGTATATCTACATATATGGCTAGTAAATAGATTAATAAGTAGATATTATTATTTATGGGAATGAATCTGACGGTTTCCACATACAGTTTGTGGTTATGATTTACGCAATAAAACATTCCATTTATTTGATAGACATTCTTTAAAATTGTTTTTAAATGGTACTGCCGTTACATTCTAGCAAAAGTTTGTGTATTGTGTTTTGATAACTTTCACAGCAAATTTTAATTACAGGGCTGTGGTTTCTCATGCCAGCTGTTTAATATAAATTTAAACGCCTTTCTCGGAATTTCCACGCGGATGCTTTTGGGCATTGACCCTATTGAATCGCATCCCGATTCTTGAAGAATGTTTTTCCTTTTAATTGCTTTTAAAATGATTGTTAGACTTGGTTAATTTCAGCAAGTCATGTCATATCTATGTTAAAAAGTTTATGCAAAACACTGAAAAACACAAAATAAGATTAGCTAAATCTAAATAACTTTGTACGGATAAAAAAGTAGGAAAATAATTAATTTAATTAAATAGAAGTATGTGTCTGTAATTTTACTAAACAAGAACGAATGGGCCATGTCCAATAAATAAATTAAAATAATATATATAAGTTGCGAGGAGGTTACTTCGACGTCCATAATTTTCGCGAAAAGGTTTTTCCACTAGGCCTTACCTATTTTAAATAGTTGTTTAATGGGTACGTCCTTAATTAGAAACTGTACCGAGTTAAATAGATGCTCCTCTTCTGATTTAATGAGGAGGCAATCGTGTGATCCCTTTCGCACAGAATTGGCCCCGCCCATCAGGCGGTGAAAATCAATAACATACTCCAGAAGTGTGTTTAGTGTCGTACCTTGCTGACGTTGCTGGCAGTCGGATGTAACAGTCAAAAAACCTAGACATGTAGATTTCCTGCTTACAGCTGCAGTTCACGTCAAGTTCGTGTTTTCACCAAGTCGGCTCTGGCCGATCAGCTGTTTAGTGGCGTCAAACCGAAGTTTCCAAATGTATCAATTACTCTCAATACTTCGCATCACTCTACCAATACTTTTATTTTATGATTGACGTTTTTTTGGGCAATGTGTTTTTTAAAAGCTTAGTAACGACGGTTCCATCAGCTACATTAGTTGTAATAAATTTGTTGTACCTATTAATACACGAAAAACACTATTGTTGAGTATAATATTTTTATTCAAACACCACATACCTATTATTCATAACATAATACGACATTAGATTATTTATGAAGAAATGTTAATCAAAATAATATTAGGTTGTAATGAATAATAATATTTTTTATTAAAGCCAAGTTAAGTTAGTCCATTTTACACACACAGCATTTTTTTTATTATATTTATACTATTTATATATTTATACTAATTACTAATTATATTTATATATTTATACTAATTTGGTCAAATTATTTTACTTAAGGTAAGCTTTAACTTACCAATCGTTACCAAAAAAAAAGAGTATTGATAAACAAAAAGTAATCAAGAAATTAAAATAAGTTAATTATTTCAACTTCCTGATTACTTTGTCTTGTTATATATTTTTCTAAATACATAACTTAATTTAAGTTTAAGCCTCTGTAGAACGTTACATCATAATTAGGTAAGATAATGCTTAGAGGCTGAAATGCTATGAATAAAAAATTGGCAGGAGATTCATCAGCGTTGAAATTTATAATGGTACTTTCATTACCCCAAACCCGCTTCAGTCTGAATAAGCAATTAAGACAAAGTACTTATGCACCAATTGATGTTTCACTGACCTTCTTTTAGGCAGTGAAACGCCCGTAAACAATCTTGAGTACCATTTACACCGTAAAGTTATAAGCCGCTCTTCAATTGAACAATTACATTCTTGAACGTCGTTTAAAACCCTCCGAAAAGCTTTTAGCAGAATTAATATAGCATAATAATTTCCCGCGTAACGTGTAACAGAAAGCGAGTTTCCGATAATTGCCGAAGATCCTCTCGGTAAGTTTGCTCAGACGCGAGCACCTGCATTAATTACAAGATTTAGCGTCATCCCCACCATTAATAAGGAATAAACCACTCTACTTTCTTTGTCCGCCTTTGGATGTTTATTAAACCAAAAGATTAATTACGATACCGAATTTTAAGAATTCGCAACTTTGTTGAGTCGGCGGTATTCAGAATTTAATTTAAAAATTCCAAAGTTTAACGAGACAGGTGAGCTGAACTGCTAAGCGCGTTATGAATTTTGCCCTCACACGGTGCTAGTTTCGGGAATTTTTCCTGACTCCGACGAACTTTATGGCTTATCCCACACGCGTACCTATTCATGCAGAACTCATATTATAATCCTATATACAACTTGTTACATATATACTTGCACTTTGGTTGCGGTTTTCCTTCAGAGAGTGCGTAAATAAAAAATATAGTGTTTGTAGAACACACGCCGTATTTTTGTGATATATATTATGTTATTTTTTGTACTTCATCAAATATATTTAAACAGGCAACATACTTAAAATTTACGGCATTGAGAATGAATGAGTCACTGCGTAGAAACTTAAACAGTTGAAACTTAGGTTGTTTCATCACTTAATTATTCATAAATCACCTTACAGGTTAAATTAAGATCCCGTTTGGCAAATTTTACGAGTGAAGTTTGGAAAACTGCTTAAAACGAGACGTGTGCGTAATATTTACTTCGATATTTCATGACCTAGTACTGATATAATTTAGGAATTGATGAAAATGTATGAGTGGTATAGCAAGTCAAAGCGTTGTTTGTAATTTAAATTGAAAGAGAAGTGCGCTATAATTCAACACCGCAAGAGATAATACCTACTATTGATATAAAAGATTGACAGGATGTTGGCAACATGATCTCACTATATTAGGTGTCACATATGAAATACATTCCGTCATGCACTGTGTCAGTCTGTGACTTGAATTAACATCAAAACTGTGTCTCAAACTTCAATAAAATACGTTTCTTTATCCTATATATAGATATTTAAAACTATAAAATATAATTTTGGCTCTCCTTGTTAACGTCAAAACTATTTAGTATTTAACATTTTCTATCTGTTTATAATAAGTCAGAGCATTAAAAATGAGTATAAGTTTGTCAGGTTTAGGTGATAGGGCTGTCACCGCCGGGCTTACCTGCATCAATTATGAGACTTATCCCTTCCATTATAAAGCAGAAAGGCCTCCAACCCTGGCCTCGAACTTTATATCGCCTTTGATTGATTTTGGCAAACAAGACAGAATTACATTTTGTTCGAATTATAATCGGCTTTCGAGGCGCTTCATAATCTGTGTTTATTTATCGCTGTTATAGAAGTAAAAGCTATTAAGATACTGAAGCACAAAAGTTTTTACCTCAGCTTTTCCATTGAATTAGTGTTCAGAGGGTATTGTTATAAATGACAGTGGCTCAAAATGAAACAAATTCACGAATGTTCCAGTATAGTTAGATAGTAGCGTTGTTATGTTACAAATGTGAGGGAATGATGTTTTCATAGAGTTGCTATACGCAGCGATTAAAAACTCGTTGGTGAAATAATTTAAACTCCAACTAACTCAACTATCTGTAAATAAATGCACGAAACTTATTTTGTCTCGTAGATATAGATAGTGTGACATAGAGAACGAAATTATGCTTTAATATTACACGAAACTTTTTTTAGACCTGACTGGAAAAGTGCAGTGTTCAATTTGAATGTAACCTTTTCTAAAAGATTCGTAAATGAAACCTTTTTTTAGAAAAAGCTTTTGAAAATAAAATATCATCTTTGTAGCTTCATTAATAGTAGTTCACAAGCTTTTTGAAATCTGGTGCATCAATAACAGCAGACCTCTATTGTTCAGAACTTCGAACAATGACGGTGAAACTATTAGTAAAGCAACTGCGCCGATCGATCTTTACCATTATTGATTCATAATAATGCAAAGCCTCATCATGCTTGACAAACCAATTTAAAATTAATAGGATTAATGTTTTTCTATTTTTAGAGACAATTTGACCTATGTGTCGCAGCAGTAGGATATACTTTTGCATCAATTTATCTTTGTATTGGTGTAGGTATTTTTATTTACATCATGTATACCATATATTTATTTACGTAAAACAAGTGTCTTATAGTCCAAGTTTTGATGCATTTTGGTCAAGATAGAGCTGTACTATAATATGTTCTACAAATGAAATACGAAATGCTTGCTTTGCAAATATGGACGCGATCGTTGAATTAAACAGTTTGGGTAAATGAATATAATTTCCTTAGAAAATAAAATAAAATTACGGTAATTTTTAGTGTAACTTCTGATATTTTATAATAAATTTATTTTTCATACCTTTGAGAGATAACAAACTGAATTGGATATATAGTTTAACAAGATCATTACTTTTGGTGCGGTTTCTTAGTAATAAAGTATGTAAAGCCTATAATCTCTTAATGCAATTATATGGACTTTAGCCCTTATTGTATGAAACTAATTACTTCTATAGCATCTTAACTCGAGAAATAACTTTTAGAGTACTAATGCTGCTTTTTGATGTAATTATAAAGACTTTCTTACTACTCCAAACTATAAGCATCACTATGAGAGAGTCCTCTAGTGTTAGTTTTAACAATTTTAACAAACAGAAAAATTATTCTTACTGCTCTAATTGTAAAGGTTTTGATTAAAGCATAGTAATTATAGGAAAAAAAAATCTGGGTTAACACAGTGGACAGCTTTTTGCTAGCTTTGTTATTTTACACCATTGTTTCGCCTCTGCTACGGACGGTTTATATAGCAAATCTAACAATCTGGTTGGAAAATATGAAAGTCTGTAAGTTTATGACTTTACGCTCAGCTTGCGGTGCTTTTGAGTAGGATTGGAATCAAATAATTGCATTGGAGTTGTTTACTTTTATTATTTATTACTTTTACAACTACTTACAACAGCAATCAATTACATGACACTTGCCGCCAGTAACGTCTAATGCAATTCGCTCTAAAGTTGTACCCTATTCCAAATTATATATAGGTACTGCAGGGTAGAAGATTTCAGCCAGAAATTTTATCCTTCCTTAGAACAGTTGAACGTGAGCATAGATCACCCTTCTATAAAAAAATATATAGTTGCATTAGGTAGTACACATTAGATAGTGCACATAACTAACGTGCATTTAATATGGAATTGTAATAATAAACTAAACTGTATAATGAATCTGCTAATTTATATGTTGTAATAGTTTGGTATAAGAACTTAAATGTAGAGTAAGTAGTTTATTACTTACTACAACAGAGAGTATTAGACTCGTGATACGTATTCTACACACGTTCGGAAAAAGCACGTTTGGAAGAATAAAAGAGAGAAGACTGAGATTTAAAGGTGTAAAAGATTTAAAAGTTATTAACAGAGCTAAAAAAGTACATCAGTGCTATAATCAAATTGCATTTACGAAAGGTCACTTATAAATTAAGGACGTAAGGTAGTCTCACGGTGTATTTCAAATATTATTATGTACTGTAGTTAGGAGGTCCTTTAAGTATCCGGTACATCTTTTATGATAAAGGTGGGCTCTATTGTGGGTATTGAGTGCACACAACAATGTCGGAGTAAGAATAGAGTGCCTGCGCGTCCTGTCGGCCTGTCTTTTAGGAAAGTGGATATTTTTCAAATTCGAAGTTAGTTCTGATAGGTTCTGCAAGATTAACTTAACGTTTTGCTTAAGGAAAGGATTGATGTTGCTGTGACATTATGATATAATATATAGCATGAAAATTAGTCACTTTTACGACACTCTTTTTACCAGGGGTACCAAAACTTAAGACATAATTAATTATGCACTTACATCATAAGTATTATTAATTTTAAAAATAAAATACCTGAAATACAGTTTTTTATTATGTGTGCTATTAAGATACATATCGCATATGAAGCAATTTACAAAATAACGAAAATAGGAGTGAGGCAAACTAACAATTGAAGTTCCCAAATATATAAACATTTATTAGTTAGTAAAAAACAGATATACATACATAATAATATGAGTTATGACTATAATAATAATATATTTATTTGTCAGAATATTGTTGAGGTACAGGTGTTAGACATAATATGACATCCATAATATTCTGCTGTTTCCAGCGTACAAATATTTCCAGGAAGGATTAATAAATACAATGTCAAGAATTATTAAATATACTTGAGGATTATAAAATACAATGTAAAAAATTATTCAAAGCAATGTTATGGGTATTAAATTGAATTGAATTATTGAGAATATAAAGGCAAGTCGTCGTCTAATTGATAATTTGAGTAAAATTTTTGATTTAAAAACTCATTTGTTGAGTAGTAAAACTTATATAATAGGAAGTCAAACAATTTCTTTTTAAATGTCATGAAGTTAAGGTTTTTAAAAATATTAGGTAATTTATTATAAACACGAATTGCTTTACAGTAAACATTATTCGCAAATAATTTAATCCTTTGTTGGGGTACACATAATTTGTGGATATTTCGGCTTATATATGCAGTATGTTTAATTTTATAAAAAAATATACTTTTAGTTATCGTTAGTTCCTTTTCTAGAAACTTGTAGTTATGAAGCTAGTTCCAATTCAAGCCGTTAAAAAATAAAAAACTTTAACTATAACAAATGTTAGCTTAAATAGGCATATGTATAGTTAACTATGCATATGGTAGCCTACTTTCAACGTCGAACTAAGAGTGCCATCAATTAATTGTTTACCGTTTGTTTCTGTCAAATCCACGACTCTGGTAAATTAAAATAATAAAGTTAAGCATTCATAAAGATAGCAATCACTTTCTTTTAACGCAGGGCATAAAGATAAGAATAAATTGTCCGACCCGTCGTAGATTGATACTTTATATCAAAGGATTGGAGCTTTCATCTATAACATCTATTCTGCTTGTTTCACTAGAAAATTTCAACCAAACATTTAAACAAAGTTTATTTTTGGACTTATATTTCTATGTGATTAATTTTTTATTTATTAAGGCATATTTACAGAATCAACACAAACATTCATACACATAATTGTTTCAAACTAAGTTCACGTGCTACTCTAATTACAAATATGCACAACATTCACACATAGACAACATAATAATTTGAAAATAGCAACTTGAATTTATACATAACTAAAAAAACTTATGCACTTTACGAGATCAGTAGACGATTGGTTTTTATTAATAGTGGAATTGTACCAAATTTAACAAAATTAATACAATTAAAAATCATAAAAGAAAAAAAAGAAAAAAAAAATACTTCTGAAAATGTACTACACTATGCATATAAATAACTTATGTTAAATTAAATTAGTGTCATCGATAATTTTGCGCTTAAAATGTTGGAAATGGAGTGTAAGAAATCAAGGTCAAGTCTCCTTCAGCTGTGATTGTATGTTGCAGTGTGTCTAGTTAGAGGAGCTTGTGCACCCAAGTTGGTTCGGTGTGTCGGTACATCGAAGAATGAAAAAGTATTCCTGATTTTAGCGTTTGGCCTAGGTACGCAGATCCAAGTAGTCCCTGGCTCTGTGATAACCCCTTTACCACGTTTTGTAAAAACAATAGGTAATGCATCATTCTCCTATTTCGCAGAGAGTTCAATATAAAATAGGCAAAGCGATCATTGTAAGAGCCTCTAGGACTGTTACCAGGAGTAACAAATGCCAAATGTCTAGTGAATGCTCTTTGGATTGACTCTATGCGTTATGTGTGAACTGTATACCGAGGATTCCAAACGACACTACCAAACTCCAATGTACTCCTCAAAAGTGTTTTATAAAGAACAAACTTTTATTTTTTATGATGTTTAAAATGCTTAGTATTTCGCTTTATGAAACCCAACAATGATATCATATTGAGGAATAAATGGTATTTTATAGTCAAGGATAACACCCAAGTCACGCACTTGATCGAATGTGGCAATTAGCTCGTAATTAATGCGGCAACTAGTTTGGATTATGTTCTGTTTTTAGTGAAACGAACATGTTGGTATTTGGCAGCATTTAGTACCATTCTGTCATCACAACACCATTTATAAATTCTATCAAGACCATTCTGCAGTAATCCCGCATCAACCACAGAGCTAATCTGACGTGATAGTTTCATATCGTCAGCATAGAATGAACAATCACAGTGTTGCACCTGCTTGACTATGTCATTTATAAATAGTAAGAATAAAATCAGACCAAGGTGAGATCCCTGGAGAACTCCCGGTAACTTAATTATAATTATTAAAAATATTTTATATGATAAATAAAATATTTTTCACATATTTTCAAACATATTTTATTCTTCTTGTTTTGCCTGAGTTAAAGTTATTCATTGCTATTAGCTAGTCCAAAACATTTTTTTGTTCTGTTAAAGGTTTTTGTTGAATGTTGGGATAAAAGCCCTGGCACGTGGCTTAATGTAGACATGTCAAAGAGTTTGTATACAAGCTGTTAGAGTAAGTTTATGTGACAGCTAATATGTTTTTGCGTGGAAAGTTACAAATGATTGTAGTGGTGATTAACAAAGTACTGAAATAAAAGTTTGTCGTTTGTTTGTGAGATGATACAGTTATACTTTTGTGTTACGAAGGAAAATTTTGGGTTATGTTTGTTGCGTATTTTATGTATTTGTTTGCTGAAGCTTATAGTGCACTATTCAATAATTTAAAAAAATGATTATTTATTTTATTACAATACTGGAATTTACAATTACGTAGTTTATACTTTATTTTACATTGTGCAGGAACAACTTTTGTATATTTGGTTTATTTAAGGTTTATTTAATTTATTAATTGCAAGTTCATAATGATCTCAAATTCTTACCATTATGATATAATTATATATATAAATATATTTATATTATTTGTTATACTTATATCAGTTACTTTCTAATGACCCAATAAAAGGAACTTACTTAAACGACAAGTCTCAACTTCAAACATAGTAAATATAGAAAATGTTTACCAGCAACTACAATTGCTTCGTTTGTACCTAACAAGTGCCTGTCATAACCCCATTTAGTATCGTAACTGGCCTGACTTAACTGAGGTAATTAAAATAACTATAAATCTTGTTAACGCTGAAAACAGCGACATCTAGACTAGTTTACCAGTACTACGAATGGTGGCTGAAGTTATATAGGATGTTATGGAAAGTTGTATTGATGTTGTGTAAAAAACATAGATGAATGTTGAAACAAATAAATATACACCCAAAAATTAGGAAGGTGGGTGCTGTTGTGCAGTGTTAAAGGACATTATGCGTGATTTTAAACTTAGTAAATTTTTTAACAGCAAAGTAGCGAGAACTGAGGATGAATGTTTGTATGGATTTTAGCATTTGTATGAAATGTTGAAATCCTTACAGTATTCAGAAACTTAAAAGAAAGGAATAACAGTTATGTAGTCAATTGCGTTTGGCATTTGAAACAGCAGTGGTGAGATGACTACTGAGAGAAAGCTTCTAATCATTATCATTTTGGCAAGATTATACAGATTTCTTTAAATAAGGCATTAAATGACAATTGATAACTAAAAAGATAATTTAAATTCAATCTACAACATCCAGTGTTGTAGCTTCAATTTAAAGTTTTGAAAAGAAAACTCACCACTATTCATTATATCATCTACCAAACCGAATGGTTTGTAAAAATAATGTGCATGTTCGAAACAGCGCCCTCTCTTAATTATGCATTGCAACTTAAATACTTAGTTCTGCCCGATTCTTTTTAAAACATTAAGTTATAAGAATCTCTAATCACGGTTTTCTCTTAACATTTTCAAAGCTATTATTGGCTTACGACGTGATCCGCACAAAATTTCGCGGTCAATAGCAAATAAACAAGTAAGCACCAAAATGGGAGAAAAGTTCAGCAAATTAATGTCTGTATTTAGCGGGGTACTGCTGTACTTGCATCTCCTAAGGGAGGAACTACAGGATACTGCTTGCAGGTAAGTTGGACATACAACAGATTTCCCAATATACTGTTAATGGTCATCTAAAATTAAACTAAAGTTTGGTCTCAAATCTAGTGAGCTAGACTACATATTAATATACCATGTACAAAAACGTATATCAGGGTAAACCACTCTATTTATTAATATAAGAGACACGAAAATGTAGAATTATTTATGTATTCGTGTAACTTTAATTTTTAAAATCTCATTTCCATGATGACTTGTTGATGCCGTCTGCAGCAAAAATTAATCTCATAAATACAACTCTATAAAATTAATATGTATTTCCATTTTACTAAAAAAATGAGAATCTAAGTAATACAAGCAGGCAAGACAATTCTAGATTCACTTTAAACATAAAATAACGAATATCACATAAAAGTACATCATATCCTGACGTTGTTTTGTTTCGCCCTGACCTAAAATACATATATGAGTAAACATCGTCTAAAGTCGTGCCTGCAGAGATTTAAATAACTAAAATATCAACCTGTGCCTATATTTCGACAACAGCGTGCTGTGAGCAAGGGGCAAGGTACGTATTGAACGTATCTGCTATCGATCAAATAATAAATTCAACTAGGACGCTTTGGCTGTCACGCACACGAAATAAAATAATACAATTTGTAATATTCGACGTCCCTATTTTTATTCGAGTTTAGAATCGACTTATAAATAAACCGCAAGTCGCGAGTGGGAGCATCACATACGCCTGCTATTATACAGCTCGTGCGAAATGAGCACAGAGCAATAAAAAGTGTGTTAAATTAAAATTTAAACAACTTTAATTATGTAATCGTAAATAAAAACACAAATTACACGCGATTATAGGTGGTTATGCTACGTTTAATTAGCAGGCTTTATCGGTGGCAACACGTGTGGTCACGTGGTCACGTCATTGTGCACGTGTGTCCCGTTCCCGACTTCACCCGTTAACGCTGACATTCCTTTAATACAAATAGCTTTTAAATATTAAATTAGATGCTACCGATTCCTTTGGTAATCATAAAACGGAATGTTTTTTTAAAACCCTTATTGTGCTTGCCAGTAACTGTTACCCCTGCCCTTTTTTTTGTTAATTTGACGAATGTATTATTCTAAGCTACTGTCACGGCCCGCGATGATTCTTTTTTTAAATTAAAGTTCATTTTGATATATTCAATTTGTTCCACTTTTTTGTTCTTGTGTAATGTTGTTGTATTTGATTATTGGCTTTATATATTCAATTTTCGGTAAGAAATATATCTTATGAAATCCACATATCACTTATAGGATTACAAGACAAGATGTCTGAACACTGTTACAATACTTCTGCATTGTGCACAGTTAATTCTCTCGCCTTGAATAACTAATAAATTTTGGTTTTTGACTTTAATGACTTGGACGTGACTGTATTTTTTTTTGTCTTTTCAAAATAGAAAATTACACCGATAATGATCCTAATGATAAAAATGTTGATGTGATACATTTTTATGTTATTTTTAAAGGCTAAAGTCTCAACTCCGATTTTTCACAGTGACATGAATAACCATTACAAACGTTTAAATACAAACAGTTTAAAGGAAGCAACACAATGCATGTGATAAAAGTAGGAAAGTTTATATGTTTATAAGTATAATACAAACAGAAAGCCTATTCCGTAAATCAATCAGTAATAAGTATGTTGGTAGGCACATCAAATATGTATTTTCAGCGAAATATTAGCCGCCTTTGTTGGAGATTTCGCAGATATTCCGGCAGGATTAAAACCCAATCTCTTTTTGTTACTCTGCCAGAAGAGATTATATTCGTAACGAATGTGCGTTGTATGAAACTCTGTATATAATACATATTATTGTTACACTAAGTTGTAAAAATTATTATTACGATGCCAGTCGACAGTTTTTATTCCACAAAAATGATACGAAAAGAAATCGAGTGGTTTTTATATTTTTTGTGTGTGAGTAATATCTTTGTTAGAGTTATGTTCTACTCATATATGGTAGTAGGTTTCCACTATGTTATAATGAAATCAATTTTTGACTGTCAGCGGTATTTTTATTTTATACACGGCGGCAAACTTGAAGGGCTTGCTAGCAATCTACGTATACTTTAGGATTAGGCTTTAAGAATGTGGATAAAGGTAACTTTAAGCAACACTAAGCAAGTGATCTCACGTCTAGTGTGTTCTAATTTAGCCTACTTCTCGAACGCTATTATTATAATAATCTGTTATTTCAGACTAGCTATACAGGTCATACCCTTAGTGTCTTCGTAACAATTTATTAGTATGTATTTAAGTGCCTGTTACTCACTATTTTTAAATAGAATAGTCAAACCTTTTAGCAATGACTTTTCAAATGCTGTTTTTGGCTTGCCGTAGAAGTTGTATAAAAGCTTATTTCTGGAGACAAAGATAGGTAATTTTGGAGGAGAACTATGAAGGGTAATAGTCGAAATAAGAATCCTATTTAATGTATGATACTTAACGATATTGTCAAATATCTAAATAATAAATAATTTAAGTTATTTTCTAATTCGTGGAAAACCCGTTAAGCTATTTAAAGTTTAACAATTTGCCAAGTTGTCACCGCTAAGCTTTGAAACCATAATTTTATTCAAAGCGATCACAACTGACAAATTTAATATTCTCCCATGATGTTACGAATTAAATAAATCAAAATCGTTACCACCTGTCAGAGTACGTTCGCTCAATAAGTGCTCTTTAATGGAAACGGCGCAAATGTAACAGCCTAAATTGACAGAGCCATATTTTTATTAATATAATGCAATGGCTTATTTTCACCAAATTATTCCAATGTGGTTTAGGTTTATTTTTAAAAGTTATATAAAACTAAGTATTGTACATTTACCTACTTTGAAAATGAAAGTTTCGTTGCCGCTAAGTACGTTATCATTTTTATTACTTTTGCCGATATGTTATTCATTTTATAGAGAAAAGAGTTTCTTTTTTAAATTATTTTTTATATAATTTTTTTCATGTTATTGTTATTTAATACGGGACGCTAACGCTGTCTTAACCATAAAGAAACCGAACAATTTCTAAAAATTTCAACATAAGAATGAAAACTGTCAGACAGACGAATACACATATTCAGACATGTACACGCAAACACACACAGACTGACAAACTCGCACATACACACATAGCTCCAACTTAAACTTAGTGAATTAAATAAATATAGATTTTAGTAAACTGTGATCTCTTTATATTATTACATATGAGATTTATATAAAATTCTATTAGTATTACTATTGTCCAAATGTATAATCGTTTTTGTATTGATAGCCTCGATACAGGCTAAGCCTAGTGTGGCTATCATTGTTAAACATGACATCATCACATACATCAAGAGCCTTTAATAGTCCACTGCTGGGCATAGGAATCTCCTTAGAAAGGAAGTTTTGGCCTGCTATACCACGCTGGCCAGACGGGTTGGTATAGGGTTTGTGTCAAGTTTCCTTCTTTTTGCAGTGCTGGTGTACTGAGTTGTTTTGCGCCCTTAGTCGGCTCTTACGACACCCACGGGATGAATTGGGGTAGTGACATTCCGTATTCTTAATCCGTCACTACACAGACGTATTGTTAAACAAATTATGTAAATCTAGACTTCAAATAAATGTATTATTATTATAAGCAATCTAATAAAGGTATTTTATTATTATTATGATTGAAAAAAATCCAAGTATTTGTGTAACTTCCTCAGCGAATGTTTCAGATTACGGTCGACTAAATCTAGTCCACTTTAACATAAAAAAGACACAGGTTAGCGCGTTCACCGCAAGGCATATTTGCCGTTCCGTTGTTTGTCATATCACCTCGGTTTTGAGAGCACCTCCCTAACTGCCTCAACCAGTATCGGAATCCTTGGCATCGACATATCGAGCGAAGTTCACCTTCGATTGGCTCAAAGTCTACGTTATTAGATCAACCACACATCTCCGTCATCTTGTATTATTTTTAGAAATACATACATTTGTGTTTCAAGTTTCAACAAATAGTTTATTTTTAATTTAGATGCGACCAACTTTTCAAGTATAATAAATCGGATAGTGTTGACGACTTGACTTAAGAATTTTCTCTAATTTTTTATCATTAAAAAATTTTAAAATTTTACTTCTAATTGATAGTGGGCATTCCATTTAAATGAGACATGTAATAAATTGTTCCATAATAGACCAAACACATCAGAAGGTTTAAGGAGCATTCTAGTGGTAAAGGTGTAAACAATTTAGTAACATTATACAAATAGCCATGTACAACGTCGAGTTGACGGTTTGTTTGTGTAACAGAGAGCGCTGCCGTGCAAAACTATAAAATAATAACGGATTTTATCTTTTTATTCGAGTGGGTATTAACGTAGATTCTCTTTTCCAATATTTGCAACAGTGCCGTTTGGCTGTTTGATTGCCAATGAATATTTTCGTTGTTTCATCAAGCGAGCAATACAGTAAAAACAATGCAGGCGAAACCGTTAGTTACACTACTTTCAGCCAAATAAATGATGTTCTTGTTTTTATTTAATCCATTGCTACCTTATATCTGTTGTTGTTAGTTTTAATAATTAAAATGTGCTGAAATTGTATTTCTGTTGACAACGCTATACACAGATCATCTTTTGTTGTTTTGGCACGTTTATTTTGAAAGCAAATTTGGAATGTTATTGTTTAATATCGCTGTTTGTCTTGATGTTTGCATTAAGTTTATAATAAATTGGATAGGTTTTAATAAAAATTTAGTTGTAGTTTTGAAATGATTTTGTTTTTTATTAGTTAATTTAAATGGCCTTATTTTGATAATGGTATTTAACGAATTCATTCAAATTTCAAACTTTGTAAATCTAGTATATTTACATTCACGTACTTATTTAATGTTTTCTAAATAAAACTAGGCGTTTTATTTATAAAATGTGATTTATTATAAATATAATGTTTATTCGAGATAGCTATCACATATCCGAAATGACGGGACGAGTATCGTAAAATATTCCGTGACTTTTGTTTGGTATGCCAAAATAGTTAAAAATCCGGCATCACGTGTACGTCATCGCGCGTGACGATGCAGACACAAACACGCATCAGCCGCGCCCGCGCGCTCTTCCCGTCACTCCATCGTCTACACACCACGTGGCTTAAGATGGTCTCTGTCATGTTGTAGACAGTGGGATGATACATTGTTGAACTATGATTAATGATATAATTTACGTCGCGCGTATGCTTTTATAGATCACATGCGTGGCGCAAATGTTACAGTTTTATTACCAACCAATTTGTCATTATTCACTTTACTAAAATGTTCATAATACGTCACAGGAACGGCTGAAAATGCCGACGGCTTAAAGGATTCATAAAACTTTGGCAACAATTTGAGCGGACGGAGCAGATAGTCTAGTTTCCTGCAGTATGCGAAATAGTTATAATGGGGATTTTTGTGGACCATTTATTTGAAAAATGATATTATGTTTCGAATGAGTTAGAGCTTTTGAATCTAAAACCGCGAATATAATTTTTATGGTGTATTTAAATTTGTTTCGAAGCGGCTTGCGTCATTCGGCGTTTGTCTAGAGCAGGCATGTGACTATTAAATATGGTTGCCGTTCTTTCTAATATCTAAAATTGACGCAGCTCTAAAAATATATACGGTATGATACTGAAAACAATAATAAAGTGTTTGATACTGAGAAGTAACAATATCTAGGCAAACAGTAGGAAAGAAATTTAAATGTTCTATGTTTTTAAATGTATGCTCTTTTATTAGCCATTACAGAAAGCATAATGTTAATATTTTATTTAGCGTTTGTTTAAATATTTATTTCTAGATTGTCGATCATCTTGCAGGACTTCTCCTGGTACTAGGTCGTACGTATGTATTGTGATGATGTTGAATTGGTAAGCGAATTGGAACTTGTGTTGTTTCCATTATTAAGTGGTAGTTTTGGTGGTATGTATTTCTCATCATAACTTTGAATATTATTATTTGAATAAATAATGCTTTCAGACAGCTGATTCGCTGTAAGTGTCAAGAAAGTAGGAACAAGAGTTTCGTCAATCTTTCCACGACCATTCGTAAAATCAAGACCTGATGATAAATAGGTTTATAATAAAAAAAAAAACAAATCGGACCAGCCAGGGCAATATAGGTACATCTTAAAATTTAAGAACACTACGAATTGAAAACCTCCTTCTTTTCTAGAAGTGTGTTAAATTAAGTAATTCCCTGAGTTGTCATTAACATCAGTGTTTATAAATAGATACATTCAGTTGAATTTTAATGCAAAGTTAAAAATGTGAGAAAACTCAGGGCTTCTTATTAGTTTTGAATCAAGTTCAGCTGAGTTCAAAATACTTTTATATTCTACGCGGATGTACATGACAGTCGCTCCTATTAAATTAAATATAATTAATATAAAAACAATAACATAAGTATAGATACGATAGTAGTCTCCAGATAATGTTTACATAAATTTATTACTATTCGTAGCTTTTTTTGGCTTAGAGAACATTAAAAAAATTAACATTACTTTTTAACGGATTCTCATTGTTTCTTTACGTTGCCAAACGTTACTTTTTTTTTGGAAATTTTAATAAAACTAAATTTAAAGTATGTAGTCCCGATGCGTCTCATTATGTCGAGGGGCGTGTGATAAATGAGCGTATTGGAAAACGCCTTGGCACGCCTCACGCGTCATGATGACGGGATATAAATGAGTTTTATATTGTCTGTTTTCACCTAAGCCCATCTCTCAACTCGCCCTGATAACCGATCAGGAACACAGCGGCACTCTAAATGTCGACTTGTTTCATTCATTTTGCTACAAGACCAACTTAGACGGCTAGTTGAAATGTTTGGCTGATGCCCAACGCTGTAAATTAACTCCTTTTTTTTTTGTTTTCAGG
Organism: Arctia plantaginis; assembly: GCA_902825455.1. Taxonomy (NCBI): domain Eukaryota; kingdom Metazoa; phylum Arthropoda; class Insecta; order Lepidoptera; family Erebidae; genus Arctia; species Arctia plantaginis. The sequence goes on along the minus strand of CADEBD010000312.1, from coordinate 1,422,861 downwards.
TAAACACTGAAAGCGATCTGTGAGGAACAAGCGGAAACTTCTATACTCGTGGTCTCCAAATCGCCTACGTGACTCTGATATCTTAATTTAGCAAATGTTTGTTATTGCTAGTAGGGGAAACATAGTAGATTTAATGAACGATACTATTTCAACATATTGTAAAAGAAGAGATTTTAGAAATAACATAATAAATAATAAAGAGAAATAGCTTAGCATTTTTATTTAGACAACATAAATTTGCTTGGAGAATATGTTTTAAAATTGAGCATTAACATTTACTATATTAAAAATAGTTCCAAATCAAGCTTATGAAGAGGGATTTTAATAAGACTGAGGTAAGAATATTAGCTATTTTAACAACAAAGAGCCGTAACGGAGATGATTTAGACGCAATTACATGAAACTTGAAAGTAAGAGGTAGTAACGTTAAAACTGACTAAGCAAACATCAGGCATCCACTTAGCGACTATTGCCAAAGTTTAATATGACGCGTACGTACTCAACGTCGTCATACTGTTGGTTCAAGTGGTTTTGGCAAGCAGACGGGCCAACGTCTGCTCAACTTAATCAGGCCGTACCTTAACGGGGCTTAGCTCAGGCACGAGACGAGCGAAACTCGTAATGAGTTGGAACCGATGAGCGCAGTCTTAACTTCGTTCTACCGACTCAAGTATTGTTAATAACACCATTTTCCACTCGTAAATTTAATGTGCAACTTTTTAAAAAATCCAGACAATTTAGTAGATTTTTCGTACGAAATTTTCGCTGTAATTACACGGTGTTTTTGTTTAATTTGATAAGTTACGAATTTTGTCGGCTGTGACAAACATTTGTTATGTTATCTAACTTTGTACACTGCGGTTTGTTTGTGTATGTATAAACAGTACAGACTACGAGTAACTGTAGTAGAGTAGTAGTCAAATTATGAGAGATGTGCAATCAGCACTGATTCCGTTTTATATGCAATCGTGGTACACAAAGTAAGCGGTAATTTGCAAATGGGAGAGTCACGTAGCGTGCTGCGCTCTCTGTTGAACGGCGATCAACAGGCGTCGAAATTTTGAAAATTACCACCCATTCGAAGCAATAAATTTGTTGAGCTGTCGCTAGCAAGTGGCGACCATTCGCGATTGTAGATTGATTCGTTGATTGAAGAGGGCCATTCGTTTCAGCCGTGTCCCGGCACAGTCTTAATTGCCATCGGAGATTGCTGTATCGGAGTCATTATTGTTCTGAACGTAACTGCTCCTAATATACAGGGCACCATAAAATCTTTGTACATATAGAGTAGAGAGATATTATCCTTATAAAGAGCTAATATGATGTTTTTCAGGGTTGAGTGAGAAGACCTCAGTATAAACATTAAATAATATCGATTTTTTAGGAAAAGTACTAGAATGGAATAGAAAATATGAAATTATTAACTGAATTTAATGATAATTAAATTAAATCATCATCAGCCTATCGATTTTGGGTTTTTGATACTTAAATATTACTACTTAAATAAAATGACAATTTTTTTCTCTACATATGTTATCTAGATACATACATATGCAGCTTATACATACATAGCACTTATCAAAAATGATTACTATCGTGTCTTTAGTGACATTATAACATTATTAGAATTAGATTGATGTAAGAATAATTACATATTTATTTATAATAATTAATCTCCAGTGTACATACATTAACTAAGATTTACATATAGATACAAGGCAATCAAGAGTCCCCCCGTGGCTGACATCAACACATTTTTTTTAAAATCGGTGACTTCCTTTTTTTAGCTAACTCAGAGTGAGTTAGGTGAAATGTAAGTGTTATGAAAAACTTAATGCATCGCGGTTTTGTTGCTGTTTTATAGAGGCCCCACAAAAATTATTCGATTTTTTAAATTTTTTCTCGGCGTTCAATGATAACGTTGTCATCAATTCCATATCTCATTAATTAAAGTGAATTGTTATTGCATATTAGTTGATTAATCATATTAGTTGATTAGGAAATCTGAACTCACTAGACAAAATGTGAAACTGTGGTATAGCTCTAACTGCCTAACTAAAATTAGTCCGCCCTAACTTATTAAAAAACCCATTTATATCTAAGATAGTGTGAGACTAACTCTTACCAATAAACATGACTACATTATACTACTTTACAAGAATACATACACTGTCAAAAGTTAAAACTATAACTTTAACATTAAAGTTAAATATTAATTTATTAAAAATGCAAAATGAATTAGTAAGTCTTAAATTTGATGTTGTCATAATTTTTCTTTTTTTTTGTTATTTAACCAAGTGTGTACTTTATCGGCTACAACAGACTTTGAGTATATGTTTTCATAATTGAATAGTAATAAAAATATGGTGTTTGATATAACAACGTATCTAAAAGCACTGCGACAGCAAAGAAGTTAAGAGGGCCGTGATTACGCAGGAGAGGGCAGATGTGCACACTAGGCATTGTCGCTCTCGACCCCCCAACGACCTACTTTATCCGACTTTACACGAATAGATTTTTTAAAAGCATGCAAGCAAGTATCGGTTGTCAGTTTAAGCAACAAAGTGTTGCAACTGAACGGTGTGGAACTAATATTGTCGGTGAATTTAGAGATGCTTTTACACTCTTAAAAATGTTTTGAGTAATGACAACTACCTACAAAGTACTGAAGTTTGCAAAACTGTATCAAATATTTAAGCATACTATTACTTAGTTCTGAAGTAAAAGATTTTTCATAAATATTTCTTCAAAATTTTCGACCTGGACCAGTGTCCATAAATACTTATCGATTACCACGATTCTGACTATAGATTTAAAAAAAATTGTTGGTAGATTAGACCTTAAAAATCATTTAGAAAAAAATATGTTACAGATTTTATTCATTATACAATGGAAAGCTAAACGATATTAAAAATTAGCGAAAAGGGTATTGTAAGTTTACCTTTATTGCTTCTAATAAAGATAATGTCCCATCATCACTCATAATATAAAAAAATAATAGAGTTATCGTATTATTCTTCATTCAAAAAACGTTCATTAGAAAAGCCTAGTAGAAGCATTATCTTTTACATTATGTCAATAAAACGTTTGTTATACTATCAGGTACGTCGTATTGTATCTAAGGCTAACTTTATAATCGGTTATAATCATTTTAAATGCTACATTACCAATATATTTGTTAGTTTGGTCAATTAATCAATTCTGAGTATTTTAATGTAGTTTCTATTACTAATGAGCATTGTACTGACTGCTTCACGGTCTAAAGCCATAATGAGGTAAGTGATATAAATAAGGCCTACCTTATTTTAAACACTCATATCTTGATCAATATTTAAAGAAAGTGATAAATAAAAGCAAGGTTTTACTCTTTGGTTTTTAAATGTTGAATAACTGAGCAAAAAATTATAAACTTTTATTAAAAATCAATTAAACTGAGATAATACTTAAACCTTAGCCTTTGGCCGTTTTAAAACATAATGACTATAAACATAAATTAAATGAATGTTGTTATAACATACAAGTATGTATGTAGAACATAAAAGTATGTCTTTCAGAGGCTTTTATCAAGTGTTTAACTGAGATTCTTGCATAACTTTCTCTGTTATTTTTCTTAATATTTCTCAAAAATTGCTAGTCAGACTTGAAGTCGCATATTAATAAGAAGTAAATAATTGTACAAAAAAAACTTGGCAAATAAAATTAGCAAATTAACACAGCTTCTCAGAAATATTACAAAATGTTTAAAATTTAATCATCTTAGATAGGCCTTATTTAAACAAGGTAACTAAATAAAGCCTTGAAACATAATGGATCATCATTAACAGCGCCTCTTAAGCTTTCTTCGGACCACGTAGCACACTTTAGTCTTGGAGGAGACATAATCAGATAACCAATCTGTTAATTATCATAATGAATAGTTATATTATAATCTGTATTCATTGCTAAAAACAAAACTTCATAACACATCGCATTAAAACTCAATAGGAATGACGATAAATTAATAACGCTCTACAAAAACACTCCTCTTTCACCAACAACTGCCTTCCATTTTCGCTGTGAATGCGAGAAGACGTCTTTCGGACTTATTGTCAATTCGTGGAGTCTGTGTGTGAATAATATGTCTGTGTGTGAATATGTGTGTGAATATTTATGATGTAAATATATTTTAAATGACTTTTCGGGACTTTTCTGTGCCTTAATTGAGTTACCCGGTTACTCTAATATCGTATCAGAGTTTATAAATAAATAATATTTAGATATTTAGAATAATTGATTTTAAAGAAAAGGATTATAATTACATAACGCATGCAAAAAACTTAAGTATTCTTCAAGTAACCCTTCAAAGCTGGATCTGGTACAATTAAAAAAAAAAAACTTCATTCGAAGAGAACGAAAGGTACTAGACACGGTTCCTTTATAACTCCAAAAACATATTTTCAATTTCAAATACCTCAGCAATATGAGCAGATTTCAAACATCGGCTGTTTTCAGTTGAGGCAAGTAGCCGGTTGAGAACCGCTCCGTGTGTAAGTGGCCTCGGCTGCCGCGAACCCATTCACTGCTCGATGACACTTAAAAATTCTTTGACAGATACAAGGCTCCCCGAGAGGTGGGGTCTCGCCATCTTTCACATCCTGGAGTACAAAACCTTTTGATGTATTAACTTTGTTCGTAAGTCCTTATTTTTGCAATACATTTGATGGGACGAATATGAAGTAAAATTAGTTTACCTTTTTTCATCGTTTCATAGTCTGTCAAGAAGTTAGCGGATATAAATTCATAATACTAACAGAAATAATTGAGTAGGAAATCGCGATACATTTACACATTGCACGTTTTACTTTTAACTATAAATACCGTCTTACAAAGGTTATATTAAAATATTGTATCCAATTTTGTCAACAACACAGGCATAACAATCAACAAGAGTACTCAAGTCTCAACGTGATATTGAACTCGGTCCCGCCTCTCGTCCTTAATAGTAATCATTAGAGCCAGGAATGTTGGTTGCTCTGTTATATACACTTGACCTTTGACCCGCCGCCTCTTAATAGGACTATATTTACCGATTAAATACGCAAATACTTTTATTTTACAGTTCGCCGTCTTGTTAATCGGTCAGTAGGATTTTGTAGAACGAATAGCAAATTGGCACAATTACTTTTTATTGAGAAATAAATTACTTGCATACTTCGCGTTGAACAGTATTCTCATTTTATGAAAAAAATATAATTTTACCCTTGGTTTTACTTGCATTATCGAAAATATTGTCAATTAAATTAAAAATAGTACTTTTCCCGTAATGAATGTGTCCTATATCTCTTTTCATACGGTTGGTTGCGCGATTAAAAACGACATAAACATCAAAAAATATAAACATTAGTTAGGAAGTTGGGAATAAACAGATACATCTGTATCAGTTTATTTCCGACCGACCCGATTTTTCGACTTAGAATTAGGCTTATCAAAATACATACTAAGATAACGATCGGTGAAAGGTTAAAGAAAAAACGCTTCTATTAAGTACAACTAATGAAAATTCATCAGCCGCTCTTGAGCGGGTCACCGCGGCCGGGTCTTTTGCGGTGACATCGTCATCCTTTCAATTCTCGATGGCTCTCGAGAATGCTTCGTGGCTTGTCAGTGAGTATGCGGGCTAATTCACTCATTTGTATCAGCTATTTGTGGCTTCCTTTTACCTCATTAATGGTTTACAACACATTTTGGACGCATTAAATGTCATAATACAAAGCTTTAAGAACCCAACCTTATTATTTTAGGGTTAGGATCAATTTCACGTGGAGACTGGATAGGTAGTTAAATCAATAATAATGCTATCAGAAATTCAACTTTATACTAAAGTTTCATAAATATTTAAGAATTTTCTTTTCAAAATACAACAACGTGAGTTTATGAGCAGCATCGGTCGCATATTGGCCAGTACTATGTGTTTTCCTTTTAATTTATTCATGTAACCTAAATGTTCGAATTAGAACAAGATAAGGAGAATCTTTGAAACAGAGAGTGTTTATAGTGTCGAATTCAACTGTCTGAACTTTTACTTAAAAAAAATCAGTAAAAGCGATGTAATTGCCGTGCGCATGACTTAATAAAGTCGTTTTTTCGTCATAGTCTAATGATTCCTTGCCATCTTGACCACCTGAAGAGACATCTTGCCTCTTTCCAACCTATTGTTGCTTCTTTGGAATCTTACTTTCTCAACAGTTTTGTAATTGTCCACCCATCATATTATCCGTTGAAATACTAACCCTGCTTATTTGATTTTGTAAGTGACAAGAGACAGGACAAGGCAAGATAGCTTGGCAGAAATATTCTTCTAATCTCTTTAAAAGCACAAGTACCTACTTCATACTGCTAGACAGATATTTTGTTGTCGTGTGTAGTACCTTATTTATGTAATTTTCTCGGTATCTTTAGCGATTTATAAAGAGCGTTTGATTGTTTTGTTCATGAAACTCTTTTCAGGAAATTACAGCACTATGGTATCAAAAATAAAGCCCTGGAACTTCTTGCTTCAGATTAAGTAATAGGATTCAGAAAGTTGATATTAATGGTGGGTGGTCTTTGGGTTCTATTGTAGAAATAGGTGGTATACATAGTTTCTTTTTTGTTTTTAGTATCCATATATTAACTACTTACCTCACCTTGTCAAGGACAATCACGGGATTGTGTTGCTTGCAGATGATACGTCATTATTATTTAGACTACACTAGACTACACACTTACTAATTTCACAGACGTAAATAGCGCCATTTCGAAAGTTGTTCATTGGTTTAATTGCTTTTCAATGAACAAAAAAATAAGTGTATACGGTTTGATACTAAGTGGATACTACGGATTTTTTAGGAATAACTAAAAAAATATCTAAAAATATTTTGAGTTCGAGTTCACACAGTAAATGAAATACCTAGTTGACCAGGTATTTCGTAATCTGTGTGACACGTTGTGTGTACACATTTCTACATTTCATTTATAAAATCAAAGATTTTTTATAATTAACTGTTGTGATATGATAACTTATACATATTTGACTAATACATAGATTACATTTTGTTATTTTCATCAAGTAACATTCACAAACTGTCAGCTTTGCACTCGAAATCACTACAGTATTATCAGAATCAAAGAATTTAATCAAGCTTAGCCAACTTTACTTGTCATTGAAAATATTTTTTTGTCTGTTCTTGTTGATAAGTTATCAGAAGAAACATAAAAATAGTGAGTAAGATGTAGTACGCGACATTTGTGAGAAATGTGTGTGTTGTGAATTATCTTATCTATGTTTTGATTTGCGTAGTAGAATAACAATGAAATAAATAAATAAAAATATGTTTATAGAAATTAGTGCAAAGATAAAGCTTGTAGTTTGGGGTGGACAGGAGTCTTAACTTGGTCAATAACCGTATTTTAGGACGCCAGGATTCATACCCTTAGTTAGTCGATGTATTATGGTGCCTTTGTATGTGTGTGTGTGTGCGTCACTTATAAGTGATTCTGTCTGTATATGACAGATTAATTAAATAATTGTGGATAGCAGATTTACACTTATATGTCGTTTTGGAAAAATGTATGTGTAATGTGTAATATGATGCAAGAAAGGAATTTTGTCGTTTGAGAAATGCAGTTTTATGTAGAGTGGGGTCACAAATGCTGTTTCTTTTTCAGGATAAGTACGCTGGGTGTGGGCCATAGTGAGTTAATTTATGTATACGGTGGAAACTACTTAATATAAATATTTGACGAACTGTCATGACATTGGCATCTTTGTATAAATTGGTGGTTGGATAACAAAACGGCTTCCTACGAATTAACATTAGCACAATTAGTAATACATATACTAAAGTTTTATATGTTAAAATTAAGAACATGGTTCCTGTTTCTACAAACCTTATATATATTAATTTATCTTTTAAAAAAAAATTGTTTAAAGTCATCTTATGCTTTTAATTCATAAATCAACACACACAATAGCAACAATCTATTTTGTCAAAAGTTTACATGTTTAGAAAAATGAAGTCAATCCATTATATGTCTGTGCTGATCTACAACCGTCCGTTTCCAAGGGGTCGAGCATATGAGAAGAAAGGGCAAACAAACCCACGTCCACTCTCACACTTACAATTTTTTTTTTTTTTTTTTTTTTAAAAGACAACGCCCGCATTAGGAATAAATCCTGTGTCGCGGGGGACTTTACAAACATACATGAAACGGACACAAAGAACACCCAGACTCAGAACAACAATTTGTGGATCACACAAAGTGTCGTCCCATGTGGGGTTTGAACCCACAACACTCGGCGCAGTAGGAAGCGGCGTGGCGACCGCTTAAACCACTACGCCATCCGTGCAGTTACTTTTATAGTTACTGTTAAGGTATTGCAAAATCTTTATTTAAGAAGTATTTGTTTAGTTTTATACATATGTATTTTTGATTAATCCTCAATTAATGTAGTAGGTCAAAACCAAAAAGAGAGGCCTATGTCCAGCAGTGGACTATGAAAGGCTGTTGATGATGATGATGATGATGATAAATCCTCTTTTTATATTATTATATAATTTGTAAGTAATAAATAACATTTGACATTCGAAATAAAAATAAAAATAAAATGTTGCCATTTATTTAATTTGTCGTCTCTTTAGTCATATTGAATTTTGATTTATTATTTCAACACACTAACAGTAAACTTTAGTTAATAATTACTATAACTTTGTACTAATGAAGGTTACAAGTGCTGTTGATCACATATTACTAATATACTTCTTACTTGTAAGTACACATCACGGACTAGTCTAATTAAACAGATTGGGAGTCTTGCACAAGTTCGACTATCCACTTCAAATAAATGAATAAAAGTACACAAATAAAAACAAAAGAACTCCATTAAAACACAGCGCAAAACTCCTAGAATTTGTAAATTGCAAGTGAACAGAGAACTTTTCGATGCATTCATTAGTGGGTTCAAAGTTTCTTAATCTAAAGCTAGGATTACAACCGCGGTACTATTATATTCCTCATTATTGCACACAACATGCGCTGTCTTACATTACACCAACCGAAGATGTATAAAATAAACTTTGACTGTTTAAAGCTCGCTTTCCACAATTTGTATAGGATACTTAGCACGTGTATAAGCTGTTGAACGGATTTAATTATGAATTCTTGAAGGAGTAAGATACTGCTTTACTGGTTTGAATGAGTTTTAGATTTGAATTTCATGTTTAGGAAAGCATTGTTCAAAATTCATTGTATTTTTAATTTACTTTAGAGTTATTAATTTAGTAATCACAGTCAAATTAATTAAATAATAGAACTTAGAATTCTGTATATATACACGTTGACAGTTTTGTGTTAATACTTTTTGTTGTACTAAGCTATGATAATTGAATAATAAAACAAAAGTTTTTTGTGTTGTTTAATTTATGTTTAAACGAGAAAGTAAAGTAATTATTACTATGGTTCGAAATATTTATTTGATTACACCGACTGTTTTTGAGGGAGGATGCGTATTAAGAGACAACCTATCCGTAGGTATTAATTTGTTTAAACTGAAGATCACAGAAATGAGTATACAAATGGCACAGCTCGACTGAAGTAAAACGGGTGAGTGTAAGACTAAAGAACATGTTTGAAAGATACACATTTGGACATGTTGTTTGATTTAAATGCACCATGTCTAGACATATCTCAAGTATTTCTGTCTTTTGGCACTGGCTAGACTTGCTAAAACTGACAAACTTTCGATTTTTGTATTGTGAATTCCGTGTAGACAGTAATTAGTCAAAATACATAATATACGTAATGGTAAAAAGTTAAAGACTTTTTCCGTTAATACTGAAATAAAAATATATGTTTACTACACGTTTATCAAGAGATAATAATCCATTTCAATTAAAAATGAACCAATGACCCAAAAAATGACATACAGTTTTTACAACTTTTCTTTAGGTTCAATTTTAATCAACGAATTACCTTTGAACCAATTTAGGAGTTCTAAAAAATTAGTATCTGTAAAAAAGTTATTGCGATTTTATTACAAGTTTGTAGGTTTTATTAATTAATTTTAGTTTAGTTTTCTATTACTGCGGCTTTAATTTAACGCAATTTAAGTTAGTCCCGTCACAAACATAAAATTCTAAGCGAAACTTTTAATTTGTAAATGTTAATTTCGTTCCATATTAATTTTTACTCAACTATACAGAGTTGCTTAATATTTTTATAAAACGACAAATTTAATAAAGTGGCCGTCAACGTTGAATAATTCAGACTCAGCGGGAACGTTATACATTATTTATGATGATGACATGTCGTAGGTAACATAAGTCTATCTCTGGTCTGCGGTTTTGCATCTCGGGCACGTCGCGTGTCGCGACAATATTGAGATTGAACTTGCAGGTACTCCTCGCGGACACTCTTCACATGGGAACGAGCAACGGGACCTCGAAGCGACTCAAGGAACATGTTTAAACGACTTCTTAGTTGTTAGGTTCTTTACCCTTCCGCGTACTATCAATTGAACTATATAATACGTTGTTTTGTGTGATAAAATTATGTTTAACTATTTGTTTCTTCACTTGACATAAAGAAGATATTTATATACGTTTTAACAATTGTACATATAATAATTTTCTTTTGAACATACGTAATTGTTTTGTTTTATCATTAGGAGAACAGATATTGATTCTTACGAAAACAGCTAGATTTAGCAATTTTTTACCAGTATTGGAGCCATCCGGATAAAAAAATTAACCTTGACAATATAAAAGACTGTAAGTATCTAACATATTCTTCAGGTTTATTTTTCAAGTGAAATTAGAAGCCACTTAAGCATATTATGGAATTTTGGTACATAGTCGCGTTTTCGTGAATTGAATATAAATGTAACCTAAAAAAATGCTCCAAGAGGCTTAAGCTTCTCAAGTTGCTTCTAAGTGAGATCAAGATGGCTGACTTCAGTGTAATAAAGAACTGCGAGTAAAAGCTTTAAAAAAAAATGCCTCTTGCTTTTCAGTTCCACTTAAAAATTGAATTTTTTATATCGACACAAATTAATGACGGTGTTGTAACAAATGCTTCTATGATAATTTTTATCTTTTGTTGTCATTCCAAAAGTGTTTTTTTTTTTATAGTTTATAAAGCATTCTTTTTGCATCATGAAAAATTGCCTATTGGTTTTTAGATTCGACTTTCTTATTATTACTACGTGTCCGTTGACTCTGCATTACGATTTGATACGATAAATGCAAAGGCTAAATATCGATACGAACTAAATTAATTACGAATACGAACGAACTAATTAACGAATTGCGTATTTGTTATTCATTTCGGTATATTAATTATGCTTACAATTACTCACATATATTAACTATCAACAAACCATATAATTTACTAGTTATTCAAAACAGCCTGAAAATGAATCTTACTCGCACTTGACTGCTTTTTGCAGTTAATAAGCATGCATATCATATTTCAAACACACAGATGACAAAATGTATAGATAATTTTAGAAGCATTCTCATAAGACTACATAAATTCAAACAGATTGCTCACAAAAGTGGATAGCTCACGCGACTGCAGTTGGTAAGAAAATCTCCAACAAGAAAGGTAACGACCTGAAACTGGACTCGTACAAGAGCCTTGTTAGAGTCGTTCTGTCGCTAACTGATAGAACAGATAGGTACTTAACGTTAAGATGCTGTACGGGCGGATTAGAAAACTCCCCGGGCTGTATTGGCATTTATGTTTCACGAGTAAGTTGTTCCGATGAAAGATGTTGCTAGTAGTTACGACTTTATTCTATTTTAATTGAATAACTATTTGGGTTTCTGATAATCACCTTTGATGAATATCTGTATATGTATTGTATATTTAAAACATAATCTTATATAGGCTGATTTAATATATAAATATATATGAAAATGATAATATTTTGATTTACTAAAAGCAAAGCCAATCTGATGAAACATCGGTCAGGGCCTTTTGCTTATCAACATCTGATCACGTGGTTTAATGCAATTACGCGAAATGAAATACAAGTTGTAAATGTCAGACATAATGAAAATGATGATATCCGAGCTAGATAGGATCTAGGTATAACTATTTGTGGTTCCAAAATGATGTGATAGCTGCGTCTTCGATACACCGGTTGCGAACTGCTGACTATTCTCTGAAGAAAAGCATTATTAATTAACCTACAATTGAATGTTTTACAAAATCTGATCATCTGCCGTGCTTCAAGGTGACTTAAACATATTAAATCTTTCAAGTCTATTTTTAAGAACTCGATAGTGGGTATATACACTGTCAATGTCAAAATTGAAGCTACGCATTTTGAATAGACCACAATATGTTATACACATTAACACAGTACAGATCTACATTACCTAAATTACATATTTAAAAAAAACATAGTATAAATGAGTTTGTAATCTCAATAATAAATAGATTTTATTAAGATCTTTTTTCATAGATATCTTTTGCAAGCTAACTTCAGTCTGACATGATGATGATAATATATTTCTAATAAGTACGGGGCTCTGTGGACGGTATGACATTGTCCTAGATTATAAGTTCAAATTTATCCAGATAATACTCATTATAATAAATAATAGTACGTAGTTGTATCGTCTACCCGATTCTAATCAATTTTATAGCATTGTTTACAATTCGTACATATAAAGAACGGCTTTGGAAATCTGATGTTTTCGTGGTACCTTAGCGACATAATGGCTATTATGTCTTTGAAGATAAGTTACATTAATTACAGTATCAGATGCATGCGGGTGTTATACTTATCAACATACTATGCTTTAATGTACACTGGTATAATTAATATTCCTTTTAAATTACACTTCTTACGTGACTTCTGACTAAATAAATTTAAATACATAATTATGTTTATTGATCTTTCTACGAACCTTTCATTATTTCATGTTTTCATAAAAGAAGATACTTTGAGATATCAGACTAGAGAATCTCAGTGCGTCAAGTATTAGTTTAGCAATAAAAAAATCAAGGTCATCATCGTAGTATCATCAAAGAAAAATCGTGGAAAAGATCCGTTCTGTGTTCGTAAAAATTACAAAGACAATATAGTTATCCGGTATATCATAATTACTTAATTTTTATCTCCATCGTCTAAATATTAGCTCTAAACGAAATAATTGGATAAGCAGTGTTACTTATTTTGTTAATACTTCGCCTGTTCACTCCCTTTTTTCCTATCCAATATTATGCTTTGTACTTCATACATAGGGAATCTTCATAGGGAAATTAAAAAGAACAAAGCATTCCTGGTATACTAAATAAATATTCAATAAGATTAGTTTTATAAAAATGCTACAGAACCACTGAATAAAGTTCTAAAATAATATAAAACAACCATTCTTTCTGGCAACCGCAAAACAAAGAAAAGATAACTACCTATATAATTGCCATTAATCTTACAACCGACTACATTTTTAACATCAGTCGTTTGGTCCAAAAACTTATTTGCTCCACGAGGTACGAGAACTAAACTCGTTTCAGTTGTAATATACAAAAAACTATTGTTTTATTTCATTTAATAGCTAATCATAAACTGTTTATTAATATCGTCTATCATAGGCGTATCATCATTACAAGGTGCATTGCATTTGATACAAAGCACATGTGCAAACGCTGCAGTGACGCAAACACGAACATCCTAATGTTATACGGTCTATTTAAAACGTACTACATTGCTTTTACTGCTAATAGAAGGAGCCGTATTTTATAGACTAGTGAGTGATCCTAACTTCACATGGATAGAATTCTTGGTAGCGAGTAAGTTGTTAGTTGATACAAGATTTATTAAAGGTATTCGTAGGATGGCACGGGGATCTATCAGGTTGTTCTGATAGGTTTTTTGGAAATCTAATAGCATTCTGAACTTCCATTTTATTTTTGTTATGGATTAGTTCACAACACCTCCATAGTACTTATATGTTATAGTATTATTTATTATACGTTATTGTGGGGCCTGTTGGTCTAGTGGTTAGTGACCCCGACTGCTAAGCCGGAGGTCGTGGGTTCGATTACCACCCAGGACAAATATTGTGTGATGAGCACGGTCATTTGTTCTGTGTCTGGGTGTAATTTATCTTTAATATGTATGTATTTAAAAAAATGGTTACCATAGTACAGGCTCTGCCTAGTTTGGGATCAGACGGCCGTGTGTGAGATGTGTGAGATATATTATATTATTATATTATTGTATTTAAGTATGTTTATCAGCGACTGCTGGTTACTACACTATAAGTGCCTAGTTTGAGTTCAGAGAGGCGTGTGTAAGATGTTTGAGGTTATTATTAAAGTTTTAAGGTTAAAAATATCTAATACCTTGAACCACCTTGAAATTCATTATAAGTACTCGTATAGTAATCGAACCAAACTCAATATTGCTAACGAACTTAGCTTTAACTGTGGAGCTAATAAAAGTTACTGATATAATATTTTTAAAATCTAGGTCCAGAAGATTTTCAGGAGTGCAAAAGTTTCAAAGTAGTGGCGCAATACTGTTTCAGTATTACTTTGTACTGATTTCTTAATAGGCATGTGCATTGGTTCCACTCATTGATCATGAAATAATTTATGATCTTCAGTCTTGGAATATATTATATAATGGTAGTTTGAGTTTATACTTCGAAATATAGCTACCAAGCATGTGCAATCTATATGTGTAGTTTGTACTTTACACCGATTCAGTTATATTAAGAACATGTAATTCTGAACTAAAATATGTTCTTGATTTCACTTTTGATGTTACTGCTGAGAATAAGAGAATATAATGCACAGTTATAGCAATATTACAGAGGTTATTACTAATTTAAGTTAGAATACATTTTAGGACATCATTTAATAAATAAGTCCATCACATTTACAAGTGTTATTAATAATATGATAAACGATCTTTTTTATAATACTAATGATTTCAGATTCCAGCATTGATTTTTAAATGATTCTTAATGATTAATGATTTAAATTACACTAAATATTCTTCAAATGCCTCTAATAAATTGAAAATAAAGGTATGAAAGAAGACTTATGAATTTCATTTTGTCTGTTTTAATGACTTGTATTTTCTATTTATACTACACTGTTTGTTATAAAGAAATAGCCATCTTTATTCTTTCCTAAATACCGTATACGAAAGAATACGTCCATATTATACAAAATAGTGCATTTGAACCTAGCTCGAAATTTATTCAGCTTGAACTACTGAAGTTGTCGCCGTAACAGTAATTTATTCCAAATCTCCAGCTATATCTTGGCTAAAACGACATATTGCTGCACTTTATACTATTCTTTCAGTTCCAGTACTCCAAATTAACATTCTGTAAACCAATAGAGGCAATAAAAGGCAATCTTATCGCCAAACACATAACCATATATAACATTATCGTAAATTATCCCACCTTAGAGCGGGGCTCTGCTATACAAGCGTATATTTTTAGACTGTCCTTTCTTCTTATTGCCTATAACGCTAATTCCGAATGATAAGTATGGAAGTTGTTAAGTACGAGTCCAACTATAAAACTTTCATCATCAGTCATTTGATGACGCGCTGATTTATTTCTACAGATGTAGTTTGGTCTTAGATTATTGCAGAGATAACTAGTAGATATTAATTTGTGCTGTCACCGGGAGTCTTGGTCAATATTTCTTACACTATTTACTAGAAGTAAAGTTGTGGATACATTTTTAATAGTCTAAAATTGCTTATTATTTTCATAACTTTTAATTTTTTGTCGTATAGTCCAGAGTCTGCAATCTGAATAAAACGCACTTACCAAATGCGTTTTGATAATACCCATGAACTAGTTTCTTCACCTTAGACCAACCTGAGATGCAGAACTAAATAAATTATTGAAGAGTTTGAACTTAACTCTTAACCTCAACAATCTACCGTACAGAAACAAAACTTTATACACACATTGAATTATGCTAATCTGTAACAAATGTTTGTTTTATGATGTTTTTCTATACTTAATGTATGGACAGCAAACAAACTTTGTTCTTATATTTTTTGTTGAAGTCATTTGAAAATAACGAAATGAATTTTACACAAATAATTTAAAGTATCCAAAAAAATGATTGATTTAAAAAAGGTTCTTAATGAAAAATCTGCCAATGTCATTTACAGTCACCTACAGATTTAAAATAGGATAGACTCTATCCTATTTTCAATTTCGAAACCAAACTAATACTGTAAGGGATTCTGATTTGTAAAAAGGAATTGAACGACACTACTCATCAGTGGGTAATACTTTGATATGGAGAAACGTAAATAAGTTTTGCGTATCAAAGCATACATTTTTTACATTAGATCAAAGAAAACTAGATAAGTACCTACCTAGTTCTCTTTGCAGAAACTTTAACTGGATAATCTAGTAATTTCTTTTACCGGCATTTTTTTTCTTCTTTTTAATTATTACTCCTATTATTAAAATCAAATTTCATCTTTGAAGCAAGTATCCATTACTTAATCGATATTAACTATAATTGAATTGAAATCTAATACAGTTGTGATAGGATTTATGACATAGAGAATAAGTTATAATGTACTGTAGACGTTATCTAGTCATACTTAATAAGGGATTAGGAACAGAAAATTATGTTATTTCTACCTGCTTTATTCTATCAAATTCTGTGAACTATTTTATGCTATTTTTATCTTTTCATAAAATCTCATGAAGTACATAGATTTCTGATGCCTCATAAACAAATATGTACGTGTTAAGGCCAGCTCCAAAATCAGGAGTAAGAAACACTGACATTAATTATTATCAAAATATATAATAGTTACTTTATTTTAAAGTTATGGAATTTAGTTCTTATAATTATTTTGTTGTAAGGGTTGTAAAATGAAACATGTACTATGTTCAATCTAAAAAGGTTCAATTTTTAGTGACACAGGCAAAATATGGAGTCGCTGATTATTCGATGTGTAGAGGGTTTAACATTCGAGAAATCGAAATTTAAGGGCTCGAAGAAAACTAAAATATTTTGAGTTACAAAGATTTACAACTTATTGAGATTTGACTTTTAGAGAAATCAAAAATATGTATATTTTTGAATTAAAAGGGTGAGAGAAGTTAGTTATATTCTGACTAATAAAAACTAGTATCCACATCTTTCTTATCTCTCTTTTCTATAAATATCGTTACTGTTAGTTACACTTAATAAATTATTTTTAGGAGGACTAGCTTCCCCTGATTTTTACAAAGCAACTGCGTCGGTTTTCAAAACAATACCTCAGTTTAGTCTTGTTCAAACTATTGAAAAAGATAAATAGTTCATTTTGGTTTCTGAATTGTAAAAAGGAATTGAACGACACTACTGATCAGTTGGTAATGCTTTGAAATGGAGAAACGTAAATAAGTTTTTAAGATTTTAAGTAAGTGAGAGAAACGTAAGTAAGTATTTTAAGAAAAAGAGAATTTTGGTTTGGTTATTTTGGTTTATTATACTAGCGTGTGCCCACAACTTGGTTCGCGTGGAATTAGAAAATGGAATTGTGGAATTGCCTTAGCGGGTTCGATTTCCGGACCGGGTAAAATTTATAGGGTTTTTCTGAGATAATAAATAGCCTAAGTTACTCCTTATACAGACCGCTACCAGGTAGTAAAATATTATCAAAATCGATCTAGCCGTTTTGAAGATTGCCCGGAACAAACAGACAGACAGACAAAAATATTAAAACTGGTTTTTAGGCATAGGTATTGTGCAAATAACCGTGTGAGCATGAAAAAACCTATTATTTTGACATTACAAACAGACACCAATTTTATTTATTTGTATAGATTATAGATTAATACGATATTTGATACTTATCATTAAGTCTAGACGAAGTATCAAAGGTAACTACTAAGGTATAAGAAGCTTAGCAATCTGCGTTTACCTTTATTTTTATTTATATACATAAAAAGAGTTAAGTCTAGTCAGGGTGTACCTAGTATATATGCAATGTATAAGTTATATATGTATAGTCTCACGAAATAATAGGCATCTATTGCCCTTAACTGACGTGTTGTCAGACTCATCAAACAACGCAACATGTTTCTGAGAAATTTCTAACAAAAAACCCAATAACATGTTGTCTAACCAGGGTAACCAAACTCGGGGCTGTTTACTCATACGCAGGAAATTAAAAAATGTTTAATATGAGCTTTAAATTTGTACGATTAAATTATATGTTTTTGAAGTTTCTAGTGGTTGACTGGTCTTAATTAATTAATAATGAAGACAATTGCAAATAACAAACATCACACCAATACGCAGGAAAACCTTATTTTGTATCTGTTTGCGAAATCTCAGATATCTTAACACAATGATTGAGGCCAATAGTGCGTTGCGTGGGTTATTATAATTATCAACAAGTACGTAGTGTTTTGTAGTTTGACGCAGTAAATTGTCACCGTGACGCACTTAACGACATCGAGACGTAAGAACTAAATGTGATTCGCTCCTAGATATAAATATTTATATAGAACTGATGAAACTATTTGCGTCACGGTGTAACCGATTGTCTCACGGATATAAATGATGACCAGCTTTCGCTTAAAACTAATTGTCCTAATAGTAATTTCTCAATCCACTAATGACTGAGATGGATTTCTTCGAGACACACCGTGACAATATTATTTACAACTCTCAATTTGTTATTTGGTGATTATTTCTTGCAACTTCATTTAATTATCTAGTTACTGTAATGAGATTGAACGAACAATTATTTGCAGTTGTCTTCAATGAACGGAGCAATTAGTTAACAGAAAGAACTTATCTGTGAACATTACTTTTTCTTTCATTCTTTTAGAGCTGTATATACTGTATTAGATTGATGTACTTCGTAAAGTCGTAAAACATTAATGAAGAATAATTAATAAATAGCGTATTATGTATACGTATTAACATGATGGTAGCTGTAAAGGTATTCTGTGAAGATCTCAGGAGTTGCTGGATTTAGTCATCACCCTCCGGGAGTTAGACAATACTAGGATACCCTTTTAGCGCATTTATTAAAATAAATCTACATGTATTTTCGGCAGGCGTAAAAAACACAACATTTAAAATCCTGCTTACAATAATAGGATTAACGTAAATAAATGCATTTGACACTGGAAGACTTCAGAGCCAATTTCTACAAATATAAAAAACTGAAAACCTTTAAAAAGTTTAACATTTTAATCAGTGCGTTAGTCACTTATAGATTACAAAAATATATGAAAGTACAATAATAACGTATTTACATATGCACACATACAGTCATTTGGCATATACATATTGCCTACGAGTATGTTAGTGAATCCAGTTTAAACACAATAGTTCGTAAAGTGTTTCGTAGTGTTTTCCAAATGAGACCTTTCTCGATCGAAATATCATTGTCTCTGCGGCTACTGGCTTCTATAGCTTTTTTTTTTATCTTGAGCTTTGCCAAAAGAGAAAACTGATTTCTTTTCTACTCTTATTCTTTTGTGATTTTGCCCTTTTTAATTGCCATTGGATCCTTAGAATTTATATATTACTATATTTAGCAGAACATACTTTATTTATATCCGTGTGGTGACGGATATCAGAGTATCACTACCCTATTTATCTCGTGGATGTCATAAAAGCCGATTAACGGAGCAAACTAAGCATGAAACTATCACTGGAAATTTGAAACAAACGCTCTACCAATCCGTATGGAAAGCGTGGTGTAGTAGGCCAAAGCCACGTCTCTAAGAAAAGGCATTTGTCCAACAACAGACTATTAAAGGCTGTTGATAATTATATGTTATTTGAAAAGGTAACTGAGTTTAAAATTACACTATAGTCAAAATAAGTGCAGCGGAAAAAATTACCACCATCAACCATTGGAATATCGGGCCACCTCAAATTGCTATGATCGAAATTAAAAGTTATTATAATGGTTTTAATGCATACGGGTGACAATGTGGTTGAACGTTGAAACGTTACTTAATTAACAATAGAGCAATTAAGTTGGTCGAACAACGCGTACCGGGGCAAAACGAATGCCATTTCGCGGACGCGCACCACCGCTTGCCAACGTTACGCTTCGACGGACAATGCATTTCGCTGATTTTGCTGACTATGTATTCGCTGATTCCTAGTTTTTCATTCAGATAGGATTTAGCATATTGCGAAAAGGTACTGAGCTTTTAAATGAGATGTTAAAATTATAGGGTTGTTTAAATAGTCTGGCTTTAAATAATAATTGTTAAGGCATGACTCGGTGATACACCGAAGACACCGAAATACCCCTTCGGGGATTGAGGCGCGTGTGTAGGTGTGTATCTTTACAGAAATGCGGTGTCTTACTGAAACGATCATTTTTTGTTACAGAATGTAGCGTCGTTAATAAGCTGTACGTACTACCTTGTCCCGAATCGTATATGCAAATGAATTAGACGTACGCTGATGCATTCAGTTTAGTTTTGACAAAATATGGCTTGGCCACTCGTTAATATTTAGCACCCCACGAAACCATCATTGAAGCCGCATAATATCTATGTTTTACCCCACCGACTAGTTGAGAAGCTCTTTAAGAGCTTCGTGGATAAACTCAGTCGTTTTATTAATTTAAATATTTCTCGCATATCAAAATTAGTTCGTCAGTAAATATTTTATTTCTAGTACCTCCCTTTGCACAACCCACAAGTTAGTTTGATATAATGACCTAACTAATTTTTGAAAATCGGTTAACTAATGATCACTGGGTCTTATAAGCTGCTAATTAGTTATGTTTTAATATACCTGAGTTCTGAGTGTTATTCAATATTAATTTTCCTAGATAAAATCTTTTGAAATTTATCTTGGATCGCCTTTTTGGTACTAATATTCACACGACCACGATTCTGTCAGATCTTCTTGTATTACAAATATAGTACGTTTAATTTTAGTAATAACCCGGTAACGTTGGTATCATTTAAAACATTATTTAAATGATACCAACGGGTGGATAGTTTTAAATAAGTCATTGTGTTCCATACTCGCTTTGTGTAATGCTATCACAGTGGTTTATTCGGTTCTTTTATCACTCCTTTTTAATACAAACAAAAATAGTTTAACAAATATGAAATTGAATGATGAAATTAACAAGAGCATATGAGACGATGAAAATCTTTTTTTTTATCTATGTACCTATGACGAGCCTGTGTGTAAAGAACCTAAACTTTAGGGAAATGTTCTATTTTTAAAGTTACATGATAATTTTGTCAGCAACATTGAATGAGAGGACGCTTATCAGAAGAAACAGATTATAAATTATTGAATTCAGAACAATCAGTAACTAGCTGACACAAACTCAACTAATCAAAAACTAACAGACCAGATTTTCTAAAAACAAAACTTTACGATGCACGATTACACTTCATTAGGGTTTATAACATTTTTATTCTGGAATATGATATTTTATTAAGTACAAATAGTTCTATTTACATTACAAGTACGCCGCCCTTTGTACATTACATTCTGAAATTGTTATGTACCATAATACTTGTAAAATGTGTGCAAATAAAGAGAGAGTTATCTATCTATCTATCTATTTGAGACTACTGTAAGAGTCAAATCCATGTGACTAACATATGAGAAACAAAACTTAGTCATATAACTAAACGTAGCAGTTGCCACTTTGGGTATTTGGACATTTGCAAATAGATCTAATAATCGAACCCTCGCTATCAGTTGACACTTGTTTTAAAGTTTAATTAAATGTAATAATGTTTGGCCGATGATAAATGTCTTTAACGATATCGCAGAACAGTTTCAATTGGACGTTAAAATTATATCCAGCTTATAGGATTATAGTACGGTTCTATATTCTCGACTGACGCTTTAAACTTCCTGAATTAGGTGATAATTAGTTTGTTCAGAAAAAAGAACACATTATGTTTAATGTATTTATTTTAGATCTATTTATTATTTATTTTAGATAGTTCGCGATTCTTATACAATATAAGTATTTACTAGACCCTTTTGAAGTTATTTCAAGCTGAGAGATAAATGGGAATAATGAAATTATTCTCTTTATTTATTTTACTTACATATTAACCTCACTATACAGGCCGTGCAAGGAGAACTGCATCTTCTGCACCAGACCCTTGATCCAAACGGCTAACGTGAGCCTCTTAAATCGAAAAATGAGGCGCTGGCTATGCGACTTAACGCAAAGCTGCGCACCAGGAGCCACGTGGACTCCGACCACAGGGACCACGCGCAAGCTTACGAAAAAGAGCAATAGATGTCGAGGAAGCCCTACCCCGCGGCGGCAGCTACGACCAGCACAAACATAGACACGACAACGGGCGCCGCCAGCGGTACAGCATCGCCGGCCAGATGATGCACCGCCGTCATCTCCGGCTTCAGCTCTGCGCCCAATCTACGAGTCATGATCCCTAAATTATTATTCTTATTATGTTTTAAGATATAAGACGATTACAGTACACGTAGAAAATAATTCTGTGTTTCGATAAATGCGATATCATTTTATGTTTCGTCACAAATTTGGTTTATTCAGGAACATACGACGAAAATTTATTTTTTCTGACTATTATTACGACTTGCGCCTGAAGATAAACAGCTTATATAGTCGTTCGTTTTCTTTTATTGCTGGATCGAGAAAGAAACAAATCGCTCGCGAAAGCTAGTCGTGCGTATTATTATTGGAATTCTAATATTTCCTACAGAGGTAAAACTTTTAGTTTGTGATAAAAGTTAACAAAAACAATACCTTTAAGTAAACTGCTCTGCTATAATGATACCTAAAATTGTTATTTTTTAATCAAAACATTGTTTGGATTGGCAATATTTGACAGTTTTATAAAACAATAGGCGCCGACCTAAATAATTTCGATGAGGAAGATCGCTCAAGATAGAATTTTCAGTGTTATTTTAACGCCAGGTTTTATATGAATATACTTACATCATACTGAAAGTTTCTGAATTCTGATAAATAGGACTAGATATAAGACTTAAGATACATTTATTGTTTTTCAAAGTATATTCAATTGCAATTAATGAATTTTGCATTCGATGAAACTACTGTGTAAAGCAGTTGGTCTTCCTTAAAGACCTCTTCAATGGCTTCATGGAACGCATTCGTGCTTCATCACCAAATGCCAATTTAAGTCTGTGGCAACTCTCTTATTAACTTAAGCCACAACGAAAATCATAAAACATAATTGAACGGAAATGTTCACGAGTTAAATTCATTTTGATAGCGACACACAATTTTCGAAAGGACGTCACAATGACAAAACAAATGTCAGTCTCGCAAATGAAAAAGTAACATGTTCCCAAAGACTTCTATTTTCGAATCCCATAATTTTTTTGTCATTCTCTTATTGTAAGTGGCCAGATCCAGAAACTTGTACCCTGTACACCCTGTAAACTGTATACCCTGCGTATTGTGAGAACACATTATGTAAGTAACATATTAGTTATTAAAATACATGCGGTCCTCACTTAATAACACGTTTAACGTTCCTTTGAAGCCTAACATGAGCAAAGTGTAGCGAACTTGTGCTATAATAAATGCAGTTATTTAAGATCAGTCTTAGGAAATTGCATTTACTTATAACAGGCACCTTTGACTCATTCTCACCTCTAGTGTTACGTCACTACTAATGACTCAATTACCTACACTTTATATTAAAACATAGTTAAACGTATTCACTACATTAAAATGTTCACTTTGGCGCTATAAGAATAAGGTTCACATCTATTTGATTTAACTGTGTTTTTTTCAGTTTTCAAACCCATCGCATGAAGAGTTACAATGCTAAATCAACTTTTCCTGACATTAATTACATGTTGTAAACGCGATATTAATTGTTGATTTGAAATAGTGTTTGTTAATGTATGAGAATTAATTTTATGGGGTTGTGTGTGAAGCAGTTGTTAGTTATACTAAGGGTTATGTGGCGGCTATTATAATTACAGGTTTGATTTATTACCTTCTAGATAAAGCTTATAAAACATTTGCAATTTATGATAAATTTAAATTGTCACATCGCTTTTTTTGAATAGTTTTTCAAATTAAAAAATGTTAAGCTATGTCGGATAGCCTTTTATTCCATACAGCCTTTTACAAATCGTAGTAAGTCGTGAATCGTGCCAAGTACTTAAACTACAAAAATACTCAATGAAAGGTCATGAGAATGCTAATTCGTTTAACTGATAGCATGACATGTAAACAGCATATATGTTAATACCTCTTTCTTGGCAGAAATAACTGTAATTCCATGTTCGATAAAATTTACCTATTAGGAATATAAAACATATACATCTATATCCTAACAAATTGTATGCTATTATATCGTGAATTAAAAAAATATAGGTTATCGTTGAGTACAGTTTAATTTCACTGTAAAACTTTCAGAAAACAGTAAGAAATCTAATAGCGGGCCAAAACCCCTTTTCTAACTAGAGTTCTGACACACAACGCCATTTAGTTTTACACTAAGCAGAGCTTGTACTATAAAAGGTGGATTAGTTAATAGTATATCTATCTACTCTTTTTTGTAAATAAATACATTTCGTACATAGAAAACACCCGAACTCTGAAACAAGTATTTGCAAATCATACAAACACTTGGTCCGAGCCGGGAGTCAAACCCGAGGCCTCAGCAAAGCAGTCGCATATGCTACCAACGCACCACCGAGATGTCATTATATAGTATATAGCTACTGTTTAATATCTGTACAATTGTTTTTATATTAAGACGTCAGTGTAAACAATATTAAATGGGTTCTAGTTTTACACGGTACGATCTATCGAACTTTACCTTAAGTCCATCATTTATACAACCATCATACAACCTCTAAATTTTTGTTAAATTGTCAGAAGCTTTTGAAAAAAAAATTGTAAGGAAAAAAGACTACGTTATAATTTTTCACTTACAAAATGTGAGACCATAAAAAATAGATATGTTAAGAAATCAGATAAGAAATCAAGACCAAAGTAACATAGGTATGTAAAGGTGGACTGCAGTCCATCCGATTGGAGTAATCCCCTAGTAGCCTTTTCGTAGCTTCGAGGTTTCACAGAAAGTGGTAAGGCGCTCAAGCCTCGGCCATTCTTATGTCTTCATACATTCTAAAATTTTCTTGGCTTGAAAAAATTGAACTTAACTGAATTAATATTATTTGCGTACAATAACAAGTTAACAACAAGAGTTTATTTAAAATTTTAGTCAAGAAACTATTCTAAAAGCGGTACATGTACTTGGGGTGAAACAAATTGAAAAGCAAATAAAAAGGCTTCCCGATAAAAACGAGGTAAACTTTTTCAATTACAAACTTGCATGGCGCGGGTGGATGTTAAGTATGAAAACTATTAAATTTATTAGAGGATCGATGCTTATTATATGTTTGTATTTTGATAAAATGTTTGCGTGAACATTGAACTGCCTTTATCCTTCGTATTCGTGCATTTGCAACATGTCTTTAATTCAGTACAGCACAGGTGTTTATAAATATTTTTTTCGTGACTGTGGCAAATATGAATACAATATTATATTTGTTATTATTGTACATTCTCTCATTTTTTTAAATAACGGTAAAAAATCTTTCGGTTTAGGTTACACAAAAAAAAATGCATCCTATATTTATTTATTTAATTCTTTATGCATAATTACATCACAAATTATAAAATGGCGGACTTAATGCCTAATAGTCTACCTCTGTGGTAGGGAAATGTCTGAATAGGTGCATGAGAAATTATTATTATTTTGTTTTAAAAACATAATAATAATTGAGGAGATGGATAGAAACAGATATACATACAAACATACATGTTGAAATACATATACTTGCTGAATTACATACATACATATATACACAAATAATATATAAAACTTTACGGATATGATAAATCTGCTAAGGTGTCTAAAATGCGAGGTCGGACTTTCGTCTTAAATAAAAGGCGGCTGGGTGCTATCCTGATTTCGAGAGGTAGAGCGTTCCAGAGGAGGTCAGATTGGATTAGGAACGAAGAGTGGATACACGCTGAAGTGTAAGTGAGACATTAACACGAGTCAATTGTTTGAGGAACGAAGGGTTCTATTGTGATTAGAACATAGAAATTGGAATGATTAAGTCAGGTAAGAAGGAGAAACGGGTAAGTTGAGATTGGAATAGAAGGTGGTAAGGGCACGCAGCTGACGATACTAACGAGTCGTGAGCAAGTTCAATTCGCGACGAAAGAAGGAAATGTGGTCGTATTTGCGAAGGGTAAAGCAATTGTTTAGAAGGCAGTCATATATAATGAGGAGATCTACATTCATTGACCTGAATGCAGATCTCCTCATTATGTATAAGTGCTTTCTAAACAACTACTTTAACCTTATTCAGCTATTACAATAAATAGCTGTATTACAATGAGGGTCTGTACTAGCATCGCTTTTGTCTCGGAATCAATCCATAGGCTGAAGGATTCATGTGGTGATGGATTAAGAATACAAAGTGTCGCCACCCCTATTCATCCCGTGGGTGTCGTAATAGCAAACTACGCAGGAGAACAGTACCGCAAAAAACACTAACCTAATATCAACCCGTTTGGCCAGCGTGGTATAGAAGGCCAAAACCTCGTTTCTAAGGAGAGGCCTATGTACAGCAGTGGACTATTAAAGGCTGTTGATATGAGGTGATGTGATGTGACATACAATGTATTTTTTATGGTCAAAGAAGAATACGGGCCACCCGATAAGTAACTAGCACCGCCCACACTACAAGTCTTTCTAAAACTCCCTCCCTACCCACAATCATGGGAGAGCCATGCTTCGGCCCATTCGGCTGACGCATGGCTCTCCCACGGTAAAATACGGTGGTGCAATACTATACAATAATAGATGTTTGCCTTGCAAGAAAATAGATAATTAATAAAAATCTTTCTTTCAACCTTATTGTCAATTTAGTATAGTGTAATGAATAATTTAATTATATCAATTGTTGAAGAATGTATTATTTAATATATAAATAACTTGGCGTGACAGTTATAAGTTAGTTTTACAACAATGTATCTAAAGAGTAAAGAACAATGAAGGATGTCTCCATATCGTGAAACTGTTTCGCTTGATCTTGGCACTATCTTACCGTATGAGCGTTAGATGTAAACCTGTACGACACAGATCCTGAAAAATATTTTCGCTTACCACTTGCGTCAACTAAAGGAAAGTGGCCTATCACTTTTCTAGCAAGGCCACTATGATAACACTTATGGGTATTAAAACACTCACTTGACCAAAGAAACTCTTCAGTTTCAACAGCTGCAGGATCATTTAAATTGTTTCATTTATGCGTATAGCAGCTAAGGACAATAGGGGTGCGTGGCACGTTCGGGTAGTCGCGAAAATTAAATCTCTATTAAAATTTCAGAAAACTGACTAAACTTTTATCAGTTATTAACTTTCGTGACATTTACGAAGAATTATTATCGCCTTATCTTTTGCACAGTTTTGCGAACAGGGAATTCAACTTCGCCTGTATTTTCGTTCGGTGCAGTTTCTTTCAATTAGTTGAAACTTCATCCCGACTCAGTGCAGAAGGGTCGACTTATGAAATTGACATTTTAAAGTTGACTTATTGTTGATTCGACAAACCAATTTTATACAATCAAGTTTTAAATGAATGAAACAGTTAAAAAAAATTAAAAGGAATTTTTTGAAACAACAAACAGTTACCGTAAAAATTAAACTGAAAAGCAGCTGAAACCGCGCGTAAATTAGTCAGCATTGTGTTTCACCCCCCGCGCTTCCCGCGCCCTGCGTCCCACAAACGCAGCCAACAGTAAAAGTTAATTAAATAAAAATACCAACGGAATCCGCTCCCGCTGAGGTGTCAAACAGCAATCAGCAAATAAAGGACCGCCAATAAGTTAGCGAGGCTATTCACAGAATCGAAAAGGTTCTGATTCATTGTCACGTCTCGTTTTGATTGGACGTGCTTTGATACCGATAGTCGGGATTGCGATCGTTCAAAATTTTAATATTTTTTACTTTCCTCATATTCGATTCTATCCGTTGCGGTTTGGCAATATTTATAACGTTTTGTTTTGTTTTGCCAAATCCCGGCTCGAGTGTACGATTGTAACTGGTGCCGTTCATTTATCGAATCTCTATCGATGTGTGGATTTATGAAACACAGTGTACACATATTCGGGTATTACATATGAAATGGGGTGGCCGGATTGTAGGCGTCGACACACGAATGCTATGATGCATATTCCTATAATTATGGACATTGTTTTGGATGTTGACTTGAACGTATATTGTTCACGCGATAACGTTATCATGCATCATTTGCTATTGAATCAATGCTATTGGGGTATTCTAAATGAGTTGTGCATTAGGTTTTGGCAACTGATTCCTCTAATAGAAATGTTATGTATACTTAAAAACTATATATAGCGATGCTGATAAAAATGTTTCTGTGTTATTTTATTAATTACTTGCACTTCTTCAGATATTTAGCATGAGCATGAGCGTTTTATCAGAGATCATAGATATAGGGTTTTTCTAAGCCTGCCTTTAACTACTAACTCATTTACATATATAACGTCTGAATTAGATCCCTGTCAATTAACAATAACCATATATTATTTTCTACGTAAATCAACAAATAGTTTTAAATATTAATTCAGTAGGTAACTACTAAAATAATATACAACCCTAAAAATCATAGACAAATAAGCATAGAGTGAACAAGAAATCCCAACCTTGCAATATTGCTCTGTGGTTGGCTGGGGAAATTTTTAATCTCACTTCACGAGAGCCAAGCGCAGCTTAGCGAAACAGGGACAAACTGAACTATCGGGCATCCATCTCTCTCGTTGCATGTATGGCTTCCACTTTCAGGCAGCTGTACCCCGTGTCGTCTCTATGCTTATATCTTTATGCTAAAAATAGTTGGTTCAGATCAACCTACTGCAGGACTTGAGTAAAAATCAATTGCATATTTGCAATATATTGTATCCCTTTCATCCACACAAAAGATGTGAACAATATTTGTAACCAGTAGCCACAATAATTACAGCTAATTTCTTAAAAAATACATACTGTTATGTGTTATAAAGATAGCACTATCTTAACAAAACATAAACTTACGTGTCCTGTGTGAAAAAAACGAATGAAAATGGCGCAGTCTGGCATCTTCTGCCGAATATAATGCAGGATCGAACAACTTTATGAAATGTCTCTGACTCATAGGAAGCCAAACATGTGTAGGATATACGGTTACAGCTGGGGGTATACCGTACTTTATACTCCGGTAGACTATTTTGTGCGGGTAGAATAGAGTGACCTCGCAACAGCCATATGTCATAATATGGAATACACTAGTCAAAAACAAGTAACGTCCTCTCTAAAAACATATGTTCTTCATTATTTACAGAAATACGCGTCTCTTGATTTTTTCTGGTCCATCACTCTAGGAGAGAATGGGTTAAGCTAATTAATCATGCCTAATGATTATTTTTAGGCTAGCTGTCAACTGGATAAAGTCAACGTACGCAGAAAGTATGAGTTTTTTGTTATAGGCAACGGTAAAATTTTAAACTCCATTTGTGTGTAGTAAATAGTAAATAGTTGTCAAAGCGACTGTTCATAGACAACACAAATAGGAACCATCTTAAAAACTAACGAGAACGAGGACAGGGCAAATAGAACTCACAAGTTATTTGAGTTTAAATATGATGTTTTTTTTATTTAGGGAAACATGTAATAGTCTATTTCCAGTTACTTGCGAATCTTTAGAACGTAATTTTAAAAAAGAGTTCCTATTGGGTGTTGCAAAACTAACAACATCCCTGATGAATGATTAGGATAGTATTGAATATAAAAATTAGATATCAAACATGTTAGTAAGTTGGATTTTGCCGATCGTCTTTGCTAAAGCTATAAAGTAATTGCTAAATATTTATGGAAGTATTTACTAACTTTACGTTGTAAAAGTCATAGTCAATTAGTAATAAAAACTGAATGCTTAAAATTATCTGTATAAGTATTAATCCACCTTAAAAAATTAACATGCGGTGATGGATTAAGAATACGGAGTCTCACCCACTCCTATTCATCCCGTGGGTGTGGTAAGAACCGAATAAGGTAGCAAACTACACAAGACAACAACACTGCGAAGAGAAGGATAACTTGAAGTAAATCTTCCACCAACCCGTCTGGGCCGGTGTGGTAGAGTAGGCCAAAACCTCCTTTCTAAGGAGTGGCCTATGTCCAGCAGTGGAGGCTAAGACTCTTGATGAAAAAATGAACAGTTGTGTGTTAAAAATTAAATTAAACACGGCTAGCTTTTTTACCGCCATTATTACTTTAAAAATGTAATAAAAAATGTTAAGGAGTGAATAATGTTATAAGTTTCATTCTTTTTTTAGTAGTCCTCTAAGTTTTTTGAAATGAAATAATTTATGAACACTTGAACCACATTGATCAAAATTACATTGATAGACAGAGACATTAAATAGTGTTAGGTGCTTACATTATTGGTATATGTATGTATTGGTATGTGTGTATAGCATACCTATAGCATACCTATATGTATGTATAGGTATGTGTGTGCAAAGTTTCAATTTAATTCTACGTTTGAAGTGGGTCTAAATTACTTTCGAAGATTCCGTAACATACATACATACATACATGCCAATCTAATAAAAGTGAGTTAAAAAGATACCTTGGATACCTTAGAAAAAATATTGAAATTTGGATTTCTTAAATTTATGTATGGGAACCTCCTTCAAATAAAAGTCAAGAAGAAGATCATTTTAGTCTTGTACTTTGTAACCTGAAAAGATAAATAATTTGAGAATACTGAATTTCAAATCTGTTAAATATATAATGCTGTATACATACATTGTTTACATAAATGTTGTACAAGTAGAACTACTTGATACATAAATTCGAGAATACTAAATTTCTCACTCTCTATCTATTCCCCTTCCCACATTTTTTTTGTGGAACTCAAATATTTTAAAGAAAATTTCCATATGCGAATTTTACATTCAAATTTAGTTTTCTGTAAACCAAACTTTTACCGTTACCGCGAAGTGCTGTCGTTGTTAAAAAACAGATTCATGCTCATTGATGGCATGATGGAATGACGTCATTCTTTGGCTGCCGTAACGTAACGACTTGACGTTTCATTCATTATGCGGCACTGAATGCGATCTGCGCGGTATAAAGCGTCTCTAATTATTTCCGTATCTGCAGCCATCGAAATGCAGCCAGGTTTAAGGCAGGTTTGGTACTTATCGATTATAGGGTTTCTTGTAAAGTTTTTTCTGGAATGATCTGTTTTACTTACAAAACTAACGAATTAAAAAAATTGTACCCATTGTTAGTTGTGATTGCCTATAACTGAATGAGCACAAGGAATGTTTTTGTATATTATTTAATTAATGTAGAAATGTGTATCGTTTGTCGATCCAAAACAAATAAAATAAAGTTAGTATACTACTAATTTATTACTACTATTATTTAATCAAAATAATTATGTCTCAAGAGTTCATAACTTTGAGTACAGTTTTCCATTTCCGTTATACTTCTGTTGTTAAAAAGACATTATATTAAAAAGATAATATTAACTTGACAGATTTTACACATTGTTGACAAAACCTGGAGAAAAATCTTACCGGAATACTTACTATTTTTGCCAAAGGGCTACCTCATGATAACACTGACTAGATAATATTTTGCACATATGAACTAAATCTTGATTCGTTGACAAGAAAGAAGTATTTAAAAATATATATTTTTTGGAAATATCATGTTACCTATCAACATTAATAAATTAAGTGTACAGACTGATCTTGACATTTGGTTCAGTGACCAAAAAGTAGGAACTGTGAACTGTTCGCGTACTGTAACCAAATCGATTAAGCAACATTGTTGCAGGTAAAATAAACCAAGCATCTATATCGGTGGCTGCGTAGACGTCTGGCACTGACATCAGGACAACCATTTTAACCTTAGGTGAAGGTCGTCTTCGGTATAAGCTGCATAAACAAATAACAAATTAGTTGTTCTTAGTTTGTTCTATCACTCGAACAAAATATATTGAAGTTTCACATCTTGGATTGTATCTGTGAAATAAATTGCAGGGTATTATCATAACTATCACGTGAGTCTGTTAGATGTTACTATTTATAAAAAAGACCAGTCAAGTGTAAGTCTGACTTACATGCCGGGGATTCTGTAGAAACATTTTTTTTTTCTGTTTCTTTCTAGTGACAGACTTTGCTGTTGAAAATATAAACTTTAACATGTATGAGGCACACCCCCTAATTTCTAATTCTTTTTTAGTAATTACGATTCTTACTACGTTACCTCGATATAATTTTGGGTGCAATTTGGCACACAGATATTTCATACTGAATTTGCACACGAGCAGTGTCTTTGCCCACGTGGATTCTTACGCGGGTAAAAAGAGTTGATATAAAATACAACTCCAATAATAACGGTATTTTTGGTGTCACATAAATATTAAAGTAACTTATTGTGCCAATACGAGTGAAGAGTGTAAGTATACAGGTGTCACCACCTTTATTCATCCCGTGGGTGTCGTAAGAGCCGACTAAGGAAAAAAATACGCAGAACAACAGCACTGCAGAGAGAAGGAAAACTTGACACAAACTCTATACCAACCCGTCTGGCCAGCGTGGTACAGTAGGCCAAAACCTCCTTTCTAAGGAGAGGCTTATGTCCAGCAGTGGACTGTTGGAGGCTGTTGATGTGATGTGATGTGATTGTGCCAATTGTGTCATTTATTTACAAAAAATATATTTAATTTTTCTAGATAATTTTATGTCTACATTGCTGCACTTTGGAAATTAAAGAAAGGCCAGGTAATGTACTAATTGTCACACAACGGTGTTTATGGTTGCTGTCAACTGCTAACATTTGGCCGGAGCTGTGTGAATATTTGCCACCTTTGTAGCACCCAACACTTTAATTTGCATAACTTTGACTGCCACTACTTAATAAACTTTGTTTATTTACAATATTATAACACTTTTCATTTTTATTAAAGTAGGTAGTTATACTCAAAACTTGATCTATACAGCCGTGGGTGTTTGTTATCCTATTTCATAAGACGACACGATCCTGAAAAAGTTTAAATGAGTTTTGTAACGAGATATGTGTTACTTTTTAGTTCTATAGATGACCAACAAACCTTGTGACACGACGCGAGTGGTTGTATTCTTACTTTAGAAAATATATAAATAGGCTTAGAACAGGTGCGTCGTTTCTAACAACATCTACTACGGTGATAGCTATCGCATCGTCAGGCAGGAGTGTAAGCTACGACATTTTAACGTATTTTAGACTTGTATGAGACGATAAAAATCTTGAAAGAGTAAACATTTTACGACATGTGAAATCGGGAGCTCAGTGCAGGAGATAGGAGAATAATTTTATACTTATGATGGGCTTTCGGGTGTAAAATGAATATTTTTTATCGTTAATATAGAACTGATAACGCAACGTAATGTTAAATATGGCTACCTATTTATTACCTATTATTATATTAAAAGTGGCAAATAGAAGCAAATTATTTTCAGTTCTAAAAGAGACAGCAACGTTACTAGTATATGGTATTATTTACAATTACATTTCTACTAGTGAGTATAATTATAGTTGGGCAATCCCACACAACAGTTATGTCACCAAGAAGCGATACAGATAACAATGCTGGTAAAGACTTCGACATTAGTAACTGATTTTCTATAAAGGGCCAATATTTGTCACTATGATCTTAAAAAAAATCTGTTGCGAGCCAGAAGTCTTGTACGCACATTTTCACTGTAGTTATAGATAGTAGTGGAAATGTGTGTACAAGATTTAGCGGAAAGTATTGTGAATTGGCTCGCATGCAACAGACTCGGGGCTATTTGTCAACTATGTATAATTTCGCTTCAACCAAGCATCACGTACGACCGCCATGCTCGTTTTGTTTCGAACCGTAATAAGTACAAGCAACGCTTATTGCCATCGATATACCGCAAGTATCTGTTGCACTGGCGACGCAAATTCGAAGACGTAGTTATTTGTCAACGTCTGTGGTTATTTCTATTGCAACTCACTGTGCGGAATCAGAGCGTACCGACTTAGACAGATATGTCGTGTTCTGACGACTTTGTTATTTTCTATGTTTATGATTTAGTGGTTTCATAGTGACACACGATAGATGATGTAGTAGGCGTGTCTATAAAATTACCGTAATAATGCTGAATGCGCACGCAAAATATTCTATATTATTGTGCCAGTGGGAAATGCTAAAGCGATGTTTTAGTAATGAGTGATTTGTGTCCTATTCATTCCCATTACTCAAGTTCTGAGAAGGAAGGCGTGTGTAGTAATAATTAATATTGTTACTCTATTATTGTTATAACAAGAACCAGCGCCGAGGGGAAGTGTCTGGAAATTGTCGCTGTTCGAGAATATTGTAAACCGTCACTTAAAGTTAATTAGGTTCTATTTATAACTTTTTCATTATGAGATATTTTATACTCGAAACTCTTTAATCGACTGTCCATCGGATTATTTACTTGATGTTAGACATAGATTAGAAAGAATAGATATTATACGAGTATTGAAAAATAGGCCTAACACACCCGAGAATCCATTTTAAATGCAACAGATGGTAGCCCTCACTGCGGTTTCAGGCACAGCAAGACCTTAAACAACTGCACCAACTGTACGTATCAAGAATGATGCCATCATATCTTCAGAAGACAGAATCTTTATTTATATTTACAACTAAAGTATTAGTGTTAGATGCAACGAAATCGATTAATCACGTAAGCACCTAATTGTTTATAACCTTTTATAAAAGAGAGCTTTTCTTCATTCGTTTGTCTATAATAATAATAAGGCATTCAGATTCATACCTTACTCTCTGTTTGTATAGTGAACCAAGATCACAGACCTAAGGATATACTGTGATGGATTACGATAAACAAGAAGGCAAGCCGAACTTCTCCAACAAAGACTTTACTTACATAAGTACTTCTAAACTCGTAGAACGCCATTCCCTTTCTCCAACTAATGTCATAAATAGTTCAACCGTGACTTCTAACAGTTATTGTCAGAATGTGCTGTGGCTGTGGTCTAAAACACACATTCATTAATATGTTTTGTTACAATTTTACCATTTGCGAATAATTATACACGCAAATAATTTTATATTCATTTTTGGATGACTCATTTTACTAACGCTAAGCAAATCCTTTATTAAGTTTTCGAGTAGCGTAGTTATTATTAATTACGTCAAATCTTCTAGATTCGTCAAAAATTTATAATGCACCATAAACTGTATAGTGATGGCTTCTTTTAGCTGTTGTAGCGGTTTAAATAAATAGAACTCTGACATAATTGTACACAGGTGACAATATACAATCGAAGGATATGAAAATCATAACAGAAATGATCTTGAAATGTTTGTATTAGTATATGAGTTTGTATTATATCATGTTTATAGTTTTACTGATTACTTCTTTAATTGATTGACGGATTATAAAATAACTTAACATACTTTATACAAACAAGTGTGGGCAATAAGTATTTTAGTATTAATTATTTAAAATTAAGCGTTATAATACAATATTTAAAACCTTACTAGTGATGAAACGGATATTCGTTAAATATCCGGTAATCATACCATCTCACTGAATAATGGATATTAAGTCCCTTTAGTTAAGTCACATCTTCAATAATCAAATAAAAATTCAAATCACTTTTACTGTACTATAGAAAACTGATGGAAATTAATGCCAATTCTACATCAATTCAATCTGCATTAAGAGAAAGGAAAAGGGGTTTCCTTATGTTTATAGCTAGCTGCAGATAAAAGTATTATGCTGCATTTTCAACGTGTACAAAAAATTCTACTTCATTTTTCAACGATACTCTCTTGTATGGCAAAGCAGGGATTCTTTTTGCTTATTTGCATTATTTTTTAAAGACAGTAACGTATAGCGTCGCCACCGAAGAGTAAAGAAAGGTTTTTGACATCTTTATTTCTGCACTGGGGAACATAATAGGCAGAAGCAGGAGCTGGTAACGCTATCGAAAGGAAACAAGGCCCGTCACACTCACACTGGCTTAGCTGTCTGTTATGCAAGTGACACCAAACCTCTACCGAGGTTCAGCACCAGCTTCCTCTGTGATGAAACATCCTGTAGTTTCAGTCGGTTTGATTCCGACATACCACTTTGTCCATGTCTCGAATAAGGTGATGGCCCTTGAGGATTTTCACACATTAAAAAGGTCAGATAATCAACAATATTAGGCAGATATCCAGCTCAACAGTTATTCATTTCATCTCTATACTTAACATTAAGCAAAAAAGAATATGAAACAATTACATTTAAATAAGATTAAAGGAGTGATAGAACAGAGTATAGGTGTTGTTAAAATCGGGTTTAAATGTCACGTATAAATTGTATAATCAAATACAAAGATATATGATTATACAAATAAACGTATTATAGTGTATAAACTTGATATTCTAATATATCACATACATATTTTATGCATAAGATAACGTGAACGCCATGTAAATATTTAAATAGGTTCGATTTGACGTAATACGTGTTCTTAAGACAATTCACATTGGTTTTAATAATGGTTTTAAATCGATTCCCCCGATTGTGTAGTTCGACTTCAGAATTATGGTAATTAAATTATTTCCTGATATTATAATTGTAGCTGACCCGAGGGATAGGTGATCTGTCAAAATATCAGTTTTAAAATAATGGCAAAACTACCTTCTTATAGCAGTTTTACGGTTATTATTTGATATTCATGTGATTCCTTTGCTTGTTACGCTTTTGCACTTTAACTACTTAATTTTTCCATAGAATTTACAAATATGATATTTTCAGGGGTATGAAAAATCTGATACTTTTCATCCCTGAAAATAATATTTTGTGTATTATATACAAACAATTCTAAGTCGAACAATAGAATGAATACAATTGGTCCCATCCTGCGCTGTATGCGAGTGATCGCACCATTTATTGCGTCTAAGAACAGTAGAAGTTT
The DNA here is from genome assembly GCA_902825455.1 of Arctia plantaginis. Taxonomy (NCBI): domain Eukaryota; kingdom Metazoa; phylum Arthropoda; class Insecta; order Lepidoptera; family Erebidae; genus Arctia; species Arctia plantaginis. The sequence continues at coordinate 1,385,773 of CADEBD010000312.1, read as the reverse complement.
CCGCTTGGAACGTACGTAAGGATGGGTAGAGACACAGAGACACTTCTTTTACAAGTTTTAAAACGCTTTCTATCTTCGCCCTCACTAAAATCGCAGTTAGACCAAGATAAATGGCTGAGGTGATATGTTGGACGAAACTTCTGATACTTTTATCATTCTACGGTGTATAAGAAGCATTAGTAGCTTAGAATTGATTGTATTGATTTTAGTCAAGTATAGTTTAAATGAAATTGTGTCAATTTCATTTGCCCATATTGCGTGGTATTAAGATTGAAGCTACCAAAAATAAACGAGGAACCTTTGAAAAGCCGAAAATGGATCTACGTGGCGTGCAATGGGAGAGGCCTATGTTCAGCAGTGAACTGCGATAGGCTGATGATGATGATGAACCTTTGTTTAAGTTGAAGGTTCAGTGTAGGTGTTACTAATTCAATAAATGAATTTTATGGTTTACTCAATCACTTGTATATGTTACAAAAACAAGACTACCCAAAACTTGAAATTATGTTTCTAATAAAAGTAATGTAACTTATAATTACACTTGCTTCGCAACTGATACCCTGGTAGGATTTACACATGGGTCATTGAATGGCATTAAATTAACACATTAACCCGAGTTATGATAATAGATTGTTTAATTTACAACTAGTAATAATTATACCGTAAAACATATATATATATATATAGAAAATTTAACTTGGTTGTATTAAAGATGAAAGAGAAAATAATATTTTTTGTAAAGATAAAGCAATAAGTAGAAAAATCTGCCAAATTACTGACTATTACTATTTTTATTCAAGTTTAAGGTTAAACAAGTAAAAGTTACAGAACAATCATACCATAATACGACTTAGTTAAAACTTAAACTACAAGGCTAAAGGAGAACGGCAGATCCTGTACCCCTAGTAATATTTGATGGATGTGTGGCGACTCCCACATACAAAGAAACAGAAACACACTAGAGCGCCATCTAATGAAGACACACCGAACTACGGAGTAACTACTAAAATAAGAATTGCTAATCCTGTATCGCGATATAAAGAATTCCCTCGCCGGTTAGCATATTCCATATAATCATAGCATATAGCATATTACAACTTCCCAACATCAACCGTTGGGCCGCGGCCCGCCAGGCATGATCACCTCGCCTGGTCGGAGGATCCTCCCTTTGTGTTGGAGGGACATGACACCCGTTCCTCCACAGATGATTATAAAATTTGTACCGTTTATAAACTGAATCATCCTAACTATTTTTATGTAAGGAACATATTTTTAGAACTTTGCTAAAAGTAAATAAATTATTCTCAAACAATTGTTACAACTGCAATAACTAAACGTTCAAGTGTTGTTAACAAAACGCATTCCTGCGTTTTCTAAACTTGTCATGCATCTAAGATAAATAACATGAAAAACGATATTTTTACACCGAGATCAATGAATGAGGTCATTAGTGTATTTAGACTGTACAGATTAAACGAAGTAATAAAATGAATGAATGATTAATTTAAATCAATGAATTTAAGGCAAGGTACTAATAATTTTAATTCAAATTTATAGATTAATCGTAAACACAACGTAAAAAAAAACTGATTTGACTGGGCATCATTTTATTAACAGATTAAAAAATCATAAACATATGATTTTGAAAGATATCCATGTTAACTTGTTGACAGAAATGACAACTAATTTGTGACAGCCAACTGCCATTGGTATGGACCTCAGTACAGCTTATATGCACACTACAAACTGAAATAACTTTTGAACTCAAAGTTCGGAACATCTGGTAATTAAAACTGTAATTTTTGATGGTATTACAAGCCAAATAAATACATCAATAATCCGTACCATGAGATAGCAAGGCGGTACAAAAGTCTCATACATGCCTGCCATTGAGGACAATGCCTCTCTAGCTGGATCTTCTTATATCTAGCTATTACTTAATCTATAAAGGATTATAGAGTAAGTAATAGATAGGCAGAAATAACAGAGGCAGTTAGTAGTTTACAATATCACTTGTCAAGCACAAGTTGTTGACGCTTAGAACGTTCATAGTCTTTTTGGAAGTCACGAATTCAAAAAGACCATGACCGGCGTAATAATCGTTCCAAACAACTACGAGTATAATATAAGTCAAGCGCGTCATCCATTTTCTAGTATATTATATGAAAAGCAGAAGAAGCTTGAAATATTAAGGATACAAAAGTATTCTTCCAAATGGTTAATAAAAAGAGATTATGGTAATTTTTTTATACGAACTGGGTTCATGTTTTGGCAGGATCATTCAATTCAGGGGATTAAGACGAGAAAAATAAACATAGGGTAAAAATAACTCGGGCAAAGTTAGCCAATGGGAACTGCCATATGTATTTTTAATTAATCCTTCGACGTACGTATAAAATCAATTATCGCGCGTCTATATGACTCAATAGCAGAAAGGTTAATTTTCTTCTTCATTATCCATTGGAAAGCAACAATTGAGGATTGAGAGGATTAATTTCATTCAAAGTTATAAGTGCTCTAAAAATCCTTGATTTGATAATTAAGACCTTTTTGAATAAGGAGTAAATAATTTTAAAGTCTGTCAATCTCTTGCTCTCCTCTGTATATATATATATATATATATATATTGTTTCGTTACTTACGTAATATATATATATATATATATATATATATATATATATATATATATATATTACGTAAGTAACGAAACTCAGTGCAGTTCGTAATAAAAAGTAATCCTAGTATGAGCGTGTTAATTAAAAAAATACTTTTCAATATTAAGAGGTCGGATGATAATATAATTAATATAATACGCTTGATGTTGCGATACGTTCACACAGTACTGAAAAGATATTGTCAGAATAATGTTTTCAGTTCTTTTCCTACATATAGAAATGTCTTTCACTGAAATGACTTGAATGATGCTTCTTTGTAGGTCTTTGGTTGGCTATGTAAATCTTATGCTATTAACTGCTACGAGCCTAAGCGGATAGTAATGATGTTACCTACAAATAATAAAGACCCTGTTAAAACCACGTTAGAAATATTTCAGATACCAAGTCAATTTGAAATCACCTTATAAATAGGCTATATTGTGTCGCCACATCATTATAAAGCTAACGTAGTCCGCATTCAGACATCTCTCGGCCTCCAGGCTTCACTGCAGACTTCCATTGTGTTCGCCCTTTTTTGACTTCAATTTAATTTCAGACGTTTTCCTACACCTCACCTTTGTATGATATTGCACAAAGACTTCAAAATATTAGGCTTTTTTATACCTCTACTCTTTTTTACATGAACACACAACAATGCGTGTATGCTAAAATGATTACCAACTTAAGATCAAATTCATGGCCTTCTTTACATTTGCGGACAGGTAAACATAATTCAGACATGTCTTTGTTCGAAGCTACAACAATAGAATTTCTCTAGCGTCTCATTATGAAGCAACATTTTTTGCATAACAAACAGTTACGAAACAATAAGTAAAATCTTTTAAATTGCCTGCCGCTCCTTCTGACTTTGAGACTTTCTTTGCTACGTGTACTTTTGTATTATTTACACGTCTATTCTAAGCCGAACCACACTAAACAAAGAAGAAAATGAACAATAAGATAACAAAGTGACAGTAATCACTTTAAAAATAGATCAATAACGATTTCTCGACAGAGAAGCGTTCGCGACCGTGAAAGAACAAAGTGGCTACTGATTTGTGGTCGTCGGCGACGTCGAATTCAGTGTCTCATTCCTAGAGAGAATGCACGGTACATAGTTACATGTTGCAGAGTGAGCATATCACGCATGTGGAGCAAAAAGAGCAGGCTGGCGTGTGCCCAAGCAAGTGTAGTCGCGGCTTGTTTTATAGGTACATCACATTAATTAAGCACCAGATACGATCTCGGCTGGTGACGCCGACTACGATATTTACGTTAAACTCTGAAGCTGGTAAACATACATTTCTATCACCAACAGGTGTTTTAGATGTAACTAAACTAACTTTTAAGGATAAAAAGTCCACAAGACAATTGTTTTTACGGTAAGTAAATAATTCCTTTATGTAGTAATAAGATTATTAAACAGTTAATTTGGAATTAAGTGGCGTACAATGGGAGAAGCTAATGTCCAGCAGTGGACTGCGATAGGCTGATGATGAACTGCGTGGACATTCTTTCTTTCTTTAAAAAACAACAACTCTCGCATTAGGAATATATAATGTGTCGCGGGGGACTTTACAAACACATGAAACGGCCAGAAAGAACACCAAGATTTAGAATAACAATTTGTGGATCTTACAAAGTGTTATACCATGTGGGGTTTGTCCCATGTTACATTGCGGTGTGCAAATAGAATCCTAGATTAAAGACTGAACGCTACTGCCAGCGCTCTATATTTGGACCAAAACCCTGAGACGGTGGGTGGAGACGGCCATTTACATGAGGGGTCAGCCGGTTGCCTGCTATCTCTCTGATTTACAGCCATATTCAATTGTTACCACTGTTGTATCAACAGCTGCCACCGACAAAGATATAGCACACTATGTTCAACACCACATACATCGCGACGTCATTTGTTTAAATTAAATACATATTTATATACATACGAGTATATATTGTATACATTGGGATGCTTTCTATACCATACATTAGCTACTTACACAAAGGCCACATTTATAAAAATAAATATTTATTTATATTTTTCTTTAAACAATTATTCAAGTATAAAATGCGGGTGTCAACAAAAACTATAAGATTTATATGAATTAAAATTTATATTTGACTTTTAAAACACAATGGAATTCGTAAAAGCAACCTCAACACAATTCAAAAAGTCAGAATCTGTTATCGTACATTTACAATTCAAAGTATTTCTTGTTGGATTTTGAGGCGCGAATGTTTTACAAAAATGTACTATTTAAATGTACTATTTAGTAGCTTGAGTATGGGACGACTGGTGGTATGAGGAGGATTTACATGAAATAAAAATATATTTATTGTAGTTTAGCCTAAACAAGAGGAAGCTGTTAGGAATAATACTTAGCATTAATCCTCTTCAGAACTTTTTTTCTATATTTTGTGTACGAGTTATAAGAGTTAGGTACATAGTTAAATTTTATTTTTAAAAGAATTAACTATTTTCTCATTGAATAATTTAGTCATACAAATATATGTGTTATTTTATGGTTTATTTGTAACTTATAATGTTAATTTTAAAGAAAAAAAATGACTTAGTTACAAAATTTTGAGTTAATTAAATTCATTTAAAACGGAAAACTAATTTTTATGATATTGTATTTTATGTTTTACTATTAAATAGAGTATACTCGTACATCAATAGTCTTTGCTTTGTATTAATAGTTGAGTCTACTATAAATATAGATAGGAAAGTAATAGATTCGCTCGCTTTAACCAAAATAAATATAAGAGTATCTAATCCATATGCATACTTCCATACTACAATAATAAATGCGAGAGTGTGTATGTTTGTCTGTCTGTCTATCTGTGTGTCTGTGACCTCTTCACGCTTTAATCGCTGAACCGATTTAGATGAAATATGGTATAGTGATAGTTCGAGACCCGGGAAAGGACATAGAATAGTTTTTATCCCAGAAATAATCCTTTAAGGGGATGAGAAGAGGGGTTGAAGTTTGTATGGGGAATCAATAACCGCTGAACCAATTTAGACGAAATTTGGTATGGAGATAGTATCATTCTTAAGAAAGGACATAAGCTACTATTTACCGCTATAAATAACATAAATAAAAATGCTCTCTGGTGTGTAAACCATATAGGTAAATATATTTAGTGTTTAGAAAATGGGTTCATTCATACGTTACGTAGCGGGGTAAAGTAGGCTTGGTTTCTTTGGCGGCTACATAGGAAGGCCTTGGTAGATAAACAGGGTGGCACGATTTATGCGCAGTTTGAGCGGCTTTCGTTCTTTGTTTCAGGTAATGACCTCGCTTTCATCCCGGACTCAATGGGCGCTAGTAAAGAGTTTGCAGATACTGGCTACGTCGCGACTCTGCCTTGGCACTAAGTAACGGACGTGTTTCTGAGTTGCCAATTGTTCTGATTCTAAATGCTGCCGAGATAAACTGTTGAAGTACACTAGTACTTGCTTTACAATATGTGTAAGAGAATAAAATAAAGACTATTATTATTATTATTACTATGTTAGTAACAGATGTATATTAAAAAAGATATGTTTGTGATTATTATTCTGAGGACAAAATGTAATTCTTTGTCACACAAATATGTATACGGTTAGCATGGAGTAGCACATATCTGAAAGTATAATTGAATTGAAATGTTTTCAACACTTTCATGACTTTGATGAATTGCCTATCCCTTTTTTTCTTATCGATGCTCGTGATGAAACTTTCAAACAAAGTTCACGTTATGTTTAAAAAATGCTTTTTCTATTCTGTTCAGGTAGTTTTAACTGCGCTATCAATTGTTTTAGTACAATATAGCTAGTACTAAAAGGTCTATTACAAAGGTCATTTGAAGAAGCGATAGTTTGAGTTAGATACACACAGGCGTATTTTTCTCGAGTACAGACAAAACAAGCGATGACTTGAGTATGTACGTGAGTGGGCGTGACTACGTCACTCGGCCCGTTCTCACTGTAATGACCCTATAACGGTTCGCATTATTATTTATGTTGTGTAGCTGAGAACGGCATAATAGTACCATAAGAATGAAATAAATTGTCGCAAAGTTTGAGTTCTTGGCTTGGCTTGAAAGCTGCGATAGCACTTATTGTTTCACATTTGCGAAACGTTTTCTTAGACGTGTTTTGCATGCGTCGATTATTTCATTTTTTTTGGGTTGGCTAAATTATTATGACGTGAGAAGTGTGTATCAAGCTATTATCAGACAAAACAATACCAAATTTATGCGACGTTGCCTTTGGTATCATGGTTATCTTCTGTCTTAAAATATAATGTAATAAATTTAAATGAAAGATTTTTTAAATAACAAATTGTTCACATCCAATGATTACATCAAAAAAATTGAAAGTTGTGTTTTAGAACGTAGGGGAACCAACGATTTTGTGGCGATTTTTAACAAGTAGTGGTACTATTTTAGTAGCTGGATCGTGTCATTTATTGCCTACATAGTAGTTAAAAACGTGAATTAGGATGTGTACCTATTGATAAAACATAGCAGATTAAATTAGAAAGTATTCAAAGACAGAGAATCAATTCCCTAACAAAAACTCATCAATTACTAAATAGTATATTATGTATTTATATATAAAGAACACCTACGTAAATGAATGAATTCAAAATCAAATATAAAAACAACTAAAAAAACTAAAACTAAAAATAACTTTTTTTTCATAAAAACAACAATTATTGGAAATCGCCTCTTGTGTAGGCTCTAAATAGATCACACAATAGCCACAATCTCAGTTTTGTCAAATATTTAGCAAACTAAATACATAAGTATCGAAAATCTCTTATATGCCTGTGCCGATCTACAGCCGCCTATTTCCAAGAAGTTGAGCCTCATGAGAAGAAAGGGCACACAAACGGCCACTCTTTTCAATCAACAGATGACAATGGCATCATTAAATATATACAACATTGTTTTGATGTGTGCTACTATATAAGTTTAAGGACCAAAAAGTAAAAAGGCAATGAAGAGAAAACCAGATATAGAAAAAATATGGGATAAAAAGAATGTAAAGTAAAACATAACCAAATGGAAAATTAAATGAAAGACACACTACCTAACTTCACATTTCCACTACGAAATAGCCTGTGCTAAATTAATCCCGAGCATTCTTGTCTTCTATGTAATTCAAAATTGAGTAATAGGCTTTTTGACATAGTTTACGTTTTATTGTGGATTTAAATTTGTTTATACTAAAATCTTGAATACTATTTGGGATTTTATTATAGAATCGGACACATTGACCTCGAAATGACTTGTTTATCTTTTAGAGCCTAGGCTTTGTTAGGTGTTTTAATAAACTTGTACTACCTGCCTCTAGAGGCAGGTAGTACAAGTATATTTCTATTTCTAGTATTAAAAGCATGTACATCACTTCTTTTCAAGAACCTATCATTGTTTTTATGAATCTATATTACATTTTCATATATATATTGACTTGCCATTGTCATTATGTTTATTTCTTTAAATTTTTGCCTCACTGAAGAACGATTGCCTAAGTTATACTTTTGAAGCACTAAAATAGTTTATATGTCGGCAGCATTGCCCCACAGTAGTATACTGTACGACATTATGCTATGAAAATAACTGAAGTAAGCAAGTCGTGCTGTATGCGTACGCTGCTGAGTTGAGTCTAATCGATAATTTATCTATATGTGGGCCCCGCTGTAGCTTAGAATCTAATGTTATTCCTAAGTCTAATGAAATATTTAAAAGGGTCTGGTCGAAAAAGATATTTTATTATATGAAAAAATGCTCAAGCTACGCAATAATAAGCAGTTACCACATCTTAAGGATATAAGCATTAGGAAAATTCTTAAAATATGTAAATTGCCAAGACCTTTTGAAGAGCAGAAAGAGATATTTAGATAATTCCAAATTTTTTACGTCTGTGGTGTTTAGTTGATAAAATGAAATACCTAGAAGAGTGTGATGTTAGAAAGTAACCGTCATCTCAAACAATGCAATGCAGTGATAATTGCACTGTACTCCAATGAATATGTACATAAGGTATATTTCTGTGTCACTTAAGATAATTCTGATCTCCTAAAACTTTTTACTTTTATATAATAGTCACTTACAACGCACATTTTAATTTAAAAATTTAGTCTGAAATTTGATTCTCACTGTTGTACAGAGATGGCGTTAGTAGTAACATTGTACAAACAGTGCAAGCAAAATGTGTCCTTTTATTAGACACACTGGTTAAATGGATGTCCGGTAGATACGTAAGTGAGTAAGCCTTTGGTAACTGCCACAGACCGAATCGGTTCATCAGTCTCCTGTTGCTTTAGACAATACCACAAATGGCTCTTTAGTTTCCAATCTGGTTTTGCATGGATTTATCTAATTTACATTTACTATAACAGAAAAGAAGACCAACGTCTACAATTTGTTACAATGTTATATTTCCGATAAAGTGATTTGTAAGGGTCTCGTGTCATACAATGTTTTCATGTGTATCTTGACGTGATTGAGGCATAACCATTAGTCCTAATCTTAACTCATTATGCCCCTTACTGAGCTTGTCAGGTACAATAATTATGGCAATATTTCATACAAAACCCTACTAATCAAGGTGAATGTTATCAGTTATTAAAGCTTTATTTTAACAATACCAATAACCGGTAAATAGCTCGTATAGAGTAATAAACGGTATAATTGCCTGTTTATTAGCTTAATATAGCTTAATTTTGTAAATATATATATTTATACATTCATATCATATCATTTTTTAGCTATCCAATAAATGTAGTAGAATATTCTTGAAAACCAGTCATATACCTAGTATTTATACATTGTAATAGCATTCTCTGAAAAATGTGTGCTATTTGGTTACTATAAAATATTCGTAATAAACTAACTACAGAAATAAATCAGCTTCTTCAAAATCCATTATTGATGGCCTGAAAATGAAAGTCAAGCTCGACTAGTCCAGGCATGAGCGATGACGAAACGAAAAGTGCGGCCGATTCGATGGACGTGAGCGGCACACGTAAATCTCTTGATGAATGTTCCCGAATGTACGATGTGTTTATCGGTAACAGTCGCTTAAGGTGATGCCTTAAGTTACTGGCACTTTCTCTAAGTAGAACCTAATTTAGTGGGTGGGGTTCGTGTATTACTTTTTTATGACGGGTGGGTGTGTATCATAACTGTTCGGGTATTTAATGTAGGTACAGACGGACTTTGCGTATACGTTAGCAGTAAAATGAAACGGTTATTTTTTGATTTGGTATTTACTTGTGTAACATTATTTCTTAAGGTTTTTTTTAATCAGGGTATGAAATTTAAGTAACTCTTAAAATAAAGAGTCAGTTTCCAAACATAATTTTGCATCCGCCATTAGTCTTACAGTGTTGCGTTTTAAACTAAAACTCTAATAAAAATAGCTCAGTAGTTTCGAAATAATAGTATTGCATAGTATATAAGTAAGTAATAACAAAAAAACGCAACACAGTTTCCCAAGAACTATCTAAATCAAAAATCTATTTAATTTCGCAACTCAAACTCCAATAGATATTAACCGCAGAAGATCGAATAGACCATAGCTCCATAAATAAATATTTCCAATCGCCAACAGAGCTAGCGTTATGAATATCAGATGAACCTTCGACACCACCTTCATTACCACTCGTTATTCCAAATCCAATAACGAATAAATGCACTTACTTTTTCTCTGGTATAAGACAATACATCGTCGGAGAAAAACAAATATAAGGCGTACTATGTGTAGATGTTAGTAGCAGCTATCTTTATTGGTTTAGTCTTATTGATACACTTTTGGTAAAAAGTATTTTGGATCTCAGAAAACATTTTTTTTCCGCGTAGCAAATTCAATGGGTATTCACTTGCCGCCGGTGAGGTGGTGAGGTGGTAGGTACGACGGATTCGAACCGACTAAATACCGCACGGTTTTCTGTAAACATTAATTTATTGAAAGAAGGTTAGATGAGGGCATTGCATTATTTCATACTATATAATAATATGTATACATAATAGTGTATTTAAATTGTATCATTTTTTTACCTTAATACAAAGATAACATGCATTAAAAAAAATGTATTCATCATCTGATTTAAAGCTTTAAATTAAAGAATGCGCGCATGCATCCGTGGATGGCATAGTGGTTTAAGCGGTCGCCACGACGCTTCCTAGTGCACTGTGTTTCGTGGGTTCGATCCCCATATAGAACAACACTTTGATGTGATCCACAAATTTATTGCTCTTAGTCTGGGTAATCTTTGTGCTCGTTACATGTATGTTTGTAAAGTCCCCCGCGGCACAAGATGTACCTATTTTTTAAGCGGGAGGTGTCTTTTTTTTAAATAAAAAGAAAACAAAATAAATATGTTGTGTCCTTAAGATGTGGTAACTGCTTATTATTGCATAGCTTGAACATTTTTTTATAGAATAAAATATATTTACTGCGAAAACATAAGCTGTATAGAAGAAATAATGTTTAATATGTAACAATAATATTAAACTTCAACATTATTAGAACTAGATACAAGTTGTATTAAATTGGATTAGACATAGACCGATAGGTATATTACTTGGGTAGACTTAATACCTCAACCTTATCTCAACCGATAGTCACAGGTGGCGTACAGTCACAAGAATTTTATATAATATACTATAGTAATCTATATTCTAATAACATAACATAATAATGATGTCATATAATATAAATAAAGTGAATATGTAAGAAAAGTCCGTCTTATCAAAGTAAAAGTGCAGTATAAGGTTGGGAAGATAAATTAAGACGTTTTCCTCTTAATGCTTTTCGTAGTCGGATATTTAATAACGTTATGGCTTAGGATTAATGTTATGATCCCGTAATGTACTGGACATAAGTAAATATATACCTACATAATTTCGTCATGTCTGCCTTAACAGCTGTCTTATTCTTAGTAGCAAAGATGATTTTTATACTATGTGATTTCTGTCTTTAGTTCAAAAGCACTGTACCTACTCTTTGTTTAGTTTCATGACAGGTTTATTCCGTCAAACTAAGTCCAAAACTATGTTTATAGTTTTGAATTACCGCTAAGTATTGTTAGTTTATAACAAATAGTTTTAGTTATTCTCAGTACAATGGTCTCGAACAAAGATTATAATTAATTATTACAAACACTTAAATATAAGTAGGCATACAATACGCCACACTTTATTTAATAAGTTTACTACAATGTAAATAAATCTATTGTATTGTTAGTGTGTATTGTCCTTCAAAGGTAAACTAGCTTTTGTTAGCCGTATAAATGGTACCTTAATCGACATTATTCAATAAAACCAATATTATACCAGAACCTTCGATCATAAAGAAAATTAGCTGGCCATTACAATGCCAAGTAAAAATAAAGTAAAACCGACACGCGATCCATTAAAGACCCTTAACGACGACGAAGATGGTGAATAAATGATTGAATTTTCAATTAAAATTAAAGAGAAAATACGAGGTGAAAGTTTGTGGACAATATTGAGACGTGAATCGTAAAATAGAGGACGTTAATGTCGGCCACAATGGTCGTTGCCTTAAGCGCAAAAAAAATATGTTGGAGAAGAGCATGTGCCTTTATTAAACCAACTCAGAGAAACGGAATCTATTATAGGAAGTAATCTATACTAATATTATAAAGCTGAAGAGTTTGTTTGTTTGTTTGTTTGTTTGAACGCGCTAATCTCAGGAACTGCTGGTCCGATTTGAAAAATTCTTTCAGTGTTAGATAGCCCATTTATCGAGGAAGGCTATAGGCTATATATCATCACGCTAAGGCCAATAGGAGCGGAGCACCAATGAATAATGTTTCAAAAACGGGGAAAATTTATTACTATTCAGAGACGCAGACGAAGTTGCGCGGGTCAGCTAGTAATTAATAAAAAAAAAGAGTTATGACTAAAAATAAACACTATTACTAGTAACTTAATCTGCTGTAGCTCAAGAGCTTCATAAATTCTAATAAAAAACTGTTTTTTTTAACTGGCATATGCCATTGTATAATATTTAAATATTATATTATATATATAATTTAATATTTATATAATTTTTATAAAGTAATTTAAATATTGTATTATATATTTAAATATTATACAATGTCATATGCGACCGAGATTTGGGATATGAAGAAAATATAGTAATTTAAGTTTTATTTGATTCCAGAATTTAATAAATATGCCGTACTATTTAAAATTATGTCACTTTCATACTTCAAATAAACAAAATTTTCGAAGTCGATTTTTTTTTGTTATATGACATATATACTTGTAAACATTAATATTTTATGACGAATTTCTTTTTCTCGATTAGAAACATTCCTGGATCTCTTTCACTTATCTCTTCTGCGCATATTTCTTTTTACTGGTTCATTTACAGTTGCTTTAAATATGCCCGAACGTAAATAATAAAAATGTAAATAATAAAAATTATTATTGCATTAATGATTACTGGATGCAATTAAACTTGTTGTAAATCTTATACTATAGCAAAAGTCGTTTTCGTTAGCAATACGCAGCGAGTGCACAGAACGTTTGCTCATAATTTTCTTAGAGGTACGTGCGTTGTCGCAAACAACTGCTTCTTGAATTACGGACTAGTTTCACATTAAATGAAAATACAATATTTTCTGATATATGTAACAGACACGTGACACTTTGATTTCTAAAAAAAATGAAACAACCATATTTATCAAAAAAATATATTAATATAATCTAATAACTCTTTATTTCAGTCTCTAGGAATACTGTTACTAACAAAATGGACACCCTATTTTGTTAGTAACAATATTCCTAGAGACTAGTATTAGTACAGTATATAAAGAAAACAAACCATAAAACAAATCAAAGAAAAATAGACATATACACACACAACAATCATTGCTGCGCCATTCCGTACGCAATTGCGCAGCAACGATTGATGTAACTACAGTCCAGCCGACTAGATATCATGTTCAGGACACTGTTGATGCTAACGCATTCAGCAAACATCCCCGATGCTGCAGCCCCAGCATCACCCTGAAGGCTTTATTATGTTGGACTCGGAGGGCACTGTACGACGCTTGAGTTAGCCCACAGGCTGCACGTGTAAAATGAAGTGCCATACGATCTGAAAAGTGTAAGTTTGACTGCTGTCAAGCAACGTGCAAACCTGCGGGCTATTATGTTCGCCCTCACTGACAGCGCCCTCCGTTCTCTCTCTATGTCATCATTGTCCTTGTTTTGTAACTACTTCTTGTTTCATAACTATTTCATTCCGTGTGGTGTTCCATGACATTATTTTTTTTTTAAACTGGCAACATAATCAATGAAAACATCATTATTTTCAAGAGTAAACACAACTCTTTTTTTAACATAAAATATATTAGACGACGTTGTTGGTGAGGTGTTCAAATCGACATTTGAAAATGTTAATTTCTTCTATGTTTCCTTAATATTTAAAATATAATAAACGGTTTAATGCCCCCTCTAATATAGGTATATACATTAATTATGTTTTAGACTCTGATTGTGTATTTAAATAACACTTGCTGAAAGGAAACATCGAAAAGAGTAATTAACTTTAAAATAACTAACTTAGTACCCGGTTGCCGGTGTTTAAAAATGCCCGTGGTGTTTTCAGAAACTAATTCAGTTTTTTAATTAAATAACGGATAATTCTATTGCAGTTTAAAAAAAGGTTGAAATATAGATTCAACATTTTTGTCAAACTTTCATAAATTTAAATCTGGAATTATAGGCACAGAATCGAGTAAACACATACTCCAGTCTTGAAATAGAGTCTAGAACCTAAATGTTATCGTATAAGGTTTTCAAGCTTAACGTTATTATAATAAAAATCTTATTTGCGTATACAATCATAATTAGTTACAGGCCAGTACGTTTCAATATTCAAATTCACACGATTATACGCGTGAGAAATCACAGTATAGATACGTACAATGCTTATTACGCTAACACAGATTTAAATCCATTATAAATAAAAAAATGATTACAGTTGTTTTCTTTGTTATCATAACTAGGGAAGTGCCCACTGAAACAAAAAGGGTCTTGTTGTTCATTTATTTAGTCTTAAGATTCCTGGCCCTCAACAAAACTTTCTTATTTCGTTTAACGATAATTAAATTATAGAATTAACCGTCGAAATTAGTTGAAAATTACGACAATACTTAAGAATGTTGCAAATGTTATTTTTTTCGCTAAACAAAAAGAAAGGTTTTCTCAGTTAAAAATGTTAATGTTCTTGCATTTTGTTTGCTTTGTTCCCATTTTTAAATTGGTTAAGGAGAGCACACTGTTTTGCTTCAGATATTTATGGACCGTTTATAATTTGGCTCCCCAGGTGCCTTGTTATCGAGAATAATACCGCCAAAGGAGAATTTCTAAGAATAGCCTACATATTTTATTATTTTATATTTATAATTCATTAACCGTACTCTAATCTGGGTATCGTTTTATTAATTATCGTAAAAGTTTTCACGAACACTAAATTTGTATAAAACCTGAAAAGTACTAACTCTCTTTCTCTTTTACATAGTCTTTCACGTAGTCTGCTTGTTAGCTTTGTAATTTTGACTTACTGTGATATATCTAACAACGAAGTAAATCAGTTGTATGAAAAAAGAAAAAAAAATAGACATTGTTGATTCTAATGCCGCCACTTTTAATGTGAATAAGTGAAATCAAAGTTGAACACACTCGGTAACAGTGATAGATAAAGCGCACTTCATGTATCCAACATGTTTTCCATGATATAAATATGTAGGACAATTCCAGAAGATGTCTAATTATAATCGGTTCTCTGGAGATTGACACATGTCGTGAATGTACAGTCATCAAAATGAATTAGGTACACACACTATTGAGAAAAGTATAATCTTAAATGTCTATCTACCATCTCATAAATGATTATTATTTACGATCTCTATTGGTAGTCTTTGAGAACCAAATGTTAAAAATGTATCCAATTAAAAGTAATACACTAAAAAACAAAAAATATGTAATAAACTAAAGCTATTAAATTCATCATGAGAATATATGAGACGAGATATTACTGTTTGTAATTTGTGGGTTATTTTCGCCTTTTTTCCTCAAGGAAAAAGGATGTTTTACTATTATTGTAGACTATTATGATAAAATGAGATATTTCAAAACGAGATGGAGGTTTTTATACTATTTCATTAGAAAATAGTAAAGTAAACTTTTTATTATCAAAATATTTAAATGCAACAAAATACATTTATTTAAAATATAAATATACTTTTGATTTTTTTGCAAACTGTACTCGATACACTCTCTAAGACTTAAGTATCTCGTCGAGTTGACGACTGACATACCTTTTTTTCAGAAGCGAAACAAAGCGCCCGAGATCTATTCGTGTCCCCTGACAAACAAAAAATAAACAGCACATGGGATGGACGTGTCATTCTTAAGATTTCCGTTGAATTATTACTTCTTAATTTTCAGTTTATTAGTAACGTGCTAGTTATTTATAAATTGTTTCTGAGTTACGAACTTCGTTACAGAAAACGTTTCTAATAACATATTTTGGTTCCTAATTTAAAAGTATCTTCATATTTATTCGTTCCTGCATTTACGAATGTTCTTTTTCCAATTGTTTTTAGAATTTTTGTTTTCATTCCAAATTGTAATTTTAAATCGACTATGATACTCCATGCATTTACCACCAGCTTATATGTATTTTAGTTAGTAGTAGGTTATATATTATTGTACGATATCATCACTTGTCTATAAAACTTGCTCATATAAGATAGATTATTTCAGCAACAAGACAATGTTTCCTAAGAAATAGTCCTATTTAGATTTTAGCGGTGACCTCTAAGGTTGCGAAAAAAAATTAGAAAGATAGAGGTGTTTGTTATACTTATAGCGCCTATTTGTTTTAGTACATCAATGGCACAACTCTACGGTTAAAAGGTTGCCTCTTGCTAATTTATGAATTGTTGTAGTCTGCGAATAGTCTTCAAATTAAATATAGATGTGTTTGTTTAATAGGTGTGGTTTCCAAAAAGGTTGTTTGCTCTTTGGGACTCACCAACCCGGAAGGGATTACAGTGTACGCGATAGAAGGTACCGTGTGCCCTTTATTGGCCTTTTCGTTTTTAGGGGACGGCAATTTTGGGAAAGTTCATGAGTGAGCAGCTATATTTTTAAATATACCCAAACATGTTTAGTTTATATATTGGTTGTTATTCATTTAAATTACAACGTAACTTTACATTATTAATCATAAATATTTTTATATTCATAAATTAAACACACTTTGTTTACTTACCTAATAATTTAAGTATGCGTAATTTCTGACGAAAAAACTAATATTACCTAGTGAAAATGAAACAAATTAATTGCAAAACATCATGTTGACATTTGTAAAAATTAAAATAACGTTTACCTCGATTTTAAGACACAAACGACCTCGGTTATATAATAACGGCTTCCCTTACATTTGAAAGTAAAAATTGTAGACACTGCCATCTAGGGAATAAAGTTGAAGTCATTTTGTCACCTTCTGTTGCAATGAAATATCCACATTAAACTGTTTCTCGAGGTAGTTTCGGTTGTATGACTATTTGCAATGTTCACATCATCACATCAACAGCCTTTAATAGTCCACTGCTGGACATAGGCCTCTCCTTAGAAAGGAGGTTTTGGCCTACTATACTATATATATATACTACTATAGTAAGAGGATTTGCAATGTTAATTAAGGTCTATTATTTTGTGTATTAACTTCTAGAACAACTAACGTTTACTTTTATTCGGGGTTAAATAAAATACATCTTTTTATAATCATCCTAAATAACGATCCATGCATCCGCAAAAGGTAGGCAGATTTTAAATATTTACTGTATAACAATTGAGATAGATAGCTGAAGCTTTCAATTTTATTAAATGGTCCTACAAATGACAAACGATTAGATTTACTATTTACGATGTGGACTAAATCTTGCATGATCTAACATAACAAGTTGAAATGTCTTATTGCTTCCAAAAGAGGATTTCTTGTGATGCAATAAATTCTTTAAAATGATTAGAGCGTGCTTAAAGCAGTGACGAGGTATCGTCTATTTCGAAGTGTTCAGTGCAATGACCGGCCCATTTCGCAACAGTCGATAATTATGTTGTCAACTCACTAAAGCAAACGGGGCTATACAAAGCGGACCTGGGCCGGATCAGTCGCTTTTTGTGCACGACAAAGGCGATTACGCGATCCGTTTCCGAGCGTAAAGTCAACACTGTTATGAAGTTTTCATTGAGTTTTACCTGGTAAATCGGCTAACGTGGGAAATCTGCGATTGCGATTTGAATGGATAATGAGCTCCGGTGTATTCGTTAATTGAGTCGATATGTAAATAAACAGGCCACGAGCCTCACTCAATCATTGCTGGACTCAAAGGGTAATGCTATTTTATTGTAGCCCGTACACTGATTGTTAGCAAACTTTACACTTTGTTAATGTAGGCATATATTCACTTTAAACAAAGGCACTTAATATATGCACTGTATTACAGATTTTTCTATTTACGTGTTATAGTTTATTGAATACGTATGACTCACGTAGTTTATGGTGCTGTAATTGTACTGTAAGATTTTTTGTGTTGGTACTGTAAACCTGCTTCACGAAAGTTAATATGTAGGTGTGAACAGTACACTAAGGATTTTTATCTACACATTTTAGAGGAAAAATATGTAACGCGAAAAGTTTGTAACGAAGTGAAACTTTAATATAAAGCTTTATACAAATATTTAGTGGTGTCATTTGTTTACCGATGTTACCAGTATCTCAATAAATATCAATTTATAGACACAAACAAGATACAAAATTGTATATAAGTAATATGAGTTTTATTTAGTACAAATGGTATATCACTTAACTATTAATTGCGATCACGTTTCAATTTGCGGCCTATACATAGTATTAATTAATTGATTATTATCTATTTACTCATTCGGGATCGAATTCATTAGTGACATACTGAGATTATGAGTGTTTAATATTTTTGATACTCATTCAATTTCTATTATATTTGATTTTTAATAAGAAATATCTCTACCGGGTGCATTACGATTATGTTTTTCGGAGCTAATTCCATAGTCACAAAATTCTGTAAAATGTACTAAAAAACTTAAGTAACTTCTCGGTCGCTAAACTTTTATAACTAAATATATTTTAGTTTAAGGAAAACTAAATTAGATAAATTACTTTACTTTTTCCTTATTCGCTCTTTAGTTGTTCTGTTGTACTGAACTGAAAATAATACATGCCGCCTACTTTCTGGTAAAATTTTACCTTTCGGATCGAAAGTCTATCAATTTTTTTTTCACATTACTACGAGTATAACAAGAAATTTGTGACTTTAGTACTGGTAACGCGGTAGGGTAGGGTATGTATCACATATTTTATCACGTACAAAGTTGTGTTACCATAATTTAGAAGAATATTTATTTTAATTTATCAAGAATGCATGCGCTTGGATAATATATACAATCAGTATTCAATCCAAACCTTTAAAATGGAGAGGATTATCCATCGCTTATAATATAATTAGATAATCCGCTCAACTTCCTCTGCATCTCTCAAAAGTAATAAATTTGCCCCCTTTTTTGCAACAGTTTTCATCGATGCTCTGATCCTATTGGTGATGTTACCTTATAGACTTTCTTCATAAAGGGGCTTTCCAACACTAAAAGAATTTTCCTATTTGAACCAGTTCTTGAGACTAGTGCGTTCAATCAACTTCAACCTCCTCAGCTTTATAATATTAGTATAGATTTGAAAATTTAAATCTTTTTTCTGTGACAACAATTAGCCTATGTCCTATTCCAGTCTATAATCTATTTCTGTTCCAATTAAATATCTCATGCAACTACCTACAGCCGTTCTGGCGTTATTAACAAGTTCTGGCGTAATAAACATCCATACATCCATCTTTTTTTTATTTTCTAAGTCATTTATTCTACATATTAAACCATTATATTTTACCACCACTTTTAGTTTTAGGTTACCACACTTCTACAGTTCACAGTTAATAGTGAGCCGTATCAATTAAAACTGTCGCGTCTGATTTATTTTATTGGTTCGGCAATTGATTACATTACGCCAAATTGACCGCAATAAATGGAGGTCCTGCGACACCGCACTGCGATCAAACTAACATTTTTATTACGGCAAACCTCAACACATTTTATTACAACACCTTTATTAATGTAATATTTTCTTCTAAAATCAACTATTAATTTGCAATTTATCAAGGTTTGATTTAACTAGTGATATCCATTCCATTTTCGTAAATTGATTCAAAGATCACTGTTGAAAATTGATAATTAATTAGGTATGTGTTCTACATATTCATTTTATTCTAGATAGGAGTAACGAATCCACGCTGAACAGTTTTGTCGTGTCTTGCAAATCCTTCACTCACCCTCAATTTTATGAGTACATAATTATCGTGGCAAAATCGATTGAAGACCTCAGTAAGATGCGTTTTCAGTCGAGTAAATTTCTTCAACAATATAGTAGTTCATTTTCGATTAAAAGAAACAATAAATAAAATATAATTGATAATACAATTCAGAATCATCAATGAAAATGGCCAATGTCCTAACTTAATGCTTTTAGAATGCTTATATAAAATTGCTAATATTGGAGAGGCATACAGTGAAATCACGATGACTAAGTAAACACGCTTACGGCAATATAGGGAAAAGGGATCGCACCTATCTATAACAAAAAAGGTATTAGATAACTATCCTAACTTCGGGGTTCCTGAAGGAACTATCAATCACCTTACTAATTGCGTTATTTATCTACCCTCATTCTGAAATCGCGCTGTCATCGGCCTATGTAATTTCACTTAGTGGCGTCTTTAGCCGCGTATTATTTCTTAATAATTTTCCGCCACTCATCACTTACTTCCGAAAATGACAAGCTATTCAGTCAATCTCCTATTCTAGCATAGGTATTATTTGTTAATTTATATCTATTGCATAAAAGCCTGAAAATACAAGAACAAGAAAACATCAGAATCTGTTTAGGTTTACCGAAATATTTTTTCAAGTTTTCATAAACTATATAATAAGACTAGAACTTGCTAGCTGCAATCAGTTCGAATTACGTACGGTACGGTACGTTTCACTTATCTTCTTGATGCATTGCTTACACTCTCTAATCTATCCGATGAGTAATAAGTAAACCAGTATTTTTATTTGATTTCCTTTTTGTTAACCTTTGCCTTTTAATGTACTCTTAATTTTGTCATCTTCTGTCATTTCCTGTCAAAGTACCTGTTTGGTGGCAATGAGTTTATCCCTATAATGTGACCAAATAAAAGTTGGCAATAAAGGGTGTTAAATATACTGCCGCCAATTCCTTCTATGACACAAGCATGTGTATGTATTTACTATACTCCTAAACATGTTAACATGTTTCTTTATAAATTATAAGTACATACATATACGAATTTTGGGTCTTAAGTCAACTTCCTAAGTAAAGCAATCACATATAAGAGTTCCCAACTTGTACTTTAGAGATGTTATTTGCGGCTTTTCGTTCGTACCGCACTCGAAATATAATTGACAACCCTCTCGCCATTAACTAGAATTGGGTTGTCCAGTCAATTTCTGAATGAATGATGCCCGAAGTCATCGGGTTTTGGGTTGAGCAAATCCCAAGTATGCGTGACGGAATACTTCTCTAAAATAATTTGTATAGTTTGTTGTACGCGCACAAATGAAATGGTCCAAACACTGAGTTTGAACTTGTTAACCAATTCATGTTTCTGACGGCAAGATTAACGCTGAATAAATTTAGGTTATCGATGACGGCTTTTTGAACAAATTATAGACACATCGTTGTACACGATGTACTAATTAAGATTTTGCTTTTAATTGCAAACATTTATCGAATATCTTATTAGATATTAGGTACATCTAATGTTATTAAGCGGTGGAAAATAATTTTGAAGTGTATTTAATTTGTGATAAGTGGTTAAAATACCGATAGGGTTTCGTTAAACATTCATTAAACGCTAAAGGGAAAATATCTCAATTAATAAGCAAAATAACGTGGTTTAAGACGAAACTACCGCAAAAATGTACATAATTAGACAAAGTAGTATGTCTTACTATTTATTATCTGTTAGCCTAATGATAGTTTTTAATCGTATTCCTATTAGGTAAGAACTTTACCCTACCTAATAAAAGCTATAAATCAACTTAGTCTTACTATGAAGATCAACATATATAACTGTGGTGTTTATCCATCGGTCATGACTAAAGTGAAATTTATTTTTGTCTGGAGAAATATATATAAATAACTTTTTTCGATCCTTCTTCTTCAAATGTTTAATAATCTACATTATAACGTTATGAAAGAATTTCCTTTAAGATCATTTCTAAACAATATGTTTGCAAATTTTGTAAGCACATACGTTATTAGTTAGATTAGATAATATTTTCTTTTTTTCTTTTTAAAGTGCCTTTTAATGAAATGATTGACTTCTAGGAATAAGTTAGAAATTCTAAAAGTTTCTACATCATAACAGTTGTGAATGTTGTATTATATCTACAAAAAACAAAATGTTAAGTTTGTTTGTGTACGCTTCAAAAACTCAAAAAGTTCTGCACCGATTGAGCTCAAAATTTGACACTAAAACGCTTCAGAAATGGTTTTTAACTATTTTTCGCGCCACTTTTGATACTTGTTTATAGTTATATATACGTAGTATAATAGTTATAATAATAAATAGATAGATAGATATAATAATATGTATGGTGAAATTCGTGTATCATAGACCACGACAAACTTAACTTAGGAGTTGAGAATACGTTCTTCGTGGTAACAAAAATAAGTTGTACAAAAATTAATTAAAATAATTGTAGTTCGATTTCTTCTTTTACATATGCAGTAAAAACGTACAGTTCTTTAACTTAGAAAAATAATACCAACAAAAAGAATTTGTGAAGTTTAAATAGCCAACAGGAATCCTTTAATAAATTCTTTTAATTTTGTGTTAAATATGTCCTTAATAATAATATATTACAATGAAGGAGATTTTATGCAGGGAGATGAGGGCGATTCTTACTTAGTTAAATATTTTCAGGAGGATTCGCACGCAAGTGAGGAGGGTCGGTAGCCGGCCATTCCGGCCGACTCGAGAATTCTGGCGATTGTGATGATATATGAGGGCGCATTATTTTCTTATCTTTTCTCTTTCTAACTCCAACGGCCATACTTCATTCCCGCTCGTATTATAAACGTTTTACTTTACATATCTCGTAATAGACGCCTTCGGCCCGAATGGTGTTAGTATTACGTAAATTTCGGTAATATGTCATAGCCGTTGAACCTCTCAGCGCTCTTAAGGCCTCGTGATGATTTCATTTTGAGCCGGGAACGATATAAATTAATTTTTGTTTGAGCGTGACTCAAAGGAAATTGTTTCTTGAAAATGATACCGTATTGTAGATGAGGTTATCACAGTAAACAAGGTGGCGCGGTGACACTGAGAATGAAAATATTATCTTTCTATTGAGAGTTGGCGTAATCTTTTAATATACAATGCGATGAGCGCTTTACTTCTTGTAGTGTCGTTTGAACAAACAAAGTTGGGTCGACATTGCTATAAGGATGTCTATCTTAATTCTGGATATTATCTTGAAAATATGTTATTTTAATAAGAAAAGAATAATATGACAAGGAGATGGTGAACTGATCTATAGACTACTATGTAGTGTAGTAGTATCTAATCATAACGTAGTAATACTATGTACCTGAGCATACAGCAATACCCACAATATGATGATATTGTATTTTTTTAATTATGCGGGATAAGGGATACTATAATAAACACATAGGGTATTTAATACCCTGTTTGAAAAAAAAAATGAATTGAAGGTTACTAGTAACAAAATTTTAACTCGATTTTTCAACTCAAAATAAAAACAAATCTTTATACGGAGATTTCAGCGTCTGTAGCATAAAATCCATGTGATTATACAAAGAGAGATCCGACACTTACGTATTAACCATTCTTGATGGACAGCTGGATTCAATTAACATAGTTTTAAAAGTCAAAACTGGGTGACAGTTAGATTGGATACGAAGTAAACAAGATGACCTTGCTATCACCGTGACTCGAACTCGTGTCACGTTTGTTGAGAATTATATGCGATAGCGGATCACCGCGACCTAAATGTAAATATTCTGAATATAAATAAGTTTATCAAAACCAGAGTAAATGTATTTCACATTACCAACACATTTTGTCCTTATTTTGAATATGTTTATTATTGAAACTTTATCAAGATATCTTTTGAAGAAACTACAAGAGAACTGATCTACTCTTACGCTTGGTTAAAACAAAATGATTTTTGGTACGAGCTAAGAAAGTATAATGCTTATTTTTTGTGGTGTATAAAAAAATGGTTTTTATCACTTATATCCTAGCTTTTGCTGATCCTGCCGCGTGTAAATCGATTATCGCGGTAAAAGGTCTATGTTACTTGCTGATAATGTAGCTTTCCATTGTTGAAAGAATTTTTAAAATCGGTTTAGTAGTTTAAGCATGAAAGCGTAACAAACAAATAAACTCAATTTCACATTTATGATATAAGTATCAAAGTAATTATGTAGTGTAAGTGGTTCTACTACTTATCATTCTGTGTTTTATGTAAGCTTTATTTCTTCTTTAGTCGTTCTCAAATGTTTAACACACTGGATCTTTCATGAATCTTAAAAATTGTCTGTAGAGAAACGGACTATCACACACATAAAGGATATTTACAGATAAGCTTGCTTAGATGATAGTTACGTTGGTAACGTATCATTTAGTGTTGTTCCTGAGCGAAGTGATGTTTAAATCCTACATTTTATAGGCACTTGTGGTTTTAGCGGTGCTTAGTCTATACGTGTTCTGCTTGAAGACCTTTGTTAGTTTCATCTGAATAATATGGGTTGGTTTCTGACTGTGCTTAGCTTTATAGCTTGCCTTGATATCCTCATATAGTCTCATTGATTTTTTTACTCTATTTAAAATAAGTTTATTTTCACTGATTTATTAGTTAGAAGATTTCAAGATTTGTAACGACCAGAATTGATTAGACTCGAATAGAATAAAACTATAATTCTGCCAATGTGTAAAATTTATAAAACTATTGGTACCTATTTATGTGCATCAGCCATATACTCTAGATGACTATAATATCCACATTGACTAATGTCTCAACCAGCTAGATGTTTAATACAGATATACAATTGAATTTTGAATTATGAAATCTCT
This sequence comes from Arctia plantaginis, assembly GCA_902825455.1. Taxonomy (NCBI): domain Eukaryota; kingdom Metazoa; phylum Arthropoda; class Insecta; order Lepidoptera; family Erebidae; genus Arctia; species Arctia plantaginis. Next base: position 1,360,797 of record CADEBD010000312.1, on the reverse strand, counting down.
CTTTGCCTTAGTTTTAGCAACTTCTTAGATTCTTTCCTCGTATAGTAGTTGTTGAGAAAAAATATTTACTTTTTCCTTTTTTGATATAACAACAAAAAGTATTATTAAATGTTTATACTGTATCTACATAGTTTACGTTCATTCAGTATATGTATGCCTTAAATCATAATTCACTTCATTCATCAATCACTGATAAAAGCAAATATTTAAATAAAACCTTTACTTAAGTCTCAATAAAATTTATGAAATATTATATTAAAAAGTAAAAGACGTCGGTATTTCATAATTGTGGAGCGAACAACGTCTACAAAATGTGTCGTTATACGATCAAAGCTTAATTGCATTGACCGCGCAGCCGGACGTCCGGTGATCTCCGGACAAGGAAGAAAATGGATTAAAATAAAAATAGTCGCTAGTGGCTACCTTAAATCGACTTTCGGTTTAGTTGGGCTAGCCGGCTTCTTTTTGTTTTCAAATTGTATTGCTAGTTTGTAACTTAGAAGTTTAAAGTCAGGATGATAAATAAATATCAGTACTTACTTACTCTTGTTTATTATCTTAAGAGTGATATATTTGTATTTAGAAAGTGATTGTATTGTATAATATGAAAATCTTGATTAAAATATGTATTGATGATTTATCATTGATGTAACATTTCACTTGCTAGCAAAAGATGTGCAATAAGTTACACGATTGGTTAAAAAAATATACTGTATAATAAATGAAGTAGTCAAGTAGTCAAGCGAAGTGGGAAGGCACTACCTACCTTCTCTCGAAATTTTTTCATAACTTGGGTTTATATTATATTATTATACCACATTTTTTTTTAGGATGTGATGTCAATAGTAGACTTATTAAACATCTGAAGTTTCAACTGCATAGCTCTTATACTTTAGACCTTATTGATATTTAAAGAAACCCGATTTCATCACTGACTGACTGATGATCATTAAAATTCTCAGGGTAGAGTATTCTTATTCCTAAAACGCTGAAATTTAGTGTGTAAGTTAGTATTAGTACACAAACAGCAAAAAAAAAAACTAGGAACTTTTACTCCCCAACCCCTTAAATTATTGGATAGAAGTTTATATAAGACTTTCACAAATTTTGATGCTAGAGGTCAAAAAAGTGATTTGTTGGGACTCCTTGTTATCCATACTTATATAATAAATAAGAAAGTGAGTGTGTTTGTTGGTGTAAACCGTTAAACCATTTAAAACGATTTAAAAAAATCTTTTGTTTGTGGAAATCTACTTTTTACCGCAATAGCCGACTTACAGTAAAAATAAGTTAAATCCCACCAAAAACATTTTTATATAAAATGTTGCTAAGACGAGAATGGTCGTCGTCTTGGCAAAATTTTAACAGTGTAAACCATACCATTATGGTTATCAAATCAGTTATCAAATCTCATGACTTTACACGCTTTAATTCTGCAAGACCTAGTTTCACAATCTCTAAACCTTAGTCAAAACATGTGGCTTGGCGATTTCGCTACCATCCCTATTTATTGCTTTTTGTTATACAAAAGTTTTTGTAGCCATATACAGGGCCGGATTAACTAATAGACAGAGTAGGCAACTGCTCAGAGGCCCCGCATCGGTTGGGGACCCCGCTTTTGCTGATAGTTCTTGAGGAGTGACGCATCAGTTAGGTAATGCTTCCGATGCTATTATTCACATCCTTCATCGACTTTTAAAGAGCTGAATCTTCAAAAAAAGGGGTCGCAAGGATTGCATTGCCTAAGGGCCTGGATATAACCTAATAACCTAACCTATTTGTTCTAATAGAATGTTTAAAAAAGCATATACAAGTAGACAGGTCAGAAATGGTGTGAATTGTGGCAAAATGTTGTTTTTTTTTTTATACAATTCGTACAGTTTTATAAACTCCCTTGAAAGTCTTAGGTGCGAGTAGAATTTGTAGTATTCCATGTTTGTAATGTCCCAAAGTACATATATAAATGACTGCACGAAAAAGAAAATTATTAATTAAATAAGTGAATAACTTCTCTAAAACGGAAAGGTATTGAACCTTGCCCAACAGAACAATCTAAAAACTAAAGTTGATAAAGAAAACATGTCCATATACAAGTTGGAATGACATTCATTGTAGTCGATACAAAAATAACGAGTGACTTGTAAAACAAAATCTTTAACTTTGTATACTCGTAGAGCCGCAGGTCACATTTGGAGTTGTCGCACCGTTGTTCTTACTCGGTGGAAGCCGCAACGGAAAATAAAATTGATATCACTCTAGCCGCGGGCGCTCCGAGAAAAAGCATTTCGAAATAAATGACTTTTTAAATTTCATCGTTGCACACAGTTTCTCTATCAATTGTTGAGGCTCGGCCCACGTAACTGGATTTTGCGACGGGCATTTATTGTGTGTGGCATACAAGACATTGCGACTTTTATACTGCGACGTTGATAAGTATGAAATAAAGGACGAGGACGCAGTGCCCCGTCAAATATTGGCAATCAGTACAATTTCATAGACTGCCTTTGGCTTTGTTGAATAATGTTAAACTAGACTGTTATTGCCGTTTCTATGTCCTTACTGTAAGGCCTTCGTTCACCTTATAAGGTATATGGAAGTTATTATCATCATATGAAAACTGAAGACTTTCTAGTTGGATAAGTTCTCGCTTCAATTTATGTTGTAGAGGATTTGCTAGTATTTGCTCCTAATTTACCTGCTATTTTACTGGTCAAGTATTATTGAGACTGGACTGCACAACTAGAAAAGAGAACGGGACTAATGATGATCACTAGTATAACTAATGTATGTAATTGAATAACAATCCACTTCCCCTGATACACTTATATTTGTTTATTTTGAATATTTCCGCATAATAGAATGTACTTTAGTGTTGCATAAATGGCCTCTATACTAGAGGCCATTATGTTTTGTTAGGTAAATGTCAAAATTTAAAAAAAAGGTAATTCCGCTTACAGGTTGTTAATGTAATACTTATCAAGACCCAAATATTATTTTACAGCGTAATATACTTTTTTTAGGTGACAGTAAAGCTTAAAAACATCGTCTAAAAGTTATAACGTACAAAGTAACTAAAATGTAAGCTGTAGAACATGCACGAGGTATGTGTTTTGTCGCTCAAGTACATTTTATAACGAACTGTTAAAACAAAGACATAATATAATAGAATGGGCAAGGCTTTAGGTAAGGTACTTACTAATTATTATTTTTGTGATATAGGGAACATAGGAACAGTCTGATCACCTGATGGTAAGTGACTGCCGTCGCCCAATGCTGCCCTTTGAATGTTCCCACCTGATAGATTTGGGGGCAGGGGGTTGGGCCCCCAGTAATCCTACTAACTCGGTGAAAAGTAACGAATCAATTGCTTATTTCAGTGAAGTGAATAATGATTGTAGTTTATTGGAGTTAATTACTATCTTTTTAATTTAATGGAAAATACTCAAGTCTAAGTATAATCAATACGGGGAGAATGGAGTAACATTTACGAATAAATATTATTATTTTGTGATACGTGTAGCACACATATTGTATCATTTAGATTTTTTCGATAATTTTCATGATTTAAAAATGGGAGACTGATTCACATGTAAGTTATCCAAATCGGGTTAAATATTAAATTTGTATGGCTGTATGTTTCGAACCGAAATGAATTTCAAAGACATGGCCCTTTGAGCATGTCATACAGACAAACGCTACGACATGATAAAAGAAAATAAGAAACCTTAAGGGGTTAAGGTTTCTTATTTTCTTTTTGAAAAATGAAATCGTAAATATGAAACTGTGGGTCACTTTTTTCTTTACTGCTATCCATACCTACTCTAAAACTGTATACCTGTGCTAGCTTAACTTTTTCCACGTCATGCGTCCATCAACTAGACGTTGCACCATATTTCATACTCTTGATTCAATTTAAATTCTGATGCAATATCATAACAGAGCAACAAACCAACATTTATTGAAGCCTGAGAATAATATGTTTACAAAAATAAATTCGTTTCTTTATCTGACTATAATTTTATGATTCATGTTACAAATTACAGAATCATAATAAAGCGTAGGTTAGATTTTAAACAAGATTGAGTACTTATCCATAAATTCTAATTATAATTTCTTCAACTGAATATTGGGGATATAACCCATAGCATAAGGTGTTATATAGGAAATGCGTATAGGTAAGTATGTTTATTCGGATACTACCAAGTACTTTCACCGTCATTACTATCTAACAGTATCTCTGTTCAGACCACTGATATATACTAATTAATTAGGAAGTATATGAAACCTTCTAGGCCGGATTAATGTTTAACATCTTCCTAGTTACGGCAGAGAAATACTTTCAACTTTTTTTGAAGTTTTAACACCTTTGTACACTTACGTCGTGTATCTTTGTAATCTAAAGTCAAGAGCAATAAATCCACAAACATCTTAGATATTCACTTAAATAAAGATGCTAGATTTTACTAATGTTCGGACTGTGCTAGCCACTCCATACAGTTATTATTCGCCTCTTCAAATTAGTCATTTGCAATCCGATCTATATTTATTGCTCTCGAGTGTATTTTGATACCGCAACCACAAAAACAGGGGTTCTGCATTCCCATACATTGATGCAGTAAAGCCATTTGCATATATAATTAATTATACAAATTGAGAAGGCCACTGGTAACCGAATTGTGATTGGTTCTACTAGTAAAATATGAGTTGGTCTAATTAAGTAGCAAGTTAATATTGTTAAACTTATATATAATAGTATCGTGTCATAGTATTATCTATATTCCCATTCAATTTTTTTTTAGGAGAAAATAAAGTTTGTTGTTGAATGCGGTTTAAACATTGAAAGCATAACATAGCATACAGGATTTCATTGTAAAATGTTGTTACGAACTTGTTGGGACAGCGACGATACATGATGAAAAGCACTGTGTTACATTATGTAATAGCCAGTCTTTAAATCTCACTTATGATCTTGGCTTATCTTAAATTGTGATTAATTAATATATTTCAATCACTCTCGAGTTCATGACTGAATGCATCCTTGCACGCCAAACTACTTTATAATGACTGGAATAATTCAATGTTTAGTTAGCATTACTCTGTCACATCATTAATTTGTATGTAGATATAGTACGAATTAAGTAACTAGTTGTCTCACTTCATCTCACATCTCTAAATAAGCGTGTGCCTTTGTCTCTCAGACGCTTATCATTCAGGCAGATAAAAAGATGAAAAGTTAAGCTAAGGATAAAATTATGAAAAAATATAATCAATTGCATCTTCACAGCCTGTACACTATCTATGTATCTTCATCCTAACCCACACTAGGTCGGGCCCTCTCCGCACCTTAGGTATGAAAGTGCATGCAACTCAATTTGCGCTATAAGAATTTTCAGTAAGCACTCACTTGGGTCCTTCGCGTAAAAGTCTTATCTTTAAAATTTTTCACACTTTCACATCTGCTGACGGGTCACTAATAAATAAAGTTAAATGTGAATGAGTAAAAAAAAGGGACCGTGAGTGAAAAATCTAAAGACATGTACAATTTTTGATACAATATCTAAATTGTACTCATATTCTAGTTGTTTTAAAGGACAATGGCAGGTCCCCATACATAATTTTATTTGAACTGAAATGTTAGCGTTTAAATATCAAAAAATCCTTAACACTTGAGAATTTATTCTTGACCATTCTCATATCTAAATTACTTGCGAAAGAAGTCTAGGAAAAAAGATATTGGATTTTAAATGTTTCGAGGTTAAGTACTAACATATTGTTAATGTTTTGTTTGAAACTAGATGGCGTTGTGTGTCAGATAGCCGAAAATATTTTTTTCATTATTATTACAGTATATGAAATTAAAAAAATAAAAGCATAACATCTATTCGAGTTTAACACCAAATTAAACAAAAATAAAATAACAAACGTGGTGAGTCCGGAACATGACAGGATCTAAACGACGACGTATCGACATTTTGAAAATATCGATGTATGTCTATTTATGTGCCGTTATCAATGACAATGTATTTTTCTCATTACACTGTGTAGTGGAAAATAACGTAACTATATTATATTTCTTTAGTGTGTTTAAAATCGTTTAAAGAGAGTCAAAAATATTTTAAATCATTTCTAATTATGTTGATTCAGTCACTCAACCGTACGAGTGAAGACGAGGGCAGAAGCAAATTCGTAATCATAATAGGTGAACCTTCGATAAATATTTCAGGAAAAGCTATAAGAATCGATTATCGATAAAATGTTCCATAATATAATATTGCCACCACGCATCCCTAGTCAGTTATACGTGATGGCGAATCTGACATTACGTACTTAGGTCAAATAAAATCTTCAAAAATATCTTATCTCTTATAAGACTTATACAACACATGGTGGTGTAATGATAAATCATAGAAAAAATATTGATTAAGTTTACTGTGACTCGATTTTTTAAACGCTTAAGGTTTAGGTAAATATGTTTCTGCCATTGTTCTTTATTGGATTTATGTTAGAAATCTTAATCAGCGACGCAGGCATATTATAGATAATACAAGCAGTTTGAATATTACGAAAAAATATCAGATGTATATGAGGTGACATGCTGCGTTTAAGGATGCCAATACTCGTACACAATATATAGATATCTTTACGTCTCGTTTGTATGGATTCGTTGACATGGCCTATACGTATAGTGCCACAGTATAAACTGAATTTGACATGAACTGAAATATGAAATATGTTAGTAAATATTGGACAGATTATTCAAATTCAAATTCAACGAACCTAGTTTTTTCAAAACTTAACGGAGAAGAAGCACTAGTTGTTTCCCATTATTTAGTACATCTATTTATTTATTTTCAGCGTTCTATGGTTTGGAAGACAGAAAACTTTAAAAAGATAATGGTATTTGTTTATTTATCAATTTTGTAAAATTTAAATGCATGGATTATGATTAATCATTCCTCTCATAAACTTAATCTATTCTATATATAATTTATTTTTTATAAAATTTCTGACAATCACGTTTATTAAATTAATGTTGCTAAGAAACACCTTAAGACAAAGTATAACATACTATAAACAGCTAGCGCGTTAAATATGTCTCAAGGAAGGCTAAAGGAAAATAAACAGTATCAGTGATCCACATTTAATTATGTGCTTTTATTTTGTTCTAGAAAAAACATTTTCGGGCTAATCTTATCATAGTAGCTTAGTGTACTTTATACCTTTAAATTATAATAGTGTTATCCCAGCTGAAAGAATTTAGAGGCTCAAAAACAGTCGGCTTTATCAGTAGCCTAGCTTGAGAAAATTTAAAAATAAAAAGCAGACACAAACTAATTCAATAAACCCTTACTTGGCGCGATCTTACATGCAAAATCCTCTGCGTCAAAAAAGTTTATTCGAGTAGTTTTAGCAAGAATGTTTGCGGAAAGTTTTTGTTTCAATAGTTTAGCTAGAAACTATAGAGGCTTAGTTAAATGTGTTGGATTAGAGATAGGGACTTTTTGGGAGTTGGTAATATTATTTTATTCCTAAGTTTATGTGTTAGGAAGCAGATAGTGAACTCACATAATATCAAAGTCAAAAACAAACAAGTCTTTACTTATTCTATGAGAATTTGTTTGCTCTTTAGTTTTGACTCGCTATTTTTCAAAATTATTTCTAAGTATTGTTGTGATTGCTGTGTAAGATAGTGAAATGGTTATTAAAATAAAAAGTGCGTTAGAGTTTCGACTACATTTCATATGTATTTTTGTATAGGTTTCCGAAGTTACGTCATAGTAGCATTATATTGTTTAAGAATATAATATATTATAATATAACATATATAATACCTTAATATATCGAACAACTTAGGTATCACCATCGAAAAAATAAATCCGAGATAACTTCTTTTGACGTGACATGGGCAAGACAAAATGTAGATATAGACTGTATCAATGTTTAGACACTTATCTTAGAAGTCAGTTCTACTTATTTTAATTTTATAGTTCAAAATTATTCTTTTTTTCTAAACTTTACAGTATTAAGTTGTATTTTTAACACGGGAATGCAAATAACATAGAAAAGAGGTGTAAATTAATGCAGGTTAGACAGCGTGTTTCATTTCAATAGAGAGTGGAAACTATTTTTACTGAACCGTGTCCACGAAGTAACCTAGCACTAGTAAAAGCACTCCCCGTATAAGCAGCGTGGCCCTAAGTGACAGAAAATGTAATCTAATATAATGCTGAATAGTTATTTAATACGGGAGGTGAAAACTTACACCGACGACGACACGACATGGCAGGACAAAAACATGAGTCGCGGTATGAGTGACATTAATGAGACATGCACCAATTTGTTCATGCACTTCCTTTCAGATGTGTACGATAGCATCCTCTGCTATGTTAAAAGTAATTAGATTTTGTTAAGGGAAGGGAAATTTTTGTAATTTGCATTGTAGATATTGTTCGGGGCTCGTGGGTACTAAGTAGGTTAACACATTGCAAAGTTAAGCAATCTTAGCTAGTTCAGTCTATGGATGGGTGAATATTCTTAACACATTGGGACCTCTCCGTATAGAAATACCTCCTTTTAAACGAATATAAGAAATTTGCAACTGTGGAGTTAATTTTTTTAATATTGTTTAAAGGGGTTATGCAATAAACTATATTTGTGTCTGATTCAGAGTATTGTTAAGATACACTATATACCTGTATGAGCAAAAACTATTCAATGTACATAGCTATAAAACATGTTTTAATCTAATAATTTCTAAAGCATTTAAAAAAACATTACTGACAGTATAGTCCAAAAAAAAATCAACCATGTTTGTTACTGTTATTCATGACAGGAATATGATATTTGAGTTTGAACCGGGTATACTTTTATGGATTGTTGACACAATAAGGACTGGAGCACAATTAGATATATAAGTCGACATAGTGTAATGGTTGGTGATCTTGGCTGTCACAAGCTGTTATTTCCATAAGTCACGTAGTGGCATCGTAACGAGCTCGGAAGGGCAACCGACAGTAGTATTCTGGATTTATTACTTGTAGTCAACTTAAACGGACTATTTGTTAGTGTCAATATGTTGTTACAATAAACCTGAGCTCGTAATGTATGGGGTGTGCTCTTATCGGCAGTGTGTTACGTGCAAATTCTGTGTAAATTCAGTCACCTCAATTTTAATTCATTACATCTTTTACTCGGGTATTATTTTAAGACCTCATATATTTTATAGGTTCGTTTATATATTTCATATTCTTAGACTAGCACAATGATAATGATGCTTGAGAAACCAGTCTGTATGATATATTTCTAGTAAAGAACCATATAAAGGATCAAATCATACAAGTAGAAGTAGGTGCGTGAAACTAGTCGCTTAATAACTATTTCTATGAAAAGCTTATTCGTTCTCAATACAAAGACTGTTGTACTCTTCCATTTCATTCCATTTATATTTCAAGTGCCCCCCCCCCCCCTCCCCCATATATTTCATATTATTTGTTAAAGAAAAGAAAGTGTACTGCAATTATTTGAATTATTAAAGACATGCTTTCTATTAACAATATATTTATAATATAATTCTATCAATAATATAATATCGGCGGATTGAATCAGGATTTTTACAAACTCTAAGGTATTAAAAGGTAGATATATTAAAAATCAACCATATCTGGGTTTATATTCCGAGGTAGATTTTGTGTTCAATCCAAAAAATTTTTTACATGAAACAAAACAAGTAACGTATTTATCGATGGACGCTGATACGAACGGTGAATGACTCGGCCGTAGCACGTGAAATCGAATTTGATTACCGATGCGTACAATGATAGGATTCCAGAATAAGTCCACGGCCGGCTGTCACTCTGCGTTCAAGATCATGGCCTCCCCGGCGGGATTAAGTATGTGCTAGGAATGAAAATCAACTGCACCGCATAAGTTTCGAACAAATGGAACTTTTAACTGTATTTGAAATTGAAATTACGGACTGTTTTCAACAACATCGTAATTCCATTTTCCGATGAGTTGTTTTTGCATTGCAAAGCTGTATGTTGTTTGTATAATGATCATTATTATAAAGTAATAAGTATAAAGTGCAGTAATTAATCACATTTTTATGTAATATTGATAAATCAATTTTATTTAATAAAAACCACCAAGAGATGAATTTCAACATAATTAGTGTATAACGATAAGGGCCCGTACAAAATGTTATAATAAAATTATTTCTTATGATTTTCCTGATCGCACGAGTCTGTAAGTGCGTAATGAAGCGGACGGGTCCTCGGAGGGCAGTACAAGGAGTCAGTGATGCGATCAGCTCACCGCATCAGGAATCAATTAGGAACGGCTGTGCGGCCACGACGTGCCTACCGCATGAATTATTGACGATGCTGCCGCTCGTATACGCGAGTTGTACAACCAACGGTTCTCGACTGTAAACAATTCATTGTTTATTGTTAAATATTTTGAATTTATTTTAAATGAGTAAGTATGCAACTAGTTTTTAAGGTTCTAATGAATTGAATTAATGATGTACACAAATTGAACTCGATCATACAAGATTTATAATTATTTATAGAACCGAAGATCTTGTGTTCTCTTTAGAATAGATATTGGGATTTTTAAGTAATATATAATAATAGAAATGTTAATTTAAAATTTGCAGAAAACTAATAATATTCGATAGAATGAATATAAGAGACGTATTCTACTTTCATTTTTTAACAAATTTAATGCCTGTTTATTTTACTTGCACTTAAGTATTTATAAAGATCGAGATGTATTTCACATATTAAAATAACGATGTGTTAAAATAAAGTGATAAAATTTCTAGTTCCATTCGACAAAATTTCGAGTGCACATAAAGGCTGGTTTAACAATAGCTATCTAACTTGTGGGCCGATTAGCGAGTAAACTAGATTTCCTTGTCAGATTATCATGTCCATCACAGGTACATACTAAATGCACCGGCATTTCTGTTCAGGTGTGTTCCAAATTGTAGGAGAAATCTCTTTATTTGCTCTACACATGTTTAACGTGACAGAACATCCACTGTAGTCTAATTAATCTTGCAGTCTAATTAATTAACTGGACAAATTCTTGAAACTGACAGATAATATTTGGAAACATAATATTAAAAAGAAAAAAATATTAATTAATATCTACTACCACTAATATCTATCTACACTTTAACTGTCTATCTCTAACAATTGATAGTCAAACCGATCCAGAGATTGATATATAACGTAATGAAATATAATTTCTAACGTAATGTAGGCTTTATTTTTTAAGATAGTTTAAAAGGAAGGAAAGGAATCTGAAAACAATATAACAAGACATTGGCTAAAATCCTCCTTTGGCGATAAGGAGGATCGGTCTTCTTATTGGGCTAGTTAAGTGTTATAAAATATGTGTTTACCCTATATATTTATTGTATATTGTATAATAAGGAGTTTTAAACGGGTTTATCTCAAATTTAACTAAGTAGGAAATATTTATAGAATAAACAAGATAAACAAATAAACAAGATAAACATATAAACAAGATAAGAGAAGTAAGTGAGAGAAGTAACAATTTTAGTCTCCCAAACTTCAGTAAGATATGTATCGTCTGGTAAGTATAAAAGTCTACGTGCAAAAGCTCTAATAATGTAGGGTTTTTAAATCCATCTAAAGCTGTTATTCATATTTTTCGATACCTAAATTGTCCGTGTAGTGACGGATTAAAAATACTGAGTGTCGCCACCCCTATTCATCCCGTGGGTGTCGTAAGAGCCGACTAAGGAAGCAAACTACACAGGACAAAAGCACTGCAAAAGAGAAGGAACACTTGAAACAAACCCTGTAACAATTCGTCTGTACAGCATGGTATATTAGGGCAAAAATGTCCTTTCTCAGAAGAGGCCTATGCCTAGCAGTGGACTATTAAATACTCTTAATGAATATAATAATACGCAAATGAGTAACATAACTATAAGAACAATAAATAATTTAATTAAATGTACTTATAGTTTAAATTGCTGATATTAGGAATCAACTACAGCCCTCCACAAGACCATTTGTAATAATTTATCAAGCTTCCGACAGCCCATAACAGCTGACACGGCTGTCAAAGATTTGCATGAGAACTGGGACTGACGGCTTGCGGTGTGCATTTAATACGCTTGAGCTTCTAAATAGGTCATTCACCTCAGATACAATGAGTAGTACCTAAGATCTGTTACAAAATTAAATCAGATCTTATTTTAAGTGAAAGCCCACGAAACCATGAAAAAAGTTAATCTACTACAGGATTTGAAGTTTGCATTCAAATGTTTAAACGTGTGATGGAATTTTGTTTATTGACATTATCCTTGCATACTTTAAGGTTAAATGAAACTACAGTATTATAGACGTCGCCAAAGTGTAATGAACAGTTCCAGTGGCAGACATCGCATCGTCTGTTCTTACAAAATGCTCGTTTCATTATTATACACTCAGGTCTGAGGGAGGTAGGGGATACAAAAAGTCGTGTGCGATTTAATAGTGAGCGAGTATATTCGTTATATTTTCTTGTTATTTTATCATAATATTTTCTTCGAGAACGTTGTTGTAATAAGTTTCATGAATGTGGGTTTTGCAGCACTACAATTTCGCATTGTTAAACTGTTTTAAAACGAAAGAGTTATCTTTTTTGTATTACAATAGTAACTTTAAAATCAAATGTATAGTTATTCTAGTAACCATAAAAGACGTATTATCACTGTGTTAGATCTTCAAATCTTAAATTTTTAACATGTCTTTATTAATATTATTTAAATTAATTTGTATTTAGAGAACCTATAATATAGGAACTTAAAAATATTTGCTGTCTTTTTGCTGATTACACAAGTCTTAAGGGAGAAATCTTTTCTAACCAGTACTAGTGGCACATCTAATCATACAACACCACAACACCAACAGCAGTTATTATTTTGATCACCGAGCTACTTCAAATTTAAGCTAGTTTTAGAAATGTTCTTCCGTATTTGGTAATCATTCAATGAAAATGTACTGACACATTTCACACATGGCTGTTAAATTTTAAATTAGGCACAACCTATGTTATGGGAAACAGATTGCTAATAAACATGTTTAAAACATACATGTTGTAGATAAATTACACACAGACATAGAACTAATTATCACATACGAGTATATATTTGTCCTGGGTGGAAATCGAATCCACGACCTCTGGCTTAACAATCAGAAGCACAAACTACTAGACCAAAAATCCATTATTTTAATTAATTTATTTAAAAATATAAAAATATTTTAAGAGATTCATAATTATGAGACTACGAGCTTACTCCTACGGTTTTGCTCGCCGTAAAGTAGATTTTGTCAGTCAATTATCAGTATGATAATCGCTTGAGTAGTTTATGCGTTAAAGCGTATCAAACGATACAAATAAACTTACTTCACAACTATTAATGTCACAATAATAGTAAGGATTGGGTATATCTTAACTTCTACTACGACATTTAATATACTAGGCTCGTCAAGGTACCCTGTCGGCGTAAACTGACACATAATGTTCCGTCACGGCTGGCCCATCAAAATAATGCTCAGTGAAGTCGGTCGAGCGATGATGCGAGGCCACTTGTGTTTGTTGTTCAACAGACCCCTATCTTTTAACCTGGTATAATACACTAGTACGATTCCAGATTACTACGCACCAATCTGACGATACTTCACCCATAATATCAATGTTCATTACGATAGCTTTGTGAATTAATGAATCAAATAATCTAAATCGAAAGCCTAAATCTTTTAAGGAAAGCAAGTACAACTTAATTATGTTTTTAAAATTAAATTTCAATTTTATCGGATTTCATTAAGTGAATACGGTACCGTAAAAATGTGAGACGCAAAAGTTTTTTTACTGTAGAATCGGTAACTTTTGCCTTATTTAAAGACAGAGAATAACTAAGTACATCCAGTAATCTACTTAGTCTACTAAAATACTACTAAAGTATAATCACATAAAGTCAGTCTTTATGTGATTATATTTTATGCCAAAAAGCCATTTATTCTGCTTGAAAAAAATAAGTCTCTTTCATTTTGTATATTGTCGCTAAATATCTTTATAAATCTTCTCTTATTGTTAGTAATGGAAAAATAAATGCCATAATGGTATGTTAATGTAAAATATTATTCACTAAATATTTTTCAAGGATTTTTATATGTTGATATTACATGTCGGGGCTTACTAGCCGTGATGAATAATATGTATAATACCTTTACCTTACCAATAATGTCCAGTACATAAAATTATAAACTGTCATGATATGATAAGCTGTACAATATTTTTATCTTAACAAATGAAATATACCAAAAAAAAACTTAATAAATTATGTTAAAAAAAGTCCACCTCCAGCCGATCTCAGTTCAGATTTTATACATTATTTTTTTTTACTTTTATTGTATTAATTAGATTGTATAAATATTTACTTTCTATTGTTCCTGTTTCTGATAAAGTTACCATGTATTATTATTATACCTATGAGCTGTTTCTGGTAGGGAACCGAATAAAGTATTTTCATTTAATCTATTTACCCAAGTACTGGGAAGTATCACATATGGCCGAATGATAATAATACTTACTATCGATGTTGTTAAACGAAGGGTCAAGGAGATTATATTAGAAATGCTGGTGGCTTAGATAAACACGGTCGTAAGAAAAGACTGTGTAGTATGTTAGTGGGACAACTTTAACTGTGATTGATTATCATATTGCGACCCAGTAGATAAACGACTAACCATTTACGAGAGACTTTTATGACATGTCATGTGTTGATGCCGAAATGCGGTGCCTTTTGAAGCTTTGTCTCTTGTGTTTTATATGCAAGAAAAGAGAATATACCCATAAAATGTTACATGACTATTGTTTGAAGGAATTATGATGTCTTTTTTGTGCCAATCAATTTTTTAAACAATTATTTTGTAGTAGTTTATCAGTCACTAGGTTGTTGTTTGCAACAATATGTTATGAAACGGATCATTTGAAATGGCTATTATTTGTATTGTTTAAAAACAAAAGCGATTACCTGGAATGCAAATGTTTGTTGTATTAGTACGAGCTTATTTGTAATCTTAGATTTGTATATAATTTGAGTAATTTCAAGAACAAAGAATAGAAACATTTTCTCTATTAATAACTATATGTTAAGTCTGTTTTATTTTAAAAAGGATGTTGTTATTAGACAAATTGACACCCTTGGTGCGGCAATAAAAAATATAGGCTACTGTAACTGCTTTTCATTACCCTTTTTTCCCATTGCGTTAGTATATAAAAGAATACATGACTCAAAAGCCAGAGTAGTATTTTAAGAATGTATGTATCATTAATTTTGCAAATAAGCAGAGTCGGCTGATTCTGCAAAATTACTTAATTTCTTAGCTGTAAATTACAAAACTTTAGGCCGATCCAATGAAAGTGTTTGTACTATCTCTAGAAATAATAATGACGGGAATTGAAACACTTGGAACTGTCGCAAAGTGGGGGATTACACAAGGTTTAACTGTTTGCCATTCGTGACCTTGCAAGTCTAACATTCATTATTATAATACCACAAAGCTTATGATATTATTGTTACTAGTTTACATATTATTATATTTACGATTGCTTAGTAACTTGATAATTCGTTTTATCAGGCTTTCAGACTGAAAATATTTCGCAATAGTAGTAAGACACAGTTTATACTTATATACCTGTGTTTTTACAATCATATTGAAAGTATTAAAAGTATTGCACTTTAAAAAACAGGACTCAGTAACACTATGGAAAGTGAAATCAGCTTAACCAAAAAACAAAACCTTGTGAACTTTAGATCTATGTCACTTATAGATCTATGCTTATAAGAAAACAATGCAAATTTAGGTAGGTTTCTTTCTTCTAATATTTAACTAAATTAAGATCCTTTCCCATTTAAGGCTACTTTTAGTAAAACTCCATCGAATCCTGGGATTGCGGAGTTCGTTAGATAATTATTAATATTATTTAAAATATAAAAATATAAACCTTCTAATATTGAATACATGTAGGTTCATACTTTTAGACATAAGAGTAAAATGTAAATTATACTAAATGCAGTAAAAGTGTCAGGAGTTCCACAGTTTTACACCTTAAAAACACAGATTAAATGCATTAAATTCATTTTCAATTCTGAAATGTCAACCTTTAAAACACTAAAATAGTATACATATTTATAACGAAACTGTCAATGAAATTACACCAATTATGCATCGCAATGTAGAAATAATCGTCTGCGTATCTATTACGTATGTTAATATTTCATCATTCAATTATCGGCTGCATCGCTCGGACGACCGTAGGCGTCTATGGAATATATTCGTATTTTAGTGCATTTTGTCCGCCGATATTAAAATTTGACGTTTTGATTAGGTATTCACAATGACGAGATGAATAACTGACTGAATGAAATGATTATTAGTGCTAATAACTTTTAATATTTATACTTATGAATCGTTTATCACCTTTATTCTGTTTAAATGAATATGCTCTTGACACAATTCAATGTTTTATGTAATAAAGGAAATGTTCAGAAAAGTTCAAGTTATACGTTAACATGATTTTTATCTAATCATTATATGTATAGGTATAGCTTGTACAATTATTATTTTTATTTAATTTGGATGCCGTGTTTTTAATTCTTTAACTGATTAAACACACATAGCCTGTAATTAACTTTGTAATAATCTTTAGAGATTATGATACGAAGAAGTATACAATACTAAACTTTACAATGTCATTGTAATCATAAAACAGATTTGGCAGTTTGGATTCGATAATTGAAGAATGTCGTCGAATTTATAACGAGTTCAATTTTGAAAAAATGAATAAACAAATTCAGAGACGAGTACCCTGAGGGCAATAGGAAAGGTAAAAATGTATCTGGTAATCTAGCTTCTTCTATGAGGATACGTCCAGCGCATAAGCATTAATTTAGCCAGCACTCTAGTCAAGCTAATAAAGTAAAGGTACTTTTACCTATCTATTAATTAAACCAAGTGAGTGCGAACTAAAACAACATAATTGTAAGTTCTCTTCACGTTTGCCTGGGAACGTTGCAATGCCACAAAATAAGCTGTTTTAAACAAATCCCCCACAAGCTTCCCCTTTAGAATATTAATATATAAAGGCATCTATTTTTACACTACACACTATCTAAATAGCTCTTTTAATTATTAACTCCGTTATGAGAACATATGACGTGTTCCATGCAAGTGTTCGAAAGCGGAACTTACTCTCAAGCTTTGATCCTCAGTTTTGAGGTGTGCCAAGCTCGTGCCTGCGCATAGTAATCCATCTCAAGAGTGGAACTCGCGACAAATATCTAGTTGAAATTGTGGTCGTAGAAATAAGCATGATCGAGATTTACGTGCTTCTAACTGTTAGATTTTTATTTGCTTACTCTCAAACAGAGTGTTTGTTATTGACAAGAAAGTTTATTCGTATAGGATTCAATAAAATTTCCTGTATTCAAATGAGTATAGGTATGGTTTTTTTATCAAGACATATATATATATATATATATATATATACATATGTATATAATTCACTTATTCTATGACATAGTCTAGCAATTCAGAAGATGTTAGTGAAAAAGTAGTAATTATAGACGAGAAAAGTATAGGTTGGACGATTAATAGTAAATTAAGTATGATTTGTTAAAACCTGGTATTATATACTTTAATTCCTTGTTTTAGCAATAGCGTATACTATGTAAAGCCATCTATAGAATACAGTCTAGAATTTATTAACAGCAGTAACATTTTAATTTATGACTTACTATATATGACTATGAGAAATATAAAACACGTTATGATAAGGGCCCGTTGTACATTTAATTGAGAACGTAAACCTGAAAGTTTGAAAGAACCACCAGTCGACTTCATTTAGTCGAAGATTTTATTCATTTCAAGTTTATTCTTTATTCAACCGCACGTATACGACAAATCGACAGTAAAGACTACTAAATTATTTTGTATGACAAATTGCCAGTTCAACTGAATCGATTGCGTCTCTCCGACGGAACATTTTATCGTTCTGTGTACTGAACATTTGATCGACATAAATCAGTCATCCGCGAGAATACTAATACAACCCTTCTGTAAACCAAAAGCAGATTAACATCGTGTAATAAGTATGAACGATCAAAAACGAATGAACAATTACAAAACGTTTCACGAGGTGGTCTCAATCCAATAAATATTAATCCTCTTGCAACTCTACATGTTCTAAGAGCTGCAATGGTTCTTGTTAGTTGGTTTATTTAATCATATAATACTTCCTAAATAATAATTATTTTAAACATATTATTAGCAAACTTTTGCATCACTCACATGGTTTATGGCAGCAGGACATCTGTTTTGTTTATATGAAAATATTTGTAAAGAAAATATGTGAAATTTATATACCAGTTTGAAGTTTTTTTTTCAAATTAATAATAATATTTTGGACATCTGATATACAACATCATCTATTTTCAAACTAAACAGAGATTGTACTATGAAAGCAAAATGTTGATGATGATGTCGTGTTGTTGATGGTCTTTTTATAATAAAATATTTTGGCTATGACAATTCATCATTAAGTAGTACTTGTTTAAATTTGTAACCAGTTGTTATGATAAACGTGTGTGCCGCTACGTCATATCTATGATGCACTCGATCGACAACGTACTCAAAAAAGTAAAATTCCTATCCACTTTTAAGCTTAAAGTACGGAAGCTCTATTGAGACTTGTTGACGGAGTCAACAGTATAACACCTTATGAGTATCTTTATTTTATTTGTATTATATATATATATATTATATTTTGATATTTATTATGATATTTACATGTATAAACTAAATGTTTGTGTACGTAGTACTTATATATCTGTATGATTTTTTTCTTTTCTGCTTTTGTAACATTCTTAATTCATTCTCATCTTTACCTGTTCCAAATATACACCTGCCACACACAGCTTTGCAACACCCAAAACTTTGACTGGAAGAAAATGCCTAAGTCCGCCTTATGCAATATGTTTGCAGGAAGTCTCAATAAATAAATAAAATATAATTTGAAATTCTGTACTCTGAAGTAGTTTTGCGGTCGTAAAATTTTTCCTACTTAGATGGGACCACACACATCGAAACTACACACAGTTTATGTAATCCGAAGTGACATTCAAACGCGCCCGACACTATGAATATGCGGGAGTTCGATAAGTTATCTCCGATTCTTTGAATTATGTACCTACGTAGGAAATCGCCTTATAATATATTGGTATTTGAGATTGAAGTCGACTGTGAAATATGGCTTATTGCTAAAGTTTTATTGTACTTGTCACAGGTGCGATGTTCGGATGTTTTACTTTAGTTTTACCGTTACATTTTTTATCGATAGAGTTTGCAAGTACGCAGAGTACTTGAAAAGTTATCTATCCCATGTAGATTTATACTTACGTATTGTCTTGATTAAATATTGTTAGTCATTATTATTGTATTGTATTTTGGTTTATGATATATTCTGTAAAAATAATATAAAAGTCTCTTAGATAAATACTATTAACTGACAATGTACCTACTTCATTTCGACACTCTGTTTCATTGTGTTCATATTGAACATGAATGCGGTCCTGAATTGTGAGTGAAAGTATGTGTTATAAGGTGTTACAGAGAATATAAGCCGCGATATTTTCAATTTCATGAAACAATTATTCCGCCATGTCATCAATCGGATTCCCGCTTTGATTGCGCGGCAAATTCGTTTTGTTTGGACACAAAAATTGCAATATAAAGAGCTGCCACATCATTCCCTTTTGGGTTAACGTAGATTGCTTCCAAAATGTAATATTGTTTGCAATTCATTTTGAACAAGCGATTGCCCACTTTCATTTCGTTTATTTTGGATTCCGATACTAACTTAATATGTAACACAAATCGTGTAATAGTGAAGTGAAGAACTATGAAATTGAATTCATATAATTTAATTGAACGGAAAATCTCTTAGAGGAAATTCTAAAGAAAGTTGCGGAAGGCGTGAGTGGGAAAGTGCCCAGGGCGCAATATAATACTTGAGATAGAACAAATTCGAAAGCACCTTGTTGCGCCGACTTCTTTGTGTGTCGCGCCTCGTGTCAATAATAACACTTATTTTTATTTTTCCCTGAAAAGGAAACTGTACACGTTTTATTAAGAGTTTTAAAATATTTTATTGCAAGGTAGGCGACTCATTAATGCTTCTGATATGTGAAGCAGGACGATTAAATTTCGATTCTCGAGATTAGTGACTTTTTTGGGAAAAATGAATGTAACTTTTATCAGAAAAAAAGTATTTCTGAATTTTATTTGTATTTATGTCTTAAAATTCGTAAAGACAGCACCGTCTTTCTTTTAATGCCGCTCTGTAATCAGACTAGAGCCTCGGTCTAATCTTGAAGTAGTATTCCTAATCTCGACTATGGTCGTGTTGTACTAGTATTGTACTATTTTCAGATCCATAATTATATCAACTGTACTGCGTTCATACTAATTTCCTAACATCTTTTCCTTTTCCCTTAAAGTTTTATATTTCTTTTCATTTTTTGAATTACACAGTAAACTTCCATTTTACTCAAGAATTTTATACCCAGTTTATTCACTACATGAACATAATTGTCATCAATATTACTTAAAAAGTCGTTGATATTGCAAAAACTTTACGAGCTTCTCTGTGTAGTTGTCAGGACGTAAATCCTAAATAAAATGTTTAAAGCGGATGAAGTTTAAAAGACTTAGTGGGTAAAAGTTAAAAAGCGTTGCAATTCATGCAGCGCAGGTGACCAACGTTTTATCAGCGCTCCGCAGCCGGTGTGGCACGACGCAGGCGACGACGGCGACATGGAGAGGGTGTGGGGCGATGCCGAACCTGCGGCCGGTCACCACACACCTATCGTGGAGGGACCTGCGACGCCACGCCACGGATAATCGCCTCATTTATAAAGTTTAGCGGGACAAAGCTGCGCGAGTTTTTGATTGAAAACAAACTTAGAAGGGACAGCCTCATTTGAATAAGTATTCTGCGAATAAAGTGTGGCTTTATGCTTTCCTTTAGGTGTTTTTTTTTCCTTTGTTATGCAAAACATTGTTCCACCTTGTTTAGGTACTACAACACGCTTTATTTTTGAGTGAAAGACTCTTTTGAAGTTAAGCTTTCCTGTATAAATTATTTTATTTTCACTGTATTGTTCTAAAGAGCCAGCCTTTTGAAACTTTAATGGTCGTTACGACTCTTCATCTTAGAATCACAGTTTATCATTGTTGGAGTGTGGCATAATTTGCAGTCGTTATGTAGGACTAGAATATAGAGCTGAACTAAACTCTAACACGCGTTTCCATGTGCCTGATTGATAATAAGAGTAATATTATGTGGGTGGGTGCAAGGAGTGACGAAGACGCAGGACGGTTTGTGGACGACCGCTAATGATTGTCCCTACGCGTAGAACTACGCTAATCGTGCACGTTCTGGAACATGTTAACTGGGACGATACTCGCTAATTGATTTCAGACACGTTGGTGTGAGGTTTGGCTGATCAACATAGTAGTATCACAGTGATAATTTCAAGACGGTCAGCTTCCTGCTTACTGATTGAAACTAGCTGTCACTTCTAATATTATAATATGTACGTCTACATATAACGGACATATTGTCTGCTGTTTTCTGAGTCTTCCTAGGAAAGTATTTTTATTAAGAGTATGCGTGAATTCGTTTAATTGTTGCTCTGAGAGCGTTACCTGGATCTCTCGTCATTAGTCTTTCTTTCGCTCTTAAACAATTTACAAAACCCAACAAATAATTAATCCTAGAGTTATACTTTTTATTGTAAACGTTAGAGTAACCTAGTTCTATCTATCTATTACCTTGTAACCCATGACGCGATCGACCCAAGCCTTAATATAAAGTGAATTTTAAGCAAGTGAACTACTTCTGATTTTATAGGGCAATGGAGGATATTGTGTTAGATTGTTTTTATTTATTTGATTCCACACGTCACAAACTGCGCGGACTTACCTATTCATATAAATTTCTATTGAAAGATATACTTTTTAATTTACATTAAAAATACTCATATGTACATCGATATATGTCACAGTTAATTTTCGCAAAGAAAACAAAAATCTATCAATTATCGGCTTTAAATACGGACAGTCCGTATTTAAAGCCGATAATTGATAGATTTTTGTTTTCTTTGTACGGGTGTATTTTTATTATAGTCGTAATACAGGTGGATATCGTAGATTAAATTGTGTTTCAGTCAATTCATAACAACTTTCGTTCGTAACTACATCAAACTTTAAATTATTTGATACGGACTACGGTAGGTATTTATTTAAGTAGTACAAAAAAAAAACAACATTTAGTTTGTTAGTAAAACATTGAGTTTAAGTAGACCAATAGAATTGTAATTTTTAAAGGTAAAAACACAAGTAAAATAAGCTGGCTTGTTCCTTCTCTGACAAGTTTCGTCTTTTAAGAAATATTTAATGAAGAACCGCCGGCTGACGTTCACAGACGCCACACAATTAGAAAAAATCAATAATAGTCAGCTTGTTTATTGAAAACTATCCTATAACTATAAGTTTACTGTTTCAGGTTTGAAATATTTACAGAAACATTTATTATTGTTTTTAAAATTTAGGATAAGTGATTATAATGTTTTATGTTTTCATAAATTGGCTAACTTGTACACGGCCTGTGCGATAAGTGCACTCCGTACATCGTATAAGCTGGGTTGATCTTGAAAAAGTCGCAGTCACTGGTATGCGATGTAAATTTCCTTATGTGCTAAATAATACGGTCTAGGGTAAACCTGTGGTCAAAAGAGTCTACGCCATTACTTACATTCTTTCCATATTTAGATTATAAATGTGAAAATGTGTTTGTTTGTTTGGTCGACTAAACTAATGAGCCAATTTTTAAAATTCTTTCACTAATGGAAAGCTACATTATCATCGAGTGACATAGGCTAATTTTCTACCGTGATAGCCGGAATACACGCGGGCGGAGCTGCAACCAAAAGCTAGTAACAAATATTTGTTAATTCTACACTATAAAACATGTTTTATAAAAACTGTTTCTTGATAAAAACTGTTACTTAGTTTGTTTAAAGAGTCGTAATAGTTTTGGGGTTTTCAAGTGTGTCTATTTATTTATTTATTTACACAACTTTATGCACTATTGTACAACGGCGGACTTAATGCCCAGGGCATTCTCTTCCTGGGAACATGGGGTTCCCTATCATCTACAGATGGCCCGAGGTATGTCGGGGCACCAGGGACTTCCTTTCTAGGGTATACCTGGTTCCCCGGCTATTAGTACCCGAGACGGCGTGCGGTTTTAGTCGGTTCGAGTCCGACATGACACCCACATGAAAAAAAAAAAAGGGCTTCTCTTCCTGCCAACTTTTGGGTGGTGTGGAAATCGTTAGTAGTAAGCGCATTGCATTATTATTCAACTAAAATGTACACTACACAACACTATGTACATACTTAGATCTATAAACAAATATATATACACAATATTTATAAATATACACACATATATCTACTACAATATCTACTTAGTATGATTAGGTTAAGAACACTCGTTAGAAGGTTGCGTGACAACTCTTTACTTTATCTTCCGTCGAGACACACCAACTTTAGAAAAAAAATCTACCTGCCTAGAGTTTTCACTGAGTTGAATAAACTAAATAGTGACAGTGGTTTTGATCTTTTTAGTACAAGTACTGGTAGGGCTAGATCATATTTAATCGTCAGATTTTCTGATAGTGTTGCCTGCACTACTACAGTGCGAGTTGTGACTCTTGGTTTTGCATATTGGGTTTTCATTTGTATTTCATCTATTTAGATCTTTATTCATTTATTTTGAATGTAACTTAAGTAGAATGTTTCTTGTGTAACAGATACACAAGAATGTTTCTTGTGTATCTGTTACACAAGAAACATTGTGGAAGCTTGTTATTGGTATTTCATAAACTAAATTAGTAGCTGTGACCTCCCCAAAAAAAAAACACCTAAATATGTATATTTACATGTACAAACACATACATATCTACATTATATTCGTGATTCAATTTTCTGTGAGTGTAAGAAAATTGTTTGGAATAAAAAAAAAACTATGGGATTGGATGATTCTGCCATCTCATTGACAAGGAGGTCATGTACCTTCTTTTTAAATACGGAACGTTTAGTTAGTTTAGCGGACATCCTGACTTCAAGCGGGAGTGCATTCCAGAGTAGAACTGTTTGAACGAAGAATTCACGAAGTCGAAATTGTGGGGGGACATACGAGAAGCAAATTTCTGTCCTGGTTAGACGACAAGAAACGGAAGTGAGGTGCAAAGTAAGTAGGTGAGGATGGAGAGATAAGGAATAAAAATAAAGAGGTCAGAGCTCGCTGATTGCGGCGCAGGCGAATGGGTAACCAATTCAGTTGGGCACGTAAAGCAGACACGTGGTCATACTTGCGAAGGTTGAAAATGTACCGAATGCAGTTATTAAGAATGCCTTTACTTAAGAGTTAAATCAAAAATTACTAAGAATAATACCTATGACACACAAAGCTATACTAAAATAGGAACAACAGATATTCAAGTAAGTCAAACCAATAAAAAACACGTACTAGTATATTGACACGAAAGCAAAACTTTAGTAACTTAATTCATTCGACTACGAACAATGTGTTGTTTTCGAAAAATTTCGAAGATACAAATGAAATAAAATGAGTATGTGTTCCTTTGTTATTTCGATCGTAATGACAAATGAATATTATACTATTTATAAGTATCGTTAAGGAATAGTTTACGACATCTTTCTTTTAAGCATTATGACAATCAAAAAGTTTCAAAAATCAAAAAAAACAAGATAAAATAATGCCACCTAGAAGTTATTTCATGAGAGAAAACTTTTCGTAAGAAAAAAAAAATTAGTTTAGAGTTGATGTCAAGACATTTTTTCTAATTAAAAAAAAAGTATAAAGGTTACTCTATATGTTTTTTCCACTCAGTTGTTTTTATTGGTAGCGGTTTCACTTAAAGTGAAGTAGGTTCATTTATTTTACCGTACCTTTACCTACTTTTAAGGACGGTGAAAGATTATATAAACTTTTTAATGATGACTATAGAAAGGATGCGAGTGAAATGAACTGAGGGTTTTTTTAATTATTGAAACCACATTCTGGAAACCAGCAAACACTCAACCACTTCTATAAATAAAACTACTGTGACAAAAAATACGAATATACAATAAACTGTCTGTGTCTATAATTACCGCCTGCAAACATAAGTAATTGAAATTGTACAGGTTGTCCTTAGATTAAAAATGTACGATGAAAATTGTGATGATTATTACCTGTTATTTTTAAAGACATTATCGTAATAATGGCTTCAAAGACAGATATAAAAGCATCGCAATGAGTATTAGCGTCGTAGTATATGCGTTAAAGTGATATCAGATTATTACTCTGAAAGCGCATTGTTATTGGAGTGTAATTAGGTGTTCCAGTTTTTCCAGTTTTATTTACTTTCAATCTGTTGCTTTGCTTTAAAAACAGTTTAGTATCGTCATTGTGTGCAGGAGTTTCTGTGTAGGTTAGATCATGAAGATCTCGTGACTAGTAATTTGGTTCTCAATTAGATTGCATACTCAAGCTGCATTAAAGTCTGTTCATTAAAGTATTTTTACGTGCTTGTGTTTCTTTGCAAAACAGTTTTCACTTTCATGCGATACAATGATAGCGAAAATAATTTATTCAAAGGTCCAGATAGTATACTTTTAGAACCTAGTACTGACAATTAATCTATAACAGAATTATTTACTGATATTAAACAATCAGTAACTTTTAAGTAACTAGTTAAAACTTGATGCAAGAGATAAAATTCACATGGTGATGGTCGCTTACGATTCTACAATCATAAAATAAAATAATTTTAAATTAATAATCATTTTATATAAAGTTAGTAACTCCGTTTGTATCCATAATTATTTAATTAAAAACGAATAGATAGACATGTAATTATATGCAGTAGAGTTGAAATACCGTTTTTTTATATTATAATTAGCTATATGTAAAACATAGATTTAATAAATCATGAATACACATGCAACTTTTGTCAGCATTTCTGTTCACTCTAATTGCTTATTTGTTGGTTGAAAGTAAGTACTTTTCATAATAGCGACGATTTACGCATCAATCAAATTAGAAAATCGATGTGTGAGTGCATGCATTTTCTTGCCTGTCCATTGTTACATATTATGCTGACATTAATAGCATAGGCTGACAGTAATAAGAGGAATGTATAAAATGATTTTAATGATGTTATAGCTAAGTTTTTGTTAGTTGGGTAAACTCAGTATGCTTTGTGAATCAGAATATTACAACTATAAAATGATAAAAGTGCAGAAAAGTGTTCCTAACCAAACCATAAAAAACAAGTTTGCAATTTTTTTGAATAATAATGTTACCAGATTTTTTATTTTCATTATATTTTTTGTTTAACTGCCAGTAACACGTTGTTTAAATTTTCTTTAATCTCTATGTAATTTATTTATTGTAATGTAGTGATACCTAACTTGCAATCAAGAGGTTTACATTCAAGATTTAGAAGTTTTTTTTCGTTTGTTAAAAATTAAATTGAAGATGATCATAAGACACTATGTACTAATTTTACTAATTATAAAATATTAACACTCCATGAGAACTCCACTTATGTAAAAATAAATGCGAATTATAAGTTAGTGACCAAAACTGACACTCACTTTTAAAATATTAATTATTAATTGTATCATTTTTACTGATGTTTTTAGATGAAGTTGTTGTGATGTTGTTATAAAATTAATAAATAAATTTTATTGAAATAAAATTTAAATAAAGAAGATTAAATAATAGATTTATTATAGATAGAATATTCATAGTTTTTGTTTTATTATAAACAATAGATTCTCATTCTGCAACGATTTTTCACCTAATGCAATTCCTATTCACCGAAAACTGTTTAAGTAATAAATTACGAATAACGTAAGTCACCACAACCTTTTTCACAAGATTACAGTATATCGTTTACATCGCTGTCTCGTTTTCTCCTCGCATAGCTTTCAGTCAAGCAGTGCCTTAAGACATGCAATTGAACCACACACCGAGCGCAGTTTAACGATCATCATAAAACGGTACAACTTTACTGCAGTTGCTAACCGCTAAGAAAAAGATACAGCCAAGCTGTCAAGCCAACGATGTTAATTCACCACTATTCATACAAATAACAGTTGAAATAATGTAGTAGTAGATGAATAGTCTTACAAAATTGAAAGACTACTTTAAAAATAATAAGAGTGATACTTTACATAAAGGTTGATATCGTTATTTTTTGGTTCCACTTTGTATTCAATACTACACACACAGGAATAACTTGATGGAAAACTGTGGTAGGGCTCCGATGACGGTCCGTTACGGATATGAAAATGTATTTATAAAGAAATATCATGGTGCATGTCTGAAGCAATAGGGCGTGATTCAAATTACGAAATTGAATTTAGGCGTATTGGCCCTGTAGCAGCAGTAATCAAGAGTGGTGATACCATGCGTGATCGATCATTGCTTTCCAGTGGAGTGCCTTTGTGTGTACAATAGACTAAAAACATACACCTTTTTTTTTAAATCTTAAGCACGGTTTCAGGATATAGCCACCTTTTGGGGACCTCGGCTAATTCTCGTTACAATTCATTGTAAATTTTGTATCCTACTACTACTACTATTCTGCTGAATATCTATTTTCTATTCTATATTACTATTATTTACTGGGAAACAAGTATACAAACTTAAATAAAATGTTCATTTATTTTGCTAAATCTGTGTTTCGACAGTTTTTTGAATATAGAGCATGTTACTATGTATTTATTTACATGTTCATGACATTAGAAAAGTCATTTAAACCAGCAGATAAATAAAAATTCTAGACAGAGCAGCTGTTTCGTATAATAATTATAAAGTAACGAGTCTCCTGACACTTATTAACATTTTTTCATAGACACATAGTTGTCTTTATGAACAGTAGATAATAAATAAAAACATTGGACTGAAAACTTTACTGAACATAATGAGTATATATAATATGTTTTTATCATGTCGATTTATGTACGTATTATATAATACGTACATAAATCGACAATCCAAAGCCATGCAATTTTTTTTAGATTGAATAGTTTTTTCTCTATTGAATAAGTATATCACTAAATAACTAAAGTGTCTATTTAAATTCCGTTACATGCTTGCATTACGTTTTTAAAATCCAAAGTTTGTACTCACAACTATCGTTCTCCTTTTAACTTGCAGTTATGCAAATTTACAACATAACCTTAGATAAATTTTACAAGTCAAGAGCCAGAGGTAACTAAATCACAGATAGCCGAGAAAATCCAATTATCGCTTGCACAATGGGTCACGAAACAATCTAAACTAAGAAAATTAATCTTCTGAGTCCAGAGAGGAGCTCTGTCTGTGCAAACTTAGACAATGGATTTATAGTTCATCGATTTTGGGCCATCGGTTGTATGCCATAGACGGGCGTGCTTTCACAGAAGTCTCTGACTCGGGTTGCGGGGAACTATGACGCTTATGGCACTCAAGGTGTTAGTTGATACATATGAGAATGTCCATTAGGACTCAAGCGCATACATCTGTGTATACGTATATATGTATTTCTAATATGCATTTGTGTGTACTTTAATAGTAACTTACAAATGTGTGAGTGTGTATACATACTTGGTCTGCTAGTGTGCATGTTTATAACTGTTGTCGTCAATTGACGATCATTAACCAAAGTGAATGCATGTGTTGGAACATACACGGTATGGCAATAACTTGTAGTGTTAATAGCATAATGAAAGTTAAACTGCTGAGGGGTTTCGCGATTGCTGTGTACTATTGAAACATTTCTAAACATGCTAAAGGAACGAGGAAAAATGTGCTTTTTTTACTGAGTTGATTGCGGCTGTAAGTCACATTTGCTTAAAAAGAAAATTTATTTTAATTTATGTATAATGAAATCACCCGTGACATGAACATTGTATTTTACATACCAAATTTATGAGGAAAATAAAATGTTCATTAACAAGTACATTTATTCGTAGAAACAATAAATTAGAATCATTTTACGAGTACTTGCTGAACTTACTATCTCTTGGAAGAAACATTTTTTTTTAGTTGGAAAAGTCTCCTAATATTGGGTCTTTACCGATGAAGTTGGAATTTTTTATAAAAATTAAAAATATTGGTTATTTTTTATTTTAGTTAATTGAAGTACCGGTAGGTAAAAATGCACAAAAACAACACACTGTCTAAAACTAATGACTGAATTTGCAAATTAAAATAACATGGCTTTCGAATAAAATTTATTTAAATTTCGAATTGCGCGCCAATCTACAGATAATTAAGTTTGAAAATGCTGGTTTTAAAAATCGCCTACTTCACAGGTAAAGACCTAAGAGTATATTCCTTTTCTTTTACTTGTAGGAAATGTATACATCATGTCATGATGACCGGTTAACTGATTATGGCATGTAAAACTAGCTAACAAACAATACTATTAGAAATCTTATATAAAAAATTATAAAGATTAAATATTCCTGGAAATAATGTTAGGCGGTAGGTACCTAATCGAATTGGAGTCCGACTTTTATTTATTACTTGTCTAATAGGGTAAATGAACATAATCACTAACGTGGTATTTTCTATTAATCTGCATATATTATTAGTGCTCTGTATTCCTGCTTTAGAGTATGAGACGATGATGTTTGTAGCTCGCGTTGATATTAAAACTGTCCGAAATAAAAGGATAATCCATTGCTATCTACTGTAATCAAGCAACTTCAACAATCGTGTATAACTTGACTATATACCATAAAATACCCCAGATTTCTAATTTATTAATGCATTAAAAATAAGTAGGTACCGTCGTTTTAAATAAGATAAAAAGTTTTTCTACAACGTTGTTCAAGAAAGTAGATAATAATATATAAATTGAACGCAAACCTTGTTGGCAATCTGAATCTCGTTGAAAATGAAGCAAATAAAGTAGGAAGGCACATTGCACGTTGAGGGTTGCGATTGCGTCGACGGCGGCCCAGCATTCCGGAACATTTGTAAATTTATATGCGAAAAAGTCAAATTTATTTACAGTAAAAATATGGCATAGTAGTTTTCGTATAACATTTACTGTTTCTAGAGGTAAGAAAACTTAGTAGTTTACTACATTAGCAAGTAAACTTTGTTTTTTGTCGTGCGTTTTAGTTATTTGCTAACTTTGATAATATTTCCGATTTATCATCATCATCATTAGCCCAGCGCAGTCCATTGCTGGACATAGACCTCTCCCATTGCATGCCACTTAGATCGATTTTGGGATTCTCGCATCCAGCGCCTCGCCTGTGTCGTCCTACACTTCGTTTGCCGAGACGCGTTACCCACTCAAGAACTCGTTTTCCCCAACAGTTGCCGGTTCTGCGATTAATATGACTAGCCCACTGCCACTTCAGCTTGCTAATCCGGTAGGCTGTGTCGGTGATCTTGGTTCTCTGCCGGATCACCTCATTCCTAATGCGATCCCTTAGAGAAATGCCGAGCATAGCCCTTTCCATAGCACGTTGAGCGACTTTGAACTTGTAGACCAGCCGTACCGTAAGTATAAACGTTTCGGCGTGCGTCCTACCCGTCATGACATACGGAATGTCATGACGGGTAGGACCCACTCATTGAAGACTTTCGTCTTAAGACTTAAGACTTTCGTCTTCTCATCGTCGATCCCACCGTGCGGTGGGATCGACGATGAGAAGACTCGACGTAGCTTCCCAAATGCAGCTTTACGATTATTTTCATTTATTATTTCATACGTTTTATGAAATGTTATATATATTGAATATTAAACTACTTTAAAAAAAGAAAGAGGTTAGAAATTTAACGTGTATACGATTATTTGTGTCCATGCACCCGTGTATCCGTTTTTTTCCGCGGCATGGTTGCTAATAAATGGATGGATGGTTTTCGATTTGTTTCCTTTTTTTTTGGTATATGACTTGATTGAGAGTATTCCTAACTGTGACCGAGTATTCTTATCCATGTGGTGATGAATTAAGAATACAAAGTGCCACCACCACATGTACCCATTCATCCTGTAGGTGTCGTAAAAGACTCTAAAGGAGCTAACTACGCGAGACAACAGCACTGCTAAGAGAAGGAAAACTTTACACAAATTCTATACCAACCCAGCGTGGTACAGTAGACCAAAACCCTCTTTCTAAGGAGAGGTCTGATCCAGCAGTGAATTATTAAAGGCTGTTGATGATGAGAGTATTTTGTTACCCATACTTTAAGAAAATGTCAGACTAAACAGACAAACAGTTTGCAGGGTAGGCAATTTACATGTTAGTTACGTGTTAATTGAATGTATTATGCATCATCACTAATAGGTAGCCCATAGAACCATAGCATGAACATGTCACCTATGATGATCAAACAAAATGTCATACCCCAATTTACTTTCATATTCAATATTAACTGGTCTGTTTTTTTTCCTGAATTCATATGGAAAATATTTCACGATATCACGTATTCATAATGTTGCCATGTTCAAACCAAACAATGCACGCAACAACGACTGAGTGATTCCAATATATGAAACCAATGATTTTCAATACCAACCAAAGAGCATACTTACTGAATAAAGTATGGGACAATGAAAAACAATAAATGCAATTTAGTATATTACTTTTGAGAAAACATAACACTAATTGTAATGTTTACCGACATATTAAGGGCATTCTCGGGACGATGCGGGTTGAAACTCCATCGTGAATTTTAAGAATATTGAAAAGTAAGAATACAAACAACGATTTATAAAAACTTAGCTAAGAAGTTAGCAAGATTACTATTATAATACGTAGTTAGAGAGTTATTCGTAAATGCTAC
Source organism: Arctia plantaginis (assembly GCA_902825455.1). NCBI lineage: Eukaryota > Metazoa > Arthropoda > Insecta > Lepidoptera > Erebidae > Arctia > Arctia plantaginis. Next base: position 1,328,778 of record CADEBD010000312.1, on the reverse strand, counting down.
TTTAAACGCTGTTCCCTTTCTTAATCACATTGATAATGATGATGTGTTACATACTTGCCTTTGAATAAATATTCTATGTAAGTACCAACCGAGTGCAATAAAAAAAAAAATTCTACAGTTTTTAGTTTTTTAGTCAGAAACTAGATTTTAGTAACTTAAAAAGTATAAAGAATGAAACAGAACTTGGCCCGACCTCCCTTACCGAGAGTAATGTCATGACATTTTTTTTGACACCATCTTTTCATACTTACATATATATTGCCATAATACTATGTTTTTTTTTTTTATTGTTGACGGGGTGGAAAATCCCTTCGGATCTCCGGCTCCTCGGTCACATAGGAACCAGGAGTATGTGGTGTTTCCACTAAAAACCACCCCGACAGCCTTTCTCAGGCACCCTGCTCTGGGGAGAACCAGGACCATGTTATTTCAGTCCTCCCCCCGGGTCGACGCCGCGCCTAGCCTGGCCTTATCCCGCGGAAAGCAGGCTTCGCCCCGCCCATCGGCCGAATCAAAGATTTTAATGTAATGTAAATGTAATTGTTGTGCCGTCTGCCATCCTATCGCCTACAGCAGCAAATTAATCTGCCACCAGAGAAGCCCACTCTCTGACTGCCTGCGGCCCCGTCAACTGCTGATAACGCCGAAGACGTCTTCTACGCTCGGGATCAGCCCTCTCCCGATCCCATTCAGCGGTCTCTTTCTCGCACCATGATTGCATCTGGAAAAAACCATGATCATTAAAAATGTGAATTAATCGTCTAGAATCAAGAAGAAATATACAAAATACGAACATCGATATTTCATAATTTCATTGAAAATAAATATGTATTCAATTATAGTTTCTCTTGTAAAAAGTAATTGTACACAAATTCAACAAATGCAAGGAATAGCTGAAATAAGAATAGTATTAAAATATATATTTTCTTGAATTAAAATCAAAACGAGCGTCGCTGCTTTCGTGAGATACGCTCGGCTGGGCGTGTTTCCTTCTAGCTGTCATAATTTTATCTTTACCTATTTTTAGTTATTACTGTTTTACATTTTTCCCGTTTTAACGTTGTGTTGACGTTAATTTGACTTTTTATTCAATTAAATTTTCTCTTTTAGCCTTCTTGATAAACCTTGGTCATATAATATGTTATACTTATAATACTCTTTTAGGTTCATCATCATCAGCCTATCGCAGTCCACTGCTGGACATAGGCCTCTCCCATTGCACGCCACTTAGATAGATTTTGGGCTTCTTTTAGGTTACTGATAAGAAAAAAACATATTACACAAGTCTGTCGGATAGACCATAAATACAATATGTATTCATCCCGTCGGTGTAGTAAGAGCCGACTAAGGGAACAAACTACACAGGACAACAGCACTACAAAGAGAAGGAAAACTTGAAACAAACCCCGTACTAACCCGTCTGGCCAGCGTGGTATAGTAGGCCAAAATCTCTTTTCTAAGGAGAGGCCTTTGTCCAGCAATGGACTATTATAGGCTGTTGATGATTGATGACATTTTGTATATGCAAATAATGTAAATAATCCTTTCTCAGATGTAATGGTTTTAATTTAAAACAATGTACTTGCCACACATGTGTTATATTCTTGTACATGTTATATCTCTAAACAACTATAATGGCACGGTGAAACAGCTAGCCTTTTTACCTATTTATTCCATTTTTTACTCAGTATTACGAAATATTCGAAGAACTGATAAAAAAATACAGGTCTGTGAGTCGATTCTTACCGCTTGAACACGGAAAAATTATTAAAGGTCAGTCGAGATTTCTTAAAATATAAATGAATTAGGTATTCAGTTTCTTATTACCATATAATTTTAAGCTTATATGGTAGAAATATACTTATAAAAGTCTTAACGATTTTGACTACAGACTTGTAGAACTATTTATTAATCTGGTTAACCAAAATAACATATCACAACAAACATATAGACCAACATTCCCGAAGGCAAAACACTCACGTGAATACAACAATAATATCATTGTTTTCATAAAATGAACGCGTTACATCAAAACATTTGTACAGTATCATATATTTGGGGTACGTCGGCGCTCATTTGATTTGACACAGATATCAAATTGGCGGGCCGGTGTCCCGTCGCGGCCGTCATCCCACCGCGTTTAATATTTTAAGCATTCAGCTCACGCTCCATCTTCAACGGTCGTCCTGATTGCCGCTAAATTGAACTAAAAACTTTTTCAATGCCCCTAAAATGTTTCAATTATATCTATATTTTCGTGAATGCAAATGTTGATCTTATATTTTATACATAAATCTTTCGTATCTTTCGATACTAAATTTCCCGAACAGATTGCACGAATGACATCGTTTTAAACGCTCGTTCGACAATCTGTTTAAATCATGTGATAATTTTAAATTTCTGCATTTTGAGATAAAATTTTAACTGTGCCCGATTGTAACGAGTTTACTCAGCGGCAATTTATTATCATGGCGTGTAGAAGTAAGGGTAGTGTTAAGATGATTCAAATAGAATGCCAACAAATGGATTGAAAAGTTTAGCAATGGTATAATTACTGTCAACCGGCGTTTTGATTGACTTTTTAGGTTTTATTTAAATTTGTTTTCTGAGGTTTGCATAAAAGAGCTGTTCAAAATATAATATACAAACATAAAAACTTTTATATTCTAAAAAATTAAAACGAGTTTTAACGAATTAAAATTTTGGAGCGGTATGAATGCTTCGGTTTAACAATGTTACCAAAATTCGACAGAGGTATATTATGTAAAATTTTCACGTTAAAATTGACCAAGCGCCAACATTTCGTTAACACGCGTGTCATGTCTGGAAGTTCCGTTCATGTTGTCGGTAGACTATTTGGAATTTAAAATGGATTCGTTTATAAAGGCATTTACTAGGGTTCGCATTTTCGATGAGGGAGAGGCGGCAGGTGAGTGAGTTGTTTGCCGGTGGGCCGCGTTCGCCAACACGAGCAAAACTCCGGACAGTTTAGTCGGCGCCGCCGTAGCCGCCCGCCCTCTATAAATCAGCCGGCGATTGACGCCTTCCTACAGGGAGTGATCTATTCTGCCCCCACCATGATACAGCTTCACTTGCAAGGATTTTTCAGATACAGACAAGTTTTAACGTTAAATTTACTTCTATTTACTTACTTACAAGCTTTTAAGTTTTCACCTATGTGAAAACTTAAAAGTCTTTTAATCAGTGCTTCTGTTTTACGATAAGATTAGTTTTCTAATTAAAATTATGTAACTTCTATTCGTATTACAGATAAAACATAAAAAAATATAAATTCTTCCTTGAATTACCTTGAAGATCTTAGTGGGGATAATGTTCCGTTTATTTAAGCATTAACGTGAGACACACTATACTTTGTAACTATGTAATGCCTATTGCTCTCACTTAAAGGCAAATTTGTTTCAATGACATTGTACTCGCAGACATGCTGTCTAGACTGCGAAGAACTCTAGCTAAATAGATAAAAATACTACCGTTGTAGTTCACGTCTTGCGGTCAACAGATATAATTAGAAGGGGCAAAGGTTAGACCGATAAGAATGAAACCAGTTACCGGATACTACTTACTGGTAGAGTATGTGCTTGCCTGTAGTCTAAGAAATTAATAAATCTTTTGAACTGGCAAAAACCACAGAGTAAGTATTACCATATTTTATTTGCGTTGACAAAAAGTGGTACTTCCGTGGTAAAACTTTCAAATAAAACCGGTTAGAATCCAATGTCAGAGATATATAATCGTATCTACTAATACTGATTTATTTTCATTTACAAGATTCAGGAGTTTCGAATATAATAAAAGTATTGAAAATAAAAACACACACATACGCTTTAGGAGGCAAATAAACTGTACGGAATATATAAAGTAAGATTTTTTCGTGGCCCGCATATATATTAGCGAGATGTTGATCTACAACTGTGCGGTAAAGACGTCAGGGGCTTATATCATAAAATATAATCCACCATATTTTATGCCAGGATTACGTAATGTTTCTTAAACATGTAATAAATAATAATGTGGTATATATGTTTGTTGCAGGTAAATGATCCGTACTTGGAGATCTTCAAGTGTAAACGCTTAGACAGATAAGTATTTCCGTTATGGTAATATTCTTGAATTGATAATGGGTAATACTTTAACGCTACTAATTTATAAGATATGAATTGATATTGTGCTATAGTTAATCCTAAAATAAAATAAATAGTACGTTACTAAACGACTTCATACCCTTCTGGGTCTAAAACTCAAATGATAGATAAATTATTAAGGGTACATTAGGTAGATAGTAAGATAAATACAATGTAAACTAAGCTGTTAGTGCTAACTAGTTTACTTAATAATAATAAAACCTTTATAAAATACTGATGACTTTCTCACAATAAAGTATTGGTTTTATGAAACAATTCTATTGATTCTAAGAAAATGTCTTATCTTTGAAGTTCTAAGAAGTTCAAACGAGATGAGGTATACCGGTAACATCTACTCTGAACTGCATCTTACAGAATCCGCATTACCCGAATTATATTAAACAAACTTTAAAGACGTATAAAGCGTTCTCTTTTCTAAAGAGCTGGTAACGCGCTTTGAATCTGAGTTGCAGGCGTTCATGGGCGGCGGTAAACACTTTCTATCAGGTGCCTTTGTGCTCGTTTGCCCCGTCAGGTGCATTAATTTGATCATCTTCACTATTTTTTTCTGAATGGTTGATAAATTCTTTTTTTTTTTATATTTTAATGAAATAAAATACCTAACAATAATATTGTTTTAGATTTTCCTTCATATGTTTAAGGAAGGGTATGTGTATAGGTGAATTTAGGTTAGAAATGAAGGCGGGTTGTTCCATGTTTTATGACTACTTTAGTATCACAACGACAAGAAAGCTCATGTTTGCAATTTAATAGAGAATGAGCAACAGCATCCAAACTGACAAATACTGACTGAATAAGACTGATCTGCACTACTATTGATTGAAACTTAAGAAAAACCCGAGTAGCCTGTAGGTAGTCTATTTTGCTTGTTCGAGTTAATTTGATTTCGACCTCTCATTCATCATTCATCAACTCTTTCATTTCTTTATGTTACTTGTTATATCGAGTATCAAGGATTTGAAGTGGTTTGAAAAAGTGAATGATGAGAAATGTCTGTCTACATTTGATGTGTTTAAAATTAATGGAAAATAGAGTCAACCCCAGCCATATCTCAATGTATGTTAAAAACACAACTACAATTAGTTAGTGTTAACCTACAAACTTTCTGAATAGTAATAGACTATCATAGCCCAGTAAGACCCAGTAAGACACGTCAACACTTGCCTAACAACATTGTTTCCGAGTATACAAAGCTGAGATTAGACTTGTTACTTGTCAGTTTTATAGCTTTTACTCAGTTCAAACGTCCATTTGTCCAGTGAAAATAGCTATAATAAATATTTATAACCCACTTCTCCGATGCACATTGCTGTGGCTTGCTCACAAGCGGCAAGTTTAATATTTTACCGAGTCGCCTCACGCGCCGTCTTCAACGGGCCCTGATTGCCGTCCGATCGAAATTATATTTCACGGGCGCATTCAAAGCTCATGGACAAGATTGCCATTCCCAGAACATGTAACATAAAATAAGATTTATTCTAGTGATTCGTTTCACAATGGTTTTGAAACTAGGCCCACGGATTTGGAACGTATTACATCAAATAACATCAATTTTGAATGGAATAGATGTGTTACTTTGCCTAATCCATGATATAGGTTTTATGATCTGTTAAGCATAATTTTCGTGTAAAAGTAGAATGTTGTGTGTATTTAGTATGAAATATTGATGATTTCGAAGCCTGTTATAAGTTTATACCGTATGCAAATGTACATACATTATTTTATTAGAATGGATGCGAAGTTCAATTACAGGATGAGACGCGTAAATGATGTGGGCAGAGGCCTGTAAATTTGTAATCCTGAGCTTGATATCCTACCTGTCGGTAGTTGCTATTTAGCGACAACTTACCTGCTTAATATAGAATTGGTATTAAAGTATCTGCGAAGTATAGGCACTAGTGTCTTTAGAAATAAATCGAAAATCTGCTTTAAAATATCGTACTGTATTAACCTAATCTATTGGAACTAGAAAGAAATTTACTGGGCTCTACCTCTATCGTAAGCTGTGTAAACTTCTTTTATGCTGATACTTTATCTTTTATATATAATATTGTTGAACATTCTCTGATTTTAGTATTTTAAAGTTATAAAACATATTTCGAAAAGTGATTTTTAAATTTAAAAGAACACCAAATTTATACAAATATGTTGTATTAAATCGTCCAAACATCTATTCTCATTTTTTCTTTATTCTCAGTGTAAGTGGACGTGGTATAGTCGCGTGACAACTCGCTATACTTCAGCCTGCCCAGAAAGAGTAGCCACAATGTTTGTTAATCTTGCTTTCATTGTGTAAAATATTTGGAAATATACCTTGGCAAAAGCCTTTGTGGACCCGGCCTGGTGGTGGTCTATCGTTTGCTCGCAAACAATGCACGTTTTAGTGTGAAAACTGAAGTAGGTAATTGAATTTTATACTGTTGTTGCTATAAAAGCGGTTTTGTTCCTTTTTAGTAATATGAAACACTATCTTAAACATGTCAAGTTCTAAAAAATTGGTGGTCATTGTAACATGTAGAGGAGAAATAAATAGATTAAAACACTATTACTTTTTACGTATTATATTTTTAGTGTTTTAGACTTACATACGTCGTGTATTTTGAGTTTTATATACATACATCAGTATTATCATCAACGGCCCTTAATAGTCCACAGCATACACAAGAAAGTAGGTTTTGGCCGACTATATCACGCTGGCCAGATGGTTTAGTATAGGGTTGGTTGGCATACATACATAGTTGTACTAAAGTGTATATTTCGAGAAAGGCTGACTAATTTCGAGAGACATTTTATAAATGTGTAGTAAATGTTGTTGCTAATTTAAATTATTTGAAAACAATCGTTTGGATTGATATTTTTTTTACTTTTATGTGTTGACTATTAAAAACACGAAAATAGCATCAAATTTCAATATTTTGGAGCATTCATATTAATTCGGGAGCATTAATAAGTTGCATTAAGGCTGGCAACGCGTTTGTGACTCCTGAGTTGCATACGTTCATGGGCGGCAATGCTCACTTTAGAGAGCCATGCTTCGGCACATATGGACCGTCTTCAACAGATTGATACCACGATTTCACCATTGGTGTCCATATAAGGTTTTTATTTACGGCTTTATTTTATTAAGAATATCCAGAAAGTGTTAGTATTACATTAAATTATTACTTATTATGTAGTGTTAGTACCAATCACCCTCTGCACAAAGTGTTTTATAATTGGACAGTTGAAACTGCCGGATATAGTTGTCAGGATGCTGTTCCGACTGTATCTCAGCAATGCAGCTGTTTTTTTTTAGCAATATCGCGTGAAAACTATCGGTGCGAGCTTGCGCAAACATCTGCGATGCAGTGCATCGCAGTAACGAGGTAGTCCCTACATCATCCTTAAAGCATTATTATACTGGACGTGCAGGACATTCAGCGACTTTTTGTTAGTAGTAGTAGTTGATCAATAGATTGCTCGTATGAAGACTGTGGCGGTACGCCTTGATAAGTGTAACTTTTACTAGATCTGTTCATCGAGGAAATCTATGGATGCCTGTAGTCAGTTACCATCAGATGTTCTGTCTGCTCATTTGCTCATGTAGCACAAAAATACATAACACCATTAAGATTATTTTGATTCGTATACAATGAAGTTATTAATAAAAAATACTACAATATGATTTAATAATAATCAGATAAATACGAATAAAAATGGAAGACCTTTGAAAGCGTTTAGTTAAAAGGTTACGTTCTCATTCCTAGAGGGTCTTTATTGGATTGACTTCGTGATTGGGAACATTGGAAGTTCGACTGCCAATTATTAAAGACATTAGCGGCGGGAACATCCCTATAGAGTCACAGTTAGGAACTTGAGCGTAGGACACTGCAGTAATGTACTCTGCAGTTGCGCGACTATGTTTTAATAATTGGGAATCTAGTTCAAGCACAAGCGAGGGTTCTTGAGCAGACATAATCATAATGTTTAAGTTAAGAATTTTTATTTTCATCGAATGTAGAAAAGTTTTGTTGCTTTAAATTATTTTATCATGTTTGTTCTTCTCGGGCGCTTCATTGCTAAGGTCATATTCGTAGTGAACTGTTTTGGTGATCTCAGCCACCAGCTGCCTCCGCACTGCCCGATCTTCGGCTGTTCTCAACGCGGCTGTTAATGGGAGTCGTGTTAGTGTTGTCTGGTCAGACCATCTGCTGGGTGCACAACCGCAAGGTCTTTTTCCTTCTACTTTTAAAACTATTACCAGCTTGTCAAGATTACCCGGATGGCTCCGGGTTATATGGCCAAAGTAGCTTAACACTCGCTGGGAGCAGGTGGTTGACAGTCTGATCTTTACGTCGTTTCAGGATTGATGCGTTTGATTTCTTGTTCGTCCACGGTATACCATTATACAATGTTGGTTTGACATGAGCCTGTACCTATACAATTACTACTTTAATTACGGAATTATTTCACTTTCGATTCGTTATAAATCTTTACAGTTCTTTAAAATTTTATTTCCATAAGCATAATGCATGCTTAATGCAAAGCACACTCTATGACAATTGGTCATTATCAGCCATGTTTATAAGCTTTACTACTATTGGGGGCATGAGTAATTAGCCAAAGTAAGTCATTTGACTATTGCCGATTATTTGACTTAAAAATGTTCGGAAACATTCTGACGAGCTCTCAAGTAAGCAACTCTGAAAAGTTTCAGGTCGATGGGATATCTTTGCTGCCTGGGAAGTCAGAATAATTAATAATGCCAACGTTCATGTAGTTACCAGTTGATGGCTTAATCTCTGCGTTAGTCAGTTTTAAAAATGATATATTCATAGTTTTTAGTAAGTTTGGACCTTCAGTGAGGCAGCAATGGTGGGTGCTATATGAAAAAGTAATGTTCAATTTGAAGTGGCAAAAATGAAACGATCTTAAATATTTATTTAAGTTTTTTAAGGTAGATATTATAAAAGATCCTGTATTAACTATCTGTATAATTTGATATATCTAAGTACTCGTAATGGCCTTTGAAGATTTTGTTTTTATTGTTGACGGAGTCATCAGAATAACTATTCATGTCTTTATTACTGTAGGTATATATATGGATGTATGTGTGTATGTTTATGTTTCTTGTATTTATAGTATTATATAGTATGTTTAAATTGTATATATGTATGTATACCCTGTATATCTATGCACACAGTATAACATCTTGCAACTGACAGCATTTTATAATAATTTATCTCATCGGCTCTAATTATACACCTGCCACACAGAGATGTATGTATATCTCTGCATCACATTCGCATTGAGTCCGCCTTATGCAATGTATTTGCAGGCAGTATAAAATAAATAAATATTGCATCAAACCTTTAATGCACTCTGCTTCGATGCATTTTCCCATCCTAATGTTACGAATGACCAAAATATTTTGTATGAAATGAAGTAAAAATACCATTGACTCATAAGTTATTTAAGAGCTGTACATTTTTCGATTTAAAAAAAAAACAAAATATGTAGATAATAATATTGAAAGAAAAACATAACTCAAATTAAAGAAAAATACTTGGAAATATAATGATTTTTTATTCAGTTGGTATACATAGCTAACCTTACTATTAAACTCAAAGATATCTTAATAGTATATTTCAATAGTTAATAATGAAGCAACTAAAGCTATTTTGATACCCATTTCAATTTAAGGACAGGGCTTGCACAGAAACTTATCCAAGTTCCAACTAAAGTTTACAAGAAACTCGCTCCTTAGTGGTATTGTCTATTAAATCTACAAGATACACTTCTAGCCATCGAGATGTTTTCATACTCTATACAGTATTTTAATCGTTTAACTTAGAACGAATAACTTTCATCTGAAATTAATATTCTGTCTATTGTTTAATAGACTGAAATAAATATACCTTTATCAAATTATTGTAGGCGTTTCGTTACTAGTACTTTAAGTATTTCATTATTCTAATCTTTTTGTTTTTAAACAATAATTTGTTTCACAATGAAACTTTATGTATTTATTTCGAAGATGTAACACCAGTGTGGAGCAGTAATGTTAAAAATCATATTGGCAGTCTTGTTTCGAAGCCAACTCATTTTTGTCACTAATAAGAGAATATTATTGTCACATTGACAATTCCAACATCAACAAAAGTATTTCAGAACTTGAGCATGACAATATCAATATCATATAAGCATCAATTAATGTTCTCGTAATTGTGTATGTTTGTAATTTTAAAAGTGTATTTTATTTATTACAGTTTATTAAAAGCAAGAAAAAATTGTGGATTACATATGCAATAATATATGCTATTATAACAGGTAGCTGTTTTTTTAAATGTATATCAACAACAATAAAACAAATAATTTATCAAGCCTACATTAATAATGGTGCTTGGTAGAAAGTATTATTATACATGCCTAAAACGTAAATTATGTATTATATAATTCTGTTTTCCCATTGAATAGTTGTAACAGCGGTACTTAATCACAATCTCCTCCCCAATTTTGATCTTCGAACTACCTACAAGTTCCGATCGAAGATCTGAACGTCTCGACCGGTGCTCAGCGTGTCAGCTTCAAGTAATCCCAGATGGCGTACTCGCCCATGAATTAAAGTCACTCAGAGTAGTTGACTCGAGAACAGCAAGATACCTATAGTGTATAAGGCTTCAGAGTTCGGTTTTGTAATTAATTGTTTGCGTTGATATTTGAAGTGTTAGATGTTGCGGATTTAAAGTGAAATCTGTTACTGTTCAAGTTCAAAGTTCAAGATCTTACCAAATTGTGCTGAGATTTTCAATAAAGTTCAACTTCTTAGTATAAATCAGCGACCACATCTTGGACTCATCAGCATGGAATAGTAGTTTTAAAGTGAAACTTTTTTCACAAATCTTTTCATAGCTATTATGAATCTTGGAGAAAGAATGTTTTTTGTCACAGTCCCCTAAGCTTCTTAAATTTCTAAATTTAAAATTCTATGAACTTCTAGAAAGTGTAACGATCAAAATATTTATAATTTTTTTTATTAATTTAATTAATTATTGGTATAAAGACAACAATGTTTCGAAACAATAAGTTCATATCAGTAATAATATCACACGCGCCTATAAGCGCATATCTACGCACGAACAAGAGATCTCAACTTAAGGCAAACACGACACGTCTACATAACTCTAACGTTGTGGGGAAGCAACATTATAAACAAGCTGAACTTAATATTAGACCACAACACCACAGTTTATTCATGTCACCAGGTGTAGAAAGACGGCCTAACGCTCCAAGTTACCGTCATATTATACGTAATACGATATTCAGACACATTACACTCAAGTTTACGACTCCAACTGAGGTAGAAAGCTTACGTTTATGAATCTTTAAACATCTTTTAAAATCCATATCATGACGTATTTTACGTTCACACCGAGTATTCAACAGTAAGAACGTTCGTGGCCGCAAGCGTCGATCCTAAAACGATGAAGTAACAGCCATTTACTTCTAGATGATGGAATAATAGAAACTTTCAAAGAAGAATCGGAATGAGTTTGTAAAACCTTGGAGTAAATAATTATTTTACAATACAAGTAATAAAGTTTGTTAAAATTCATTCTGAATTTGAAATTCTATTACCCGATTTTGAATTTCAAACAATAAATAGAAGGAACACATAATATGATCGTTATTTATTGTCCTATATTTAATTGCCGGTTCTATTTCCAAACGTAAATTATACGTACAATAATAAATTAATGTCGCATGTACAGACAGTCGGTGTAGTTTTGTTACCGATCAGAAATGTAGTTATTATATAGAGTAGAGTATATTCGTCGTTATTGCTAAAGAATAAAGCTTAAAACTGTACGTGGAACAATTATAGTTACTTTATATTATAGTGCGTTGAACATATTTCCTGCTAGTGTTGTCTGATCCCATTCACGTTTGCAATCAGTAAATGAATGGATGTCACGGAATTAGAAGCGCATCGTGTGCCAGCTCATATTTCATTGCGAAGACAGCGACGGTTGTTCTCAGAGATCACGACAATTCTATGGTATTACCTGATAATATATTGTTGGTGTGTTATGCAACTATCGCCTACTCCATCATTCCTACCGACGTCACGTCAAATAGTATTATACATTCGGATACGCTTGCATAAACTATTACTTCTCACACAATTTTCTCATATTACTGTTTGAAAACTTGAAAATAGAGATTACAATTTTAATTAACTGATTTTCAAGTGCAAAAGACTAGTGCCAGACTTCCTATGAATAGCATACCCGTAATATTTACCAAGAAATGTTTTAATTTAGTTACTGACCTCGACTCTATTCACTTAGGTCCTCTATATAAGTGCGCTGTGCATCAAAGCTTAAAAACGTTATGAAATTAATTGTATTTACCTGAATTCCTGAAATAATTATTACTTTTAATCGTAAACAATGACTTGTTAAAACCTTAACTAAAATCTACAATATAATCGATTGTAGACAAAAAATACACGTCCACTATTTATGATGCCATATGGCCCATTTTAAATAGTAAGAAAAACTAAAAGCGGATTTTTTAATTAAACAAGAATGTAATTGTAATTTAAGTAATGAAAATATTAAAAAAGCAAATAAAGTACATTCCAAGTACGAGCCTCATGTATGCTCATCATATCCTCTGTGAATGTAGTCTTTGGTATAATGAACGTAATATAATGTTGAATAGCTTGGAGGTGATATCTGGGGCGGTATACTATGGGGATCTTGTGTCAACTAGGGTGAATTTCCGTGCGTTTAGGCGATTCTGCCATACATTCTATAGAAATCAATTATAGTTCACTTAGGACCCATAATATTTTGTGGCCGTGATGATTCCCTGTTTAAAATTCCAACTCCTCCAATTTTCAACTGCTTCCTGTATTTCCAACTCCTCCAATTTTCATCTGATTAATTTTGTTGCGGATTCCAAGTCAGTTTAATTTTTTCCTCGGACTTCCCGAGTGTCATAACTCGGTGTGTTCGTGGGTCACTCCTGTTGATCCCGGTGCACAAGAGTTACAGTGGTGGGCGTGTGGGAGGGATTAGTCCCATGAGGGGGGGGGGCGGCAACTATGCTCAAGAAATCTCAATCAAGGCACATCAAGCCACCCCTCACCACGCTTGACGTAGACTTCTGCAATATCAGGGGCCTATACTCTAACCTTAATGCTGTCCACCACCACCATCGGACAGTGAAGCCGGCCTTGCTCTTTTTAACCTTTGGAACACTCTTTGGAACACTCCTTTGTTGCCAGTGCTGGAAATATCAGTTCTCTTCGCCTCGGCAGTCTTAAAAGTCGGGACCTCTCCATTTTGTGGCTCCGTGTAGACAGTGACGATCATCTCCCCGTCTATGCCTGCCTCTATAGGTCCCACAACGGTGACACTGATACCGACCGATTGATGGATCACGTTTAAATGGCTACAGATTCTGTGCTGCAGCAGATCCCATCCGCAGAGATCGTGATACTTGGCGACTTTAACGCTCACAACGCCGAATGGCGATGGATCACGCGGGGAGATCTGTTCACGATTTTGGCCTGACCTATAGCCTGTAACGACTGGTATCAAGTCAAGTCAATCCTCGCAAGTTCCAGATGTGGAAAGTCATGAGCCTTCTCTGTTGATCCTTCTGCTGACCTCTGATCTGGACGGAGGCCGCCAAGGCGGTGCTCGCCGCGCCCACGAATTGCAAGCTGCCGCACGTAAGGCACTAAAGGTCAGCGGACTAGGATGAAATGCGCTTTTTCTATGCGACCTACCCATGGTTTGTTTCTTGCCGGATGATCCCAACGTCGTTTCCGATTCTGTCACTGATGTAGTGCTTCAGGGCATGGAACTTTTCGTTCCATCTTCATTCATTGCCATCGGTGGCAGATCCAAGCCTTGGTCCGACAGGTCCTGCAAAACGGCGTCCCACCGAAAGCAGGAATGTTACCAAGCATAGGCTGATGCAGCGATGGTAATTGATGTGGATACCAGCAAGCAAAAAAAGAAATACAACTTTGCCTCCAGGTCCCCCAAAAGGGCCATTGCCAGGGCGGAATCGGAGCAAATGAGTCGGATTGGTGAGAGAGTGGTGAGACTGCCTTCTGGAACTCGTGCAGTCTGATCTCTTGCTAAGGCTGTCCAGGGGAATTTCTGTGGCCAATCCCTTCCACCCCAGCAGATGGGCGATAATACGTCGGCCTATGATGCCAACCAAGGATATTCTAGGCAAACTCTTTGCATCCAACTGGACTTTGGATGAGAGGGAGAAACGTATCGTCGACCATACCGCATTTCCAGAGCTGTATGCCAGAAATCCGGTTTACCTAGAAATCAATACGTTAAGCACTCTTTTCCCTCGATATTCTAAGGTCGAGTGGGCCCGATGGAATCTCCCCTATCGTGCTGAAGATGCTCAGTGCTGAACATATCAATCAAGTATTTCACTCCGGCCCACCGCGTCCAACTGTATAAGGGGCAAGTCCGGTCACATATGGAATACTTTTCTCATCTCTATGCAAGGGTACCCCGGGATCAGCTTCTCCCTCTGGATAGCCAAAAGATCTATGATCGACTAAATCCCTTGGCATTACGTAGAGATTTAGCTTCACTCTGGATTCTCACAGACTAAAACCTACCGCAAGTTGCCACCATCGTTCCACACGGCAAAAGAGCTTACTCCTTCCTGAAAGGCCGGCAACGCGCTTGTGACTCCTGAGTTGCAGGCGTTCATGGGCGGTGGTAGTGGCTTTCCATCAGCTCTGGTCGTCTGCTAGCTATTCCGTAAAAATTAAAATAAAATAGTATAAAATATATATATAAAATATAATAGTAATAAAATAGTAAAAATAAATAAATGATATTGCATCATGAAACATTTATACTATTTTTTATAACACAATTAATCTAATGTCATAAAAACAAGAGACATGAAATGTAGTGATCTGAGAAAGGGACTTTTTTAAACATTTAGAAAAGAAACCATAAAAGAAAAATGTAATACATTTTATAACCTTGGAACAAAATGTATTCTTTATACAAATATGATTTTTCTTAATCTCTATTTGTGTAAATCCTATTGTTGGAAACATACGAGTTGAAATGGTGTTGTCTTATATTCTAGTAGGTAAATACATTGTTCAAAGACAAAGATACAGAATTGTGTACCATCTGTATTTTGTGTATGTTACCGTATTCCATACGTCGCGCGCGACAGCTGCGAGATTACTTTACCATGTCATCACAAAGTTTTGGCAAACATCAACTGTGTAATTTTAATTATGTTTTATTACTAACTTAATTCAAGTGAAATTTTCTAAATGAATTAATGCTATTTTAATAATATACTTCTGTATATAAAAACAAAAAACAAACTAGTTTGTAATCCGTGACAATAGTCGCTTCCACAATAAACAAAAATAACAATAAAAATGTTACCAATATAAGCTACGACGATGTAATGGTGCTGTTGAGTGCACCTGTATGTGGATTTAGAAGCTGCTTACAATTTGTGAAGCATACGCCGAATATCAGGGATAAAAATATAATCCAATAAAAAGTAAAGTCACGGTCTTTGAGGCCAGAACAAGCGGTACAAGTAAGGAGTTCCTTTTCCTAATACTAACGCTCTGGTATAGTATTGCGTAGGGTACATAAATTTAAGTACTTAAAATTTAAGGACATGTGCCGATCTCTGACCTCAAGGACAATAATGACATAGAGAGGGAACGAAGGGCGCTGTCAGTGAGGGCGAATATGATAGCTCGCAGGTTTACACGTTGCTAGTCAAACGTAGCCAGCAGTCAAACTTACAGTTTTTAGATCGTATTGCACTTTGAATTTACACATAATAGTCGTAACTGAATTTGTTATTATTATTAATAGTAAATAAAAACGTAAAAAGCTAAGATTTAAGAGGATTCACACACAAAAAACTATGAAGAACTGTAATAACTATTAGTATTTTTTTATAAAGATAACAAAAATTATAGCCACACAGGTAAAATGATAAATAATATAGTATAAATAAGTATACTTCACTGAGTATTTACATTAAATTCAAAGTGTACGTACATCACTACGAGAACTGTGTGTTCAACCAAGATTAGTTGACATTGTCATGTGAAAGTTACGTCAAAGTTCATCTCGTAACTTCGACGCTGCATGCCCTTAAATTGAAACAGAACAACATCTGCACTTGCTCTGATAGTTATTGAGAATAAATTACTCGTACCGTCTTTAATGTATTTGTGTTGAAGTTTCTGATTGTTATACCTAGTATTTAAACTTTAGACTTTAGACTCTATAGAGTCATATACCTAAAATGAATAGCCGATCAGATGTATGACAAAATACGAATCCCATATGTTAAAAACCGAAGAGTGTTATAATTTGATAGAGTTTAGGGGTCAAAGTATGAAATTGCCGATTTGTACTGAAAAATTGAAACTCGTTTTTTTCCAAGATGACAAATTTATTTAATCAACATATTTACCTAGACATTACTGCCATCTAAACAGAATTTTATTTATGCCTTTACGATAAAACAACGAGTTCTAAAATTGCGCTTAAAAACTTTTTCAAAATTTATTGATTAGTATCAAAACTATAATGTAACCGTACAAATTGTAAATTGTTTAACGAAAACAATGTAATGTATAAATGTTTGAGTGATGATGTACTCTTCTATGTCAGTGTATTAAGAAAAAAATTTATTCTCGTGTAAGTGAAATGTAAATTAAAGTGCTCATTTCTAACCTTGTGCGATTTGAATTTGAGAAAGAGGTAAGAAATAGTGTCCAATGAGGGACACTATTCCTTACCTCTTTCTCAGTCTCAATAGACCGACAGTCATAATTTCAGCATACATAAATACTAAAAAGAAAAGCAAGATCACAAAACGATTTTTTTTACACAAGTATTAACAATAAGTGCGTATTGAGAGTGAAGTACACCTGCCACAAAAACACGCCCATACAGTCCACCGAAAAACGAAAAAAAAACAATATATTACGATCGTGTATATTATGGGCGAATCTGAATGTGTCAGTGCGTAATTTATCGCGGTACGTGTTTTTTGTGGAGGTTCTCTTGACCTCATAAAACACAGAGCCGGGTGCAGGGACGAAATCAGAGGGCACTCGAACGAGCTCGGCCCGCGGCGTTCATCGAAAGTGGGAAAAACAAGCGATCGCCACTCCACCGAGACGCCCCCGATGGCACTTCACACGTCGTAGTGATTTTTACAACGCTCCCACTCGACTGTGTGGCGTTTTTCGTCCGTAATCACTTTGATGTACGCAGGTCCTTTTGTGTTCGTTCGATTCAAAGATGCAGAGTCGCACTTGAAAGTGAAATGTTTCGTTTTTGTATAAGGAGTTCACATACATTATGTTAAGTACGATTTTCGTTCCTTTATTACCATTTTCTCATGTTACTATGAAGAATCTGGTCTTTAGTATTTTCCTAATAGAAACATTAAGATTCCACAAAGCCTGCTCCAAATCTTTAGGACCTTTTGTCTTCATGGAGTGAAATTAAAAAGAATGGATAAACTTTATTGTACACCACCTTGGTAAATCACACATACAATAAATAGAACATCAAATTAATGACTATGTACTCGTACAAATGGCGGCCTTATCGCTAAAATGCAATTTTTTATAGGCAATCTTTGGATTAAACATTAGTAATAAAACGTAAAACAAAGAAAACTGTTAAAAATACTACACACTATTACACATAAAATTAATCAGGTAAGCTTGTATCCTATTAATTTTAAACATACATATATTTACAGCACATATAAACATCAAAAAACTATTTTCACTACGTTTTGAATGCAAACGTTTGATTTTTATTATTTATTTGTCAATTGTTGAATCATCGCCGCCGAATGCAGCGGGACGAGTGAGAGATTCTCAGATTTGGACGTGTGGTTCTACGTGCCTGGCAGGTAGCCAACCGCAATACACATTTAACTGGGTGATTTTATACGCAGGACACAATTTTAAAGTAGTCTATAAACGTTAAAAGTAACATTAAGTAACAGTACCGCGTTGTTTTTCCATTCCTTTTTCGAATTATCGTCAATGGTTGCTGGTGAAAGATATAAATGCAAATAGACAGCTATCGCCGCATCCGATACGACGTATATGCACATTTTACACATTTAGAACGTGGGACAAACTTAAGTACTGCTTATATTGCAGACTAGAAGTCGATTCTGGGATGTAGAATTTGTTGCATTAATAAGCTACATATTGTCAATAGTTTAAGATAAGGTTCTGTTAGTTTTTAGTTTGCTTTTAATATTCGTATTTAATATTGGAACAATATTGTCTCGCATGCCAGTGTTATTTTTATGTACATATGTATGCCTATTATATGGAGGTAGTATGAATAATTTAATAAATATGTGGTTTATGTTTATACAGTACACCACAGACGGTAGTCTAACTATATTTGTTCGTACGAAGATTGTCTAGAAGAAACCGAAAAATAAGTAATGATTCCTAAGTAAATACAACATGTCTGTAATACATTTACTTTTAATCATACCGAATAAAGATATATGAATATGTAAATAATAAAATAGATGACTTTTGTTAATCTTTTTTTTACTTGTAAATATAATAATATTTATATAATATTTATTCATTCAATTAAATGGGGTACAACTAATCCATCTTATATCTATATACTGTTACTATAATGTTTAGAAGTGTATTATAAAAAGTACCTATCAACTCCAAACATGAACTCATTAACTCTATTTATTTGAATCAATGTGCTTTATATAAGTGCTATTCATCGAAGGTATTCTTAGATACCTAAATTTAAATAAAATGCATCATTCACATACAACATTTACATACCACAAAATACAGGATGGGTTAATTGAAAAATGTAACTACTAACAAAAAAATATAGGTAACTATAGTGTGTCAATTTAGTTCGGGCTGTCGCAAAACTATTACTGCACTACTTCATTTGCTGACAGCAGTGAAAATTTGCGTCAGGCTAAGTGCCAAATTTATAACATTGTACGAAGGTTTTCACACTAATTGGTTCGGTTGGACAAGGATTGTTAAAGATAAAATATGCAATGCGGAATGTTTTCGTTTACATATTGATTGATTCTATCATTACTATTGCTTTTCAATACAGGTATGATGAGTAACGATTTCTATGTTTGTATACGTTAAAAGCCTACCCGATCCAGTGGGGATGGTTTCATGCGCATGTATCAATTGAAATGTTACAAAATGAAAGTGCCTTTTTTAATTACTCTACTGTTGTAAGATCGAACACAAACTGTGATATAGTCGATATAGTCGTAGATATAGTCTATTGGCAAAATCATTGGCTTTGCGTTAGCGTTAGTTTAAGTTCAATTCCTCAAGGTCCCTAAAATAAATTTTCATAGAAACACTTTGAATTCTAGGTTTTAAGTGTTTTTTATGTGTATTCACAAACATTTCTAGGAATGTTCTTGAATTCTGGTCTGATAATTTTTACTAGGTCAGCGGCATGACTTGATTGTTGAACATCTCCAGAAGTTCTAATGACAAAATCACTCAAATAAATAGCGAGTCTTGGCCCAACAAAATAAAGCATGATTCAGATCGAAGAACGCGGTATCCATAGCATAACTTTTATCTCTTCTCTCAACATTGTGTTTGCTTTTCTTCGCCGAATTTTTTACGTTCTTTGACAATGTAAACACGTGAGTTTTAGATCCATGTCATTATTTCAGCCGAATACGATATCGTATTAAGCTTTTGTATACAATATAGTAATATCCAAGGTCAGCAGAGGTTCTCATGAGTTTTTTACATGGTTACGTCCGCTCCTTTTAAATATCTTAATCAATATATTATTTTAAATTTTGTTGGTAACACACGTACAAAACATAAGAATTTATTGATTAAATGTTTATGTTGTTCTATTGCCTGTTATTATTTAGAGCAGAAAAAATATTAAAAACATAAAAGTTTTACACTCTTAGTAAGTATAAGCATTCTGTGAAATTAACACTCAGCCTTCTATTTTGTATGAGACATGCAAGTATTAAATATCGAAAATCATATTTCTTTTAAACAAACTCCTGCGTTCCTAAAGAATAATCCATTCATTGCAAGGGTATACGAGTATATAGTTTTAAATAAAAGTTAAATGAAATCATTTATAAGGATCGGTGGATTTAAATGTGTTTTGTGCACGTATTAAACTTTCAACACTCAATGAGACTAGTGAGATGAATACACACCATTACGCTAATACCTGTGCACATATGCCTAATGACTGTAAACTCTTTGGCTGTTCTAGCAATATCGCTTAAGTTATCTAACATACTATGTGAATTATACATGTGGTTTCTTTTTATTAAATGAAAACACTTCATTCTTGGTAATATAACGATTTACAACTGCATCTTTCACAAAACATACTTGCATAGATAAATACAGAACATTTTATTTTTGCATCAGCGTTATTGTGGAAGTAGCATATACTCGTATTGTCATAATTATATCAAACATATTATGTATGAAGCGACTTTTTTGTTAAATGCAATATTTTCTAGGCGCCCTCAGAACGAACAATGGTAGCTGGTAGAGTAATTAAAATAATATTGAACCTTTATTTCTACATATTATGTACATTTCTAATATTATACCCAATATACTTACATTTTATACTATTTATTTTATACTTCAGTGTATTTACTTGTGTGGCCACCGTGTGGTCACGGATTAAGAATACGGAGTGTCAACAATCACATTCATCCCATAAGCAAGCTAAGGAAGCAAACTACGCAGGACAACAGCACTGCTAACAGAAGGAAAACTTAAAACAAACTCTAAACCAACCCTCAACTCAAAGCGTCCTTTCTAGGGAGAGGCCTATGTCTAGCAGTGGACGATTAAAGGCTGTCGGTGATAATATTTACTTTAACGTTATTGTTAGTTAGAAATAGAGCAAGCAACCTAATGATCATTATGGAGGATTAACTCAAGATTTACTGAAAAAATCATGTCAGTTAACGGGCCTGTCATTTTATCTCAGACGGGCCTGTTGGTGCAGTGGTTAGTGAACCTGATTGCTAAGCCGGAGGTCGTGGATTTGGTTTCCACCCGGAACAAGAACTATGTGATGGGCACGATCATTTTTTCTGTGTCTGGGTGTAATTTATCTATAAAATGTATATATGTAGTATAGTATGTATATTTAGTAATTTATAAGTATGTTTATCAGTAGTTTGGTTACCATAGCACAGGTTCTACCTAGTTAGGAATCAGACGGCCGTGTGTGAGATGTGCGAGATTATTTATTTATTGGACAGCCAGTAGTTGTTGCATTATTTAATAAAATGTAAAGCATGCATCTATTATATTAAGATTAATGCACAACATTTTAAGGCGTCACAACATGCATAATAGAGTAACACTATGTAAAACTAAAATTAGAAAAAACATCTATGTGATTTTAACACTTAATTGAACAAATATAAAACAAAGAATAAAATATAATAATATATAAAACAAACAATTAACAAGCTTATTATTATTATATGATTTTAACTTTAACTACCTAAGAGACCACTTCAATCATTTGCTAAGCCTAACTAACCTCATAGCAACTTTGAACAACTTTTTTTAATTTTGGGAGTGCATCGGCGAATATATCTACCTCCCCTCAAATGGCATTGTATGCTTTGGACAACCGAAATAGCTTTGAGAATTGTTTTAGATTGGTTCTGGCCGGTGGCTAATAAAACAACCCTGCGAGGCGGGGGCAACCTATCGAGGGCTTGTCTAGGCACACGACATGGTACCCCCAAGCCGAACGCCCTCAAAAGCAGTGGACAGTCGAACTTACACCTAATTACTTTATAAAGGAACGTCATATCATGCTGTTGTCGACGAATTGACAGGCTATCCATATAAAAGTGTCGCAATTTATCGCTGTATGAAGGAAGTTGCTATTGTAGCCCACTAGAAAAAGTAAGGTGTCTGACGAATCGCTTTTGAATACGTTCTATTTAAAGTTGATGTACAGTATATTGGGTGACCAAATTACACAACAGATGCTCAAGATGACTTTGTACGAGACTTTTGTAAATATTCTTATTTTTATATATTTTTTTAAAGTATACTTAATTATTAAAATAAGATAATTAAATAAACAGCACAATGTTTGCTGTACTACAGCAAAAACATTTCAACACCCAAGAATATTCACAAGAAGCAGTGTTGACCCATTTATTGACTAAGAAATATACGAGACACGTCTGACGCGACGTGCCGAAACATGAAATGTGTTGTGAAACGAGAAAAACAAAATACTTGTGGAAACGGTGACTTGATACACGGTGGTGAAACGTAACGTAGGTTTTAATAATATACGTACACGTAGACCACTAAGGGATTTTGTCAATTATGAACATCAATTACTAAAATTCTATGCAATGTACAAATATGCATATTTTTAAGACGTTAGGATCCTGGGGTCCGAGTGCTTTATCTGTTTATAAGGGGAACACTAGAGAAATACGAAAAACTTTATTCCATCAGTCACAAATATGCAATTTCAAGATATCGGTTTTTATAATTCCGAATGGTTCAAAATCCCGAATATTGTATAGTCCTATTTATAATATTTTTATAATTCAAAAATTTCAATATCCCAAACGTTTATAATTACTGTGCGCAAAATACCGAAGTTCAATAGATCAAATAAGAAAAAGTCCGACTTAATGATAATGCAAAACATCTAAAATTCGCCAGTCACCAGCGATAGAGCAGATTTGGTGCTTGGCGGCACGCTCGCTATGCTCGCTCGCCTTCGCGTTTTAATGGTCACAGTTCTAACCTAATCTAAGCCAAAGAATTTAATAATTGTAGATGATAAGTAACGCAGGTATAAGGAGAAGAAGAAAACACAATAAAAAACACAGTAACAGTAACAAAGTAGACATTTTTAAATTACATTAAACGTACGTATAAAAATCGGAAAACAAACATCGCACTTACAACTTTTGTTCAAATAAATTTAGTGAATTTTAATAATAGATATTATAATTCTTAGGTATTATGAAATTCTGACTTTTGAAAATCATCATCAACAGCCTTTAATAGTCCACTGCTGGACATAGGCCTCTCCTTAGAAAGGAGGTTTTGGCCTACTATACCACGCTGGCCAGACGGGTTGGTATAGGGTTTGTGTTAAGACGGCGGACACATTTGCCGAGAAGCTGCGGGGACTCTTAACAGCCACGGATGGTGTAAAGATCGCCAGGCCTACTAAGTGCGCAGAGCTGCGCATCTCGGGCCTGGACGACTCTGTGACGGCCGAAGATGTCCGCGCTGTAATCCGGGAGAAGACGGGGTGCAGCGCGGACAACGTCAGGGTCGGCACCATCCGCCCCGGTCCAGGAGGGCTTGGCGCCGTGTGGGTCAGCTGTCCCGTAGCGTCGGCCAAAGTATTGGCCGACGCCGGCAGGCTGCTCATCGGTTTCGTGAGCGCCAGGATCACAGTCCTGGCGGCGAGACCGATGAGATGCTACAAATGCCTAGCATCGGGACACACGCGCGTCAAGTGCGACAGTTGTTTTGACTGCGGCGGACTGTGTTTCCGCTGCGGTCAACCGGGGCATAAGGCGGCAGAATGCTCTGCCGCCCCTCACTGCCCAGTGTGTGCGGCGGGCAATAAGCCCGCCAATCACCAGATGGGGCAGAGAGGCTGCAAGCCTCCCCGCAGTTCTCGGCAGACGTCGGGGGTTAGCCAGTCGACCCAGGCTGCCTCCGATGTAGTTCGTGCGTCGACGTCGTCGCCCATGGAGGAGGTTGTAGAGACGATCCAGTAATGGATCAAGTCTCCAACCTCCTGGTCCAGACGAACCTGAACCACTGTGCCGCGGCGCAGGATCTCTTCCTGCAAACCATGGCACAGTGGTCGATAGGTGTTGCCGTAGTCGCGGAGCCCTATTCTGTCCCTCCCCGTCCAAACTGGATGGGTGACTGGGACGGCTCCGTGGCAGTCGTCGGTTCCACGACGGCTCATTCCCCGCCCTTGTCGCTAAGAGACAAGGGCACTGGATATGTTGCCGTCGAGTGGGGGGGGATCACCATATATGGTGTCTATTTCTCCCCCAACCGGAGTTTGAACGACTTCGAGGTTTTCCTAACCAGCTTGGAGACCTCGATACGGCGACTAGCGTCTGGGCACGTCCTTGTGCTGGGGGACTTCAACGCAAAGTCCATTGCGTGGGGTTCCCCCAGGAC
The DNA here is from genome assembly GCA_902825455.1 of Arctia plantaginis. Lineage (NCBI taxonomy): Eukaryota > Metazoa > Arthropoda > Insecta > Lepidoptera > Erebidae > Arctia > Arctia plantaginis. The sequence goes on along the minus strand of CADEBD010000312.1, from coordinate 1,304,322 downwards.
GGACGCCAGGGGCGAGGCCGTAGAGGAGTGGGCGGCCTCGGTGGGCCTCTGTCTTCTAAACAGAGGCTCCACCAACACGTGCGTGCGACAGCAGGGGGGGTCGATAGTGGACCTCTCGTTCGCTACCCCTGCCCTCGCCGCACGAGTAAGGAACTGGCGTGTCCTGGAAGAGGTTGAGACGCTCTCGGATCACCTGTATATCCGATTTGAGCTCTCCCGGACCCAGGACTCCAGTAGGGGTCACGTGGCGCGGCGTTTATCCCGCTTTCCGCGGTGGGCTGTTGCCAGGCTGAACCGGGACCTACTAGAGGAGGCAGCCATAATTCACTCGTGGCTGTCTCCTCAGGCTCCGACCGAGGAGGTCGACGTGGGGGCTGGCCGCTTTCGCGATGCGATTACGCATGTATGCGATGCGGCCATGCCCCGCGTTCGAGGTCGTCGGCCTCCAAGGAAGGAGGTCTACTGGTGGTCCCAGGAGCTGGCGGACCTCCGTGCGGCCTGTACACGTGCCCGGAGGTCCTACACACGCAGTCGGCGGCGTCACCGTGGAGACGGTGAGGAGGACCGGCTTCATGAGGAGTACCGACGGGCGCGGAAAACTCTGAAGCTGGCCATTAGCCGCGCCAAAGAGGAAAAAAGACAGGAGATGCTGGAGGGTCTTAATCGTGACCCCTGGGGTCGCCCTTACCGCGCGGTGCGACAAAAGCTCCGCGCGTCGGGCCCCCCCCCTTACGGAGACTCTCCAGCCCAGCTTCCTGCGAGAAGTGGTTGAGGGCCTTTTCCCACAACGAGCGGAACACACTCCCCCGTCGATGGCCTCCCTGGCCGGAGACGACGGGGAGCACGGGGAGGACAATGTTCCGCCCGTCCGGGATTCGGAGGTAGGGGCGGCTGTTCTACGGATCCGTTCCAAGAACACCGCCCCTGGGCCAGACGGGGTACCGGCCCGAGTGCTGGCCCTGGCCCTCAACCACATGGCAGACCGCCTCGGGGAGGTGTTCGACGCTAGCTTGGCGTCGGGACGCTTCCCTGAGTGCTGGAAAAGCGGGAAGCTGGTCCTATTGAGGAAGCCGGGACGGCCAGCCGATTCGGTCGCGGCCTATAGGCCCATCGTGCTGCTGGACGAGGCGGGCAAATTGTTTGAGAGGGTTCTTTCTGCCCGCATCGTCCGGCACCTCTGCGAGGCGCAACACGGCCCCGATCTGTCGGACGCCCAATTTGGTTTTCGGGCGGGGCGTTCGACAGTCGACGCCGTGTTGCGCCTGAGGGCCGTGACCGAAGAGGCCGTGAGCTGTGGCGGCGTGCTGTTGGCGGTGTCATTGGACATCGCCAACGCATTCAATAGTCTGCCATTCAGCTGCATCAGGGAAGCACTCCACTATCATGGGGTGCCAAAGTACCTGAGGCGGCTGGTGGCAGACTATTTAGAGGAGCGTACCGTCGTGTACGAGGACCGAGAAGGTAATTTGAGGAGTCGGCCCATGTCGTGCGGTGTTCCACAGGGGTCTGTTCTTGGACCCCTCTTGTGGAACATAGGGTACGACTGGGCCCTTCGCGCCGATTTCCCCCCCGGGCTGGGTGTAATCTGTTACGCAGACGATACCCTCGTGACAGCCCGGGGGGCAAACTTCCGAGAGGCGGCGCGCCTGGCCACAGGGGGAGTCTCCCTGGTGGTCGGGCGCATTGAGGCGCTGGGCTTACGGGTGGCCCTAGATAAGACGGAGGCCCTATTATTTCATGGGCCCCGTCGTGGTCCACCCCCTGGCGCCTCAATAGTGGTCAACTCGGTCCTCGTACCGGTTCGGGCCCAGATGAAATATCTGGGCCTGATCCTCAACGGGAGGTGGCTCTTCGACGAGCACTTCCGACAGCTTGCTCCAAAGCTGGTCGGCGCTGCGTCTGCCCTAGGGCGACTCTTGCCCAATTTGGGTGGACCCAGCGTCGCGACAAGACGGCTGTACACGGGGGTTGTCCGGTCAATGGCGCTGTACGGTGCACCGGTGTGGGCGGCGGCTCTGACCGCCCAGAATAGGGTACGCCTCTGGCGCCCTCAGAGGGTAATGGCGGTCAGAGCCATACGCGGTTACCGCACCGTTTCTACGGAGGTGGCGTGCGCGTTGGCCGGAACTCCCCCGTGGGATTTGGAGGCGGAAGTGCTCGCCGAAGTTTATCGGCGAGTGGCTGACTTCCGGGCGGAGAGCGGATTTCGCCCTCCGCCCGAGGATGTGCGCGAGTGGCGCGAAGCCGCTCGCCGAGCCACGATGGCTCGTTGGTCGTTCCGGCTGGAGACTCCACGCGCTGGCTTCGCCGCCGTGGAGGCTCTCCAGCCGGTCATCGCCGAGTGGGCAGGGCGGCAGCACGGGACCCTTTCCTTCCGACTGACGCAGGTGCTTTCCGGGCACGGTTGCTTCGGAAAGTACCTGCACACGGTCGCTAGGAGGGAACTGAGTCCCGCCTGCCACCACTGCGACTGCAGTGAGGACTCGGCCCAGCACACGCTGGCGGTCTGCCCCGCATGGGCGGCGCAGCGCCGGGCCCTCACTGCAGTCATCGGAGTGGATCTCTCGCTGCCGGCCGTAGTACGCTCCATGGCCGGTAGCGACAGTTGTTTTACCGCGGTCGCAACCTTCTGCGAGGTAGTAATCTCGCGGAAGGAGGCGGCGGAGAGGGCCCGGGAGGACGACCTCCACTCGGACCCGATCCGCCGCCGGCGAACCGGGCGGCGGAGGCCCGCCTACCACAGCCTCATGCCGCCCTGAGTGTGGCCGCGGGTGGACGGGGTGGGTTTCCCCTCCACCCGCATTAGTTGGCCAGCCGCGAGGGGGCGGCGTCCGCGTGTGCCGGACGTCGCCTAAAGAGAGGAACATCTACAATGAGACGGAGCCCGCACCAGGAGCGGGCTGGCGCTAGGAGGGGTCCGGATGTCTTAACAACAGCTGTTCCCGGATCCCTCCTGTTACAGGCGCAGAGTGGCACACCGTGTGGTTTTAGTCGGTCCGAGTCCGACACACCACCCCGCCGCAAACCCCGGAGGGGTGACGGTCCGAGGGGATTTCTACACGTTAAAAAAAAAAAAAAAAAAAAAAAAAGGGTTTGTGTCAAGTTTTCCTTCTTTTTGCAGTGCTGGTGTCCTGCGTTGTTTTGCGCCCTTAGTCGACTCTTACGACACCCATGGGTATGAATTGGGGTAGTGACATTCCGTATTCTTAATCCGTCTATAATATATAAGTATATGTTTCCGTTTACAAGGAACAGAATAAGCCACTGCAGCTTCACGCAAGTATTCCCCTTGTGCCATACTTCAATCTTTATAAACTTTTATTCGCCTAAATTCGATCGAATACACCCTAGCTTATGACATTGTGGTCAAATTGGAATCGATGTATCCGTACTAGATTCGATCGGTTTCGGTTTCCGTTTACCTACAGCAATTACAAAGTTGTTCCATTACATTAATTTGTATTACAAAAATACAGAATCATGCTTTGATGTTTATTTATAGGAAATAGATTGACGTTTACGTTACACTGACTATCTCAGTACTTTATGACTTGTTCAGATGTAAACATTGTAAAGTAGACGCTTACTAGCTGTTAGAAATATTTCCTTAGCTAACATCATAAAAGTCAAAATAAATACCCCTTACAAATACAATATTGCTGCTGAGAAATATGTTTAGAGTTGATAAATGCATCTGTCAAAAGTAAATAAATAATAACAATAAACGAAATAATGAGACCAAGCCCAGTACAGCAAATATTATTAAATCATAATATGTACAACACTGAGAGTAAAGTGAGCTTTTAATTTATTTGCTTTGAGATTCTGTTTTTATCAGATCTTTGAATTTAATATTGCTTTTACGTAAAGTGTTCGTTCATTTCGACTGGACTCGCCGGCTAGTTTCCAATTTTATGGTGGTTGCACAAGTGGCGTAGGCCCGGGTGCACATAGGACGATTCATTTGGCATACTTCCGTGGAAATACACATAAGTAAACTATACGAAAAATGCAATTACAAATAACACTCAACTACAAAAAAATATAAAAAGAAAAACAAAAAATAGTGTTTTTAGGGTTTCATGCCTTAAAAGAAAAAACGGGAATCCAGAAATAATAAAATTGAAGATAAGGCCTTTTAACATCCCGTAGTAAGAAGCAAGTCTTGCAACTAAAGGATAATATTTAAAAGAGTTCATTTCTAAAATCATATACAAAAAAAAAACAGTTTTTTTTGCAATTAACAAAAATTTCGAGATTCAGTTCTCTAGATAGATTAACTATATGCATTTAAGGGCGCTACAGTGTAAAGACCCCTGACCCAGCGAGTCGGACTCACACTTATTCAGTGGTTCAATGAACAATAATTCTATTTGCTAAAATAAAATTTAGTGGTATTGAAACACAACATATATACATCATCATCAACAGCCATTACTAGTACACTGCTGAACATAGGCCTCTCCTTAGAAAGGAGATATACATAATATCTTTTAATAGTATTAATAAGTTATCTCTTTTAGATTATATCTAAATACTTGAATATTTTATAGGTACAGTGCAAAGACAGACACAATTATGTATCCTGGGTGCAGCAGCAGATAGGGTCACTAATCACTAAAACAGACCATACAAATGTTCAAGCCGGTGCTTGGAAGATATTTATAAAATTAGACAAAATAATTTGTGTGATTTATTGCTCCATAATGCATTAATCTTGATTTTATGTAGGCAATATATATAATAACAAACCTAAAATAAAAAACTTTCACCACAACAATCACTTGTCGGCAAAATCATACCTTTGGACTGCATTAAACATCTTTTCTCTAGTAGTACTAAAGGTCCACAGCAGTAGGGAAGAGGTACTTGACCAGACGGGTAGTTATAATTCCAACAAGCACCTGTATACACTCAAATGATTGAAAAATATATTGATATGTATAATATAACATACAAATATACCTAAAGCATTATATGTTCAAGATTACCTCTCGATATCTTTCTTCTAGTCTAACATTAAGTCCCACTCTTAAGTTCCAATCTATCCTTAATAACTAACCATTCCCCATGAATATTTTTTAAAAATTGATATCTACATAAATGTAACAATCAAAATTCCCGCTCAACTTATTAAGCGATACAGTCCAGTCTAAAATACCATAAAAGCGATCCGAATTTAAATCAAGCAAATTATCCTCTCCAGTCATTATAATTTGCCAAAATAAATTTATAAATTTCAGTTAGAAGGTTTTGATTCGTTCCGCCGCGACCACGACAAGTTGCTCCCTACTTTTGCTGAATTCTGTACAAAAGTTAGTAGATTAAAACTGCCAATTAGGGAGCATTTGAATTCCAAGTTGTTTTAGAATTCGCGTAATTATTGTTGGATGAACAATTATAGAAAGGACCAAAATGGATATTTTATAATATTTTGTTTTGTTAACTATGTTGTATGATATTTATTGTCTCTTTGTTAATTCGATATATATCTTGAGTTATTTATGCATATAATATATATGAGCAAAAAGTAGTAAAGAAAGTTTTATGTATGGAAGTTGGTGGATATAAGAATAGAGAACGACCAAAGAAAATAAGGATTAGACTGCGTAAAAGAAAATCAAACTCGACAGAGAAGAGAATAATCTTAATAGAAAGCAGTGAACTGGCAAATAATAGAGGAGAATGGAAGAAAAAAACTTATTGAGCTGACCCCTAATAAATTTGGGAAAAGAGCAAGAAGAAGATTATGGTTCATAAAAATTTAATACTGGTTTCGTATAGGTCCATTAGTGGGTGGGCTGATTTTATTAACTTTTTAATAGTTAATGGTCAGAATAAAATTATTATTTAAAACCCATTTTGATAGAATAAAGTCTTTCCGGTCGACCACTATGTCTCTAATAAAATCATACTTTATAAATTGTTATTTTTAAAATAATTTCATTATTATTATGGACATTGATAATTTTATCCAACATTGAGATTACCTAATGTTGACATTATAGTTATGAGGTAAATTTTATGTAATGTTTAGAAAGTGACAAATTTTATATACATGGGAGATATGTGTAGTTACCTAAAGTAAAAATTTGTTCATAAATTAATCTTTATTGTTAAGTCATGAATAAATTGCGCATGAACGCATTAGGAAAAAATTTTTTTTTCTAAAATAAAAAGGCCTTATAACTTGTTAATAAACTATACATATTTAACGAACATTTTCACTGTATTCATCAAAATAAAGCTGGTGGTATAATGACGGTGTAATTCAGTCGCAAGGTGGGTAGTTCAGGAAGTGTAGCAAGTTCCAATTTAATGGTGGCTGAACAACTGCTGTGTCGGTGCCTCCCCTTCCTCTGTACCACTGACAATATTAATAATAATTTTATTGCAAGCTAGACGTAATACGTCATTAAACTGTAAAAAACTTGTATAAGACAGATTTAAAACATAACATTTCTGTGGTCATCATAACATTCATAATAAATTAGGTAAAGCTTAGGCGTGTGCCATGATGTTAAGTGTTTTTTAGCAATTTTATTCAGTACGTCACTATTTTTTTAATGTGTATCGTCAATAAGTATTACGATGCCTATTTATTATAATACCTATACCTATTGAGAGAATTATTATGTTATATATGTCACAAAAAATAAATACAAAAATCACAACCACGTAGTAATAAGATAAAGAAATAACATACGTTATTTTGCCTGATCACAAAAGCAGGTGACCACATTGTTGGTTGCTTATCGAATGGCTAAGATCAAGCTCAGTTCTTTTGTACTCCTGCATCCTCAAGGAGCCGGAGATCCGAAGAGATTTTCCACCCCGTCAACAAATAAAAGGGCATTCTCAGATCCAGTGCAATGTACTATGTATACTTCGTCTACTATACGTTCGTCGTATACTATCAGAAAATATAGTAAGGGATGAGCCCATTTTGCAAGTCGGTAAAATAAGTTATTTGTATAGAGTAAACCCTTAGTGCAATTCAACAGGTACACAAAGTAACATATTTTATACAACTCAGAACGCCTTTATTCCAGGCTATTCAAACTGTCCAAAAAAATCTGAACCCTTAATAGTCCGCGTTTCATAAGGAAAGGGAAAAAATACGTATATCCCCTGTGTCTTAAGAAGTAGCGGCCGAATAATTCAGGTGGATCCGCAGCTTGTGTTCGGATGAAAATACTACTACCCAAATGCTAATTTTATGGTGGTTGAACAACTGTGCCGATCCACCCCGCACTGTCCTTCGTACTGTAGGCGTCATCTAAATAAAGTATAAATCCGAAAGGAAAAGACAACAAGGGTTTGCGGATAGTTTAGCGATGTGAGTATCGGCGTCACCTAATTAATTTGTACACACGTATTATGCTGTATGTTGTTTCATTTTTTAATTCGAGGAAGACTGAAACTTATTTTATGGTTACTTTAACTTTTTAGGACATAATAGTTCTTGTAGTGTTACGTGTAATGCAAAATTTCACTAAAATTTTACAAATTAGGTGGCACATAATATAAAAAAATAATATTGTAATGACAAATTGGTATTGGAGACTGACTAACAAAGGACATCTCCATAACCAGCAACGATATATTTAATATTTTCAAATATATAATATGTTTTCACAAGCATAAATTATATATAGATATATTAAAGTAGCTACGAAACTCTATATCTAACTTGATATATGCTGAAAGCCATAAAATATGTTACTTTGGCGTTTGTAGTTTCAAAATAATTTTAGATCACTGCGCTATCTATTCGAGCTCAAGATATTCGTTGTGCGACCCGTAGATATTATTGTTGTAAGTTTAGATTGGTGTACGGTCAGCCGCCAAAACCGGTGAACAATTTTTTTTTTAACAGGCTTTACTGTTTTAAAAAAAACCCTTCTCTGCTGATATTTAAGTCACTTGCTTTCAACAATTAGTTTAGAGCTCAAAAATTAAGTTAGGGTGAAGAAGGTAAATAAGGTTTTACATCTATTGATAAACATATCTTTTGCCCTTTTTTTTACGCGTGGAAACCCCCTCGGGCCCTCTCCCCACCGGAGTTTACGCCGGGGTGGTGTGTCGGTATCGGACCGACTAAAACCGCACGTTGTGCCACCACCTGTAATAAGAGGGATCCGGGAACTGCTGTTATTAAGACATCCGTATCCCTCCTAGCGCCTGCCCGCAATGAAGCGGGCACCACCGGGTACTGTTTAGGTGACATCCGGCACACACGGACGTCGCCTCCTCACGGCTGGCCGTTATGGCAGGTGGAGGGGAAAACCCGTCCCGTCCACCCGCAGCCACACTCAGGGCGCTATAAAGCTCCGGTAAGCGCGCCTCTGCCGCAAGGAAAGGGTCCCGTTATGCCGCCCTGCCCAATTGTCGATGACCGGCTGGAGCGCCTTCACGGCCAAAGCCAGCACTTGGAACCTCCAGCCGGGACGACCAACCAGCCATCGTGGCTCGGCCAGCGGCCTCACGCCACTCGCGTTCCTCTTCGGGCGGGGGTCGACTGCCGCTATCCGCCCGAAACTCAGCCATCCACCGATATACTTTGGCGAGCACTTCCGCCTCCAAATCAGACGGGGAGTTCCAGCCAACGCGCACTCTACCTCCGTCGACACGGTGCGGTAACCGCGTATGGCTCTAACTGCCAATACCCTCTAAGGACGCCAAAGGTCCTATTCAGGGCGATCAGAACCGCCGCCCACACCTGTGCACCGTACAGTGACGCTGGGTCCACCCAGATTGTAAAAAACGCCGAAGGGCAGACGCAGCACCGACTGGCTTTGGAGCAAGCTGTCGGAAGTGCTACCAGGCTTTGGATTTAAAGATTATTTTAGATAGCCAGGTCTGAGAGTTTGATATGGTTTAACAATTAAATAGTTTTAAAGACACAGATTTAGATAGTGAATGTAATATGGTTTAAGATACACTTATATCCCAAATCCTCTGTCATTTGTGAAAAAGTACTTTATGAAGATAAATGGAACAATACATTGGTATAATTACCGTAGTCTCTGAACTGTTGCGGCCAAAAAAGTGTTCGTATTCTGAGAACCAGGTCATTCTTCACGGTTCTAAAAACCTACCCTTGTACGTGTTGCTTGTGATTAATGGTACAGTCAGCATGCAATCGTTACTTTTCATTACTGTTTGGAAGTGCAGAACCAAAAGCTTGGGTAGCGGTCAGATTAGAAAAGTTCGACTCGAAACAAGTCGAAAATAGACTTTAAAAATATAGACCAACATTTGGTTTTAGAAGCACCTCCGTTACGGAATTGAAGGCAAGTTTAAATTGGAATATATCCGCAATAAGCCTCTTGTGATTGGCCTGTTTGTTCTTAATTTGTATTAATAGGAAACTTCACAGGTTCCGAGTAAATTAGTATTAAGCTTTGTTTAGAGCAAATTTGATTTCGATCTTTATTATCAAAGCGCATCATACGACTGATTAAACATACAGTTGTAGTTCATTACAATTTTTTTGTGCATAATGTAACTATGTATTTTTCTCTATAAATATTATGGAATAATTTGAATTTATTAATAAAATTTGTTAATAAAGATACAGTGCGGATACTATTTAGAAACGAAAGTGATTTAAGAGCATAACGTATCTGTTGCTGACCTAAAATTATGTAAAATATGCCTAAAAACACGGGCGTGAGAAATCAGCATATTCATTTTAGAGGGAACCCACCCGCCTTATCCATTAGTGAGTCATACAGCGGTCGCAAACAAATCTCGTCGTAGATGCTCCTTGCATGTATTTAAGGCAAACGTTCGAGATGTTTTAACAACCCAATATAAATAGAGAAACATGATACTAAATACTCCGGCTCCTTGTCGCAGCAAATCTCTTGTGACACGATAAACAGCCTGAATGTTTTTGTCGAGCGTGCTCTCACAAACATTTGCTTGACGATTCTTTTCGTCATTTGAAGGGAATGACTCTTATCGTTTTACTTTTATGGAGTGCGAATCGAAAAGGCTTCAATGTTACAAAACGAGACCTTTCTATTGTGTAGAAGTGTTGAGTGAATGTGCCATGAAAGTTCTTTGTCGTTGTACCAATACGTAGTACCCCGAAAAAAGAACCGGTCTCCGTACTAAAAATGAAATTGAATTTAATATAATCTAATACATTTTCTAATATAAAGCTTTTAACTTTTTCTCTGTACATATAAAAAGTAATAAGTACAAATAAAAAGAAGAAGAAGAGAAGTGAACCAGTTAAAAAATCATAAAGCCAATATTTTAAACGGATCCTTAATATGTTTATGTTTGCAGAGTCATTACGCATTCATTATATTTAACCATATTTTTCTTTACTTTCAGAAAGCCTCCGAGACTACTTTAGTAAATTCGGTGAAATCACAGAAGTTATGGTTATGAAAGATCCAACAACGAGGCGGTCGAGGTATGTACAAATACTCATTTGTTTTAACTTTTACTATCGGTTGCTCCATACGTTATCAACTATGTAATTGTGCATTACATTATTCAGTATATAATAGGCATGCTATATACCAAGATAAATTGTAGGTTATCACGGGAATTCATATTATTGTCCTATAGAATGAAAATGGATAATATTTTGAGCGTTTTTCTTCTTTAAATTATATGGATTGACGGTATCTTTACACTAATATAAAATATATTCAGACTTAGTTTAATAATTGGTAAATATTGAAATATTGTTATAATATCAGAGGCATAGGAATGCTTTGTTGAATAGTTGGTGAGTGGTGATCGGTCGGGTAGGACGGTGCCGTGAACTGACCAACTCAACTTCTACCAAAAGTTATCAGTTTGCAAATAAGTTTCATTCTATAGAGAAGCACACTCGTTTCGAAATTTGCGGTTACCTTTGAATTGTAAGCAGTTAAATGTTGGATTTCAAATTTAGGAACTTAACAATAGAACTCAAATTATTCCAACTGAATTAAGCGTTTGGACAAGTTGAATGAGGATTTCGGCATTCACTTTAGAGATTGCTGAACTAAGTTCCTTTAATAGCCGTATTGCTTTGGGCATAGCTCGAATATTTCTACGTATATCCTTTAACCCTTGTTTGTTAAAAAAAAAAGTGAATATTACCTCAAATATTGGTGTAGATTTACCCTGACTATAATTTAATGAAAAATATATTTTTTATGCCCTTGAAAGTCTTAAGCTCTGCTACTACTATCTCTGCAAACAACAATCAAGCCGTTATATACACAAAGTGAGTGTACTTAGCAACTCTAGAGACAAGAAATAAGTTGTCAAAGTGTCGAGCTCAAGTTGCTCCGTTAGCAGCATCTCCTGTTAGGTAAATCGTCGGTTTCACAACTCAATATTGTCCCGCGTCCCTCTTGCCTGAAATAATATACCAAGAGCCGATATTACAGTGCCTCAGCTGGAAATCCGAATGCAACCTGCAATTATTACGTGTTTCGCCTTACAGCCAAATATTAATACTAAACGTCTTATCAGTTGTTAATTTTCTTTACGTTGACCTGAATTCACACATCACACATCAACAAAGGAGGTTTTAATTAATTAATTAATTAAACCTGTATTAATTTACTATAAACTGATGTTTTATTTATTTGATAACATATTGTTAAAAGTCTGAATGAAAATAAATTATCTAGTCCCTTGAACTAGATGACCTATGATGAAGCTTGGATGATATATATTCATTTCATATAGCACCGTTATCTAAAATGGTTTTAGGGAATTAAATCTTGTGCGATTACGTTTCACGTCGGGGAACACAAAAAGTTTTCAGGTCGACATCTTATCGTAACGTAAATCAATTGGCAATCGCCAAAAGTAAGATGTACCGTCCTGGTGTCCTGATAGTGATAACAGTTTAAAAGTTACTATCACACATGACAATACTTAGAGTCCATGCCTTGCATAGTCAGATACAGATATTTACAGCCAGCAATAAAGTTTTGGCAAAAGTTGAAGATACCGAGAAATAGGGACAAAGTAAATAAACTTGTTATGGAAGTTTCGTAAGGAAAAAATATGAATAATAGTCATAATTTCAAATGTCGGTTTTCCCTCGAGGTTTCGTATACATTCGATTTCAATCATTCCATGCGTAATATTTTAGTCTGAATGTTTTTGAATGTCTGTACACACCAAAATTCTGCAGATCAAAGGCCATTCAGTTTAGACTCGTGGTCTTGCCCTAACTACAGCTTATGCAAGCAAAGTAAATCAATATCGAAAGTCAATGAATCAAGAGTAATATATACGGGTACATAATAAATGTGCGCTACCTGAAGGCAATATCTGAAAAATTTGCCTGCTCGATATTGCTTACAAGGGAGTTTCCTTTCTCCCCAAAATTTAATGCGTCGTTCGCATTTTTATAAAAAGAAGTAGGTAAGTGAAATAATTTGCGGTCGGTGCTTTATTTCCTTTTATTTATTTTAATGGTAGGTCTCCTTTCATTGTTTTTTCTTTAAGGCTTAGGGAAATGAGGGTATTCGTGAAGAAAAAAATGTGTTAACTTTGTGTACCTATCGTTATAAATGTCGGAATTTATACCGAGGTGTGAAACAAATTGGTTTAGTTATGATTGCAAAAAGAGAAAATTAATTACGGTATTAGAGTTTTGTTGAAGAAAAGGAAAAAACGTATCTTTGTGTCAGATTTGGTGTAAATAGGTTTTTAGATAAACGTCTCTATAAATAGTTGTTTTGATGTATCAAGAGACCTTTTGGAATTGATGTATAATTGTTGTCCTTGGCTTGTGTTTTTAAATTATGTATAGATCGGTGTAATTTAATTTTAAGAAAGTGAAATTTTATTATACATCGCTATGTGAATTATAAAGCATTAGCTTAAACCTTGCCACGCTTTCCTATGGCACATTGTGGTTGCATTGATGAGAAATGAGGAACATAATTGACGTGAAAAATAGATAAGAACAATCTTTAAAGCGTAAAGTTGTCTCTCAAAAGAGTCAATTGGTGCAGAACTTTTTAAGTTATGGATATTGCTACATAAACCTTCGATTCAATTTATAGGTTATATGGTGTTTATTTTAGTTAATTAAACCGATAAATCACTTCACGTCACGGCACGTCACTATTCGCACTTTTGGGACAATATTTCATATTTCATTTCAATTTTAGATAAAAATCAAATATGTGTATAGTGAATAGGATGAATTTCTATTTTGTATTCTATATTTTTAATTTTAATCGCTTTCTCTAAAAATTAAGTAGAAGATGTATTTAGATATTCAATCATTCAATGATATTCAAAAATGACTTCATTATTCAATGATGTCATTTTTGAATCGTATATAAAAATGTATTTTCTTCGAAGCATTATCTTGATAACACCCAGCAACTTTATTATTTGTAGGCGTGAAGTATTTAACCACAAACCATGGTTTTATTCAAGTCGTAAAAACGAACCTTTTATCATAATTTTACGACTCAAGGCTCCTTAAAGTGGGCACCTCTTTCGTGTTAAAGGTTCCATTACATTTAACTCAGTAATTAACTTGATATGATTCTGAGGCTGCACTTGCGCGAATTTCATTGTCACTTAAAAATTTAAAGGTCTTTGCTTCTATTTAGTTTAAATAGATTCTTCATATTTTAGGTCCCGAATACATTACTTTTAAGTGTATTATTAATAAAATAACTATTTTGATGTACTTTAGGTGTAAAAGTGTGAATAGAGATGTTTTGAATAAAATTATGCACATACTAGCAGATAAGAACGCATAGACACATACTTGATATAGTGAAACTATATATTTATCTTTAAGTTCATTCAAGTAATTGTGTGGCAGTAAAAATATATTATCAGAAATGTTGTGTATGTTGTGTGAAATTATTAAATTGCACATAATATACATAATAATATGGATATACAAAGATGTATAGTTATAGTCAGATTTTTCTATCGAATACATGCTAATTAAATGTAAAATACATATTGCACGTACGAGTGTCCGAATAATTGCAGGGTTTTCTGATATGTGCCCGGGTGAATAGCGTTTTATATCATCGCTAGGGCTTACACAGGCTTTGAACGAGCGCGTCTCCATTCACGCTCTTTTCATACATTTCACTTTCCACTAAAAATCTAAAATCAATAAAGGATCATGGTATAAATGCAAAGATTACTGTTCGTTTCGTTCGTAGAGTGAAAAATGTACGCGCCTTTACATGAGCCGTCCGAAATAAAACCGCGAATCACTATGAGACTGTAAGTAGCACCATAAAAGGAGGATCCTTCGCTGAAATCGCTTCGGCAAACACCTACAGAGGAATAGAGCGGTGTTAAATGAGAGGGATTGCGAGTCCCCCCTTGGCCCCTCCTCGTCGCCACTTAAGACGTCGTCGTATTAGTAGCTGCCTCGCAAATGGGTGGAATACTTTTTCATATTTTAACGAATCATTAAGCAATAGTTGAAGTATTTGCAATTGGTTTATTGGTCCTATTGGTTTGGTATCTGTATTTTCAAGTTATCAAATTGTTTCTTTTGCGGTTTGAACTTGTTTACTTAGTTTATAGTTCTTTAATTTTTAAACAATAGATCGCATTTTGAAACTTGAATGGGAGGAAATCAAATATTTCTGATATACTTATATGATATCACATAAATTAAAAGAAAACAAACCCGATTTAAAATTATCAACATAACACAAACAATAGACAATTATTTTTTTTGCGTTTTATATAAACGAGATCTACCAGGGGTGCCATTCCCGCACCAGGGACTTCCTTTCTAGGGTATACCTGGTTCCCCGGCTATTAGTACCCGGCGACGGTGTGCGGTTTTAGTCAGTTCGAGTCCGACATGCCACCAAAGTGGCACCAGGTGCCACCAGGTGGTATCCGAGGGGATCTCCGCACGGAAAAAAAAAAAAAAAAAAAAAAAGAAGGGGTGCCATTCCCAGCGTTGTGCATCCTATACCTTCTCCCATAGGTTCTTTTAACTCTATTCACCAACAATATGAAAACAATTTACTGTTTAAGTGTTGTATTCTCATGTCCTTTTTTTTGTTAAATTTAGGATAAATTGTATTGTATTTAGCTTATAAATATAATACTCATATTAAGAATGCGTTTTTCTTGCGCAATATGATTTATTTATTTCTTATTGTAGGTACACAAAACAAATTACAAATTATACATTCAAATTATAGTATTTTGCACAAAAGTGCAGTTATCTACGTTAAGTTCTCTGCAGCCAAACCTTAGGAGTAAACAGATGATATGGCAATCAAGAAGAGTCAAAGTCAAGTGTGATTGTTCTATTTCACGGCTGCCATTCAAATGATCATCATGGTCATTTGATCAAATTGTGCCTAAACGTAGTCAGAGATACGAAACAGGGTCATGGAGTATAATATTACTGGTTGTAATAATAATAGTTAAAATAATAAATAACTGGATGATGATTATACCTTTACGCGAATGCAATTGCGGCCAAAAACTAGTAATCAATAATTATAAGCACAATTTAAAGTTGAATTATTTCGTAAATAATTCATCCTAAGACGTTTTGATTATCTTGTTATTATCTTCCTATATATCCTATATTTTCCACCCTTTGACCTTTACAAAGAGCTCAATAAAATCTCATTTAACGGTATTACTTTATTGAAGACAAGAAAAATGAAATACCTATTCTTTATTAGATTTTTAAAATAAACAAAGGCGTGGAATGGAGTCATTTTCATTTTAATTTGGTCCTTACAAACAAACTAAAGTATTTTTTAGTATGATATCAAAACTATAGAAATACAATGATTTAAAAAAGAACTTTTTGTAGTAAAAAGTGTCTTACAATAGTAAAAACAGCACTACTTTTTCAAAACAAAAACCTAAAATAAAATTGCAAATTGACCCATTACCTCGAATCGACTGAAAACGATTGGACCTCCTCCCTGGACTGACACAAAATTACCCCAAATGACCTGGGTACTCCATATGGGTTCTCCATACGTTAACAAAAGATAAAACAGTAAAAATAAAGTTGTGTTTACCTGATCTCCAAATTCAAACTTAACCGGATTATATTCCATCATGGCAACAGGGATTGGCTTAGCAGCATCGAATTTAATAACCATGTCTAGGCATCAACGTCGCATTATTCTGATCGATTGCGCAGCTCCATTGCTCTATTAATAAGCTACAGCACGAGCTCCAGCTGTAAATTTAAACTAATAATTGATATAATGAAAGAGCAATCTATTAAGATGCAATTACTGTAAATGAGAGTATAATATTTTGTTCACTTATGTTTTAGA
Source organism: Arctia plantaginis (assembly GCA_902825455.1). NCBI lineage: Eukaryota > Metazoa > Arthropoda > Insecta > Lepidoptera > Erebidae > Arctia > Arctia plantaginis. The sequence goes on along the minus strand of CADEBD010000312.1, from coordinate 1,288,030 downwards.
AAATGTTTATCTAATATATAACATCTGTCTTAAGCGAGACTTGCAAAATAACTGAGGTAATATATAACCATTAATAGGATTTAATTACTCGTATGTGCATATGCATGAATCCATTTTTAATAGCATTGTTAGAGAAATTACCGGAAATACCAGTTAATTTAGCTAACAAGTTAGTATCATGATCCAGTCAATAAAATGTTTATACAATAATAATAAAATAACTAATATTGTATTTGTAAGAAAACACTGTGACAGTTCTAAGTGTGCGTTTCATGTTTTAGTATGTTCAAGTGACCATCTTTTTGTTTTTGATCATGATCAGTATTATTTCTTCCTAAGTTATTTATTAACGGGATATTTACCGTGATTATTTTTAGGAATTAGTTTCCAATATTTCGGCACTGTTACAAGCGCCATGATCACGGATAAATTAAGTAACTGCGGGTAGAAGGTTTTATATTCTCATGAGCAGGCAAAACCTTCCACGCGTAGTTGCAACAATGAAAATGATCATGGTAGTTTGAATCAGTAAGTTATATTTGATATTTGAAATTTAATAATCAAAAGTTACCTTTTTACACTTTTCTGCATACAAAAATGAGTTAATCCAAATTCCATAAAACACTTTCCGAAATGTGTCGTATCAGTGTCCATGTATTTTACACGGTATTTTATTTCAAATCCAAAATTTAACCAAATCAAAAGATGTCAACTCTATAAATAAAATCGCTCTGTATTAAAACGAATAGCGGATATACAACGACGCCAAACGGTATATATACCACTAAGCTAGCCACATGTGACCACTGCCAGTATAACCTGAAACGTCAGTCAATTAAAATTACATGTAATACCTATTAATGCCAGGTATCATATCAATTTAAAATGTTTGACGAAACCAATTAATTCTTATCTACTAAACCAACTACTACGTCTAGGAAACAATAGTTATGAAATTTTATCATGTAACGTTCATTACTACTTTGATAATCGGTCCGAAGTACCACGGATGCATAATCAAGTAGTCGAGTCTGGGTCCGTAGGGGGTTAGAGGTGGGCTGGGAGGGGAGGGGTTAGTCGTAAAACTATTACGGCAACGTTCTGCGGCGCACTACGCCGGCTTCATTAATCGGCCATCGTATGAAGCTATCAAGCAGCGTTATGATATGACGTAGGTCGACATATCGCTACGAAGTGTCTACGGTCTACGTGTCTGCTACGGATTTTGAAGTCACTCCGACAAAATTATTAGTTCCAAAAAGTTGTTACTGAGTTGTTCACGGTCATATTGTAGTGCTCGTTTATTATTTTATAGTACATTTAGTTTTTCCAAAAGGATTTGTTTAGCTTTTGGTTAGAATTTATGACAAGTTCGGAATCTGTTTCTGCAGTAAGTCAATCTCCAACATAAAAATCATAAAAAAGTAGGTAAAAAAGGTCAGTATTACCTTTTTGCATGAGCAACTATTAGTGCAGGATTTAACCTATTGACTTGCAAACAACTGAAATAACGCTTCTTTATCAGATCGTCATTGCAAAGACCAATCTACTATGCGTATCTAAAGGAATCATGTGAGCCCAAACTGTATTAGTAGCTTAACTTAGCTTATATATTAACTTTATAACAGTTTATTACCAACAATGAAGGGATCTAAAGACTACATTTTAGCAAATTTTTTAAATTTATTTCGATATGACAATTAGAAGATTAATATTGACTTCTTAAATTTGTTAACATAGCCAGTTACGATTGATGCTAATAAAATATTCTTAGAAAAGAAAACGTAACGCAGAGCTGTGTTTGAGAATATATCATTGACAACACTTCTATTTTAAATGCTCATCGTTCTTGCTTACCACCTTTGTCTCGTTCAGCACAGAGCTTACTTGTTTACCAACTTAATGTCAAAAACTTTGATTAAATAACTGCTCTTAAAACACGATAGAATTTTCGTTATTTGATACTAATGCAAAGATTGAACTCGAGTTAATTAGCAATTAATATATAGGCTGTTTTTATCTAAAATTTCAGTGTACGTAATTAACATCTGTAAACACTATTAACGGTATTCTAAGTGCAGAGATCAGGTCACTTTGTGTCGATGAGAGTGCAATCTTTGGAAGTGGCAAAGTCGGTGGAGCGATCACGGCCGCCGGCGAACTAACAATACTGTTCTGGTGAGTCACTGGGTTCAATCATTATAAGGCAGCTGCACACTTATGTGATTTATATGTCTATATTAAAATCACGGAGTAAATGCGATAGGCACGTGAGTAAATTAGCAAAGTTGGTAAAAACTCAAAAAAATCTCCTAATGCTATTGTTACTACAGCTTCAACTTTATTCTTAAAAAAATATTAGAGAGGAATATTTAGCAGGTGGAGACCAGCTAATAGTCGTCAGAAATTGTTTAAGTACTGCCCCGTCACATATTTTCTTACATTTATGTTAATGTTTTAATCCATTTCCATTTATATATTCATAATATAGAGTTCTTTTGTAATGCAATTGGTTTTAATATTTTATTTAATCATTACATTTGCTGTTCCCTTCCAAATTTTCATTCATAGTTTTAAAGTTCTTTAGTTAGGTAAAAAGGAACTAGGCGTAAAAAATACACCTACTCCTTGTGGATTATAAAAAAAATGTCAAATACCAGACTCAAAATCACATCGATTGTCGAAGCTTAAAGTCAAAGCGATCATTTTCCCACTTGACCAACTATATTACTATTAAATCTACATATATAATCTTAAATTCGTTTCAGTTAGTAGTAAATTGTTTGATTAGCTAAAAATTTATTTTGCAAAAGTTTGGATTTCAGTTGTGTACACAATTTTACAAAATTTACACATTATAATACTTTTAAATGTTGTTAGTTGGCAAAAGCATAATGAATTAAAAAAAACGGTTCAGTAAACGGCGATAAACCATTAAACTATTTTTTATTGGCAACAATCCTTAACAAACGCTCGTTATTTATTCACTGAATTGTTTCATATATTTTTGGAATTACAAGGTAAATTAAATCAAATTGTCTTATTTACTATATGAATATTATTCATGGTGTTTGCTGGCAATTGCGAGAATTGAATTTATTTGAGCGTGGTGCTGTGTATACTTTATGAAGGAGTAAATAGTGAACATGTGTTTAAAGTAATGTTGAATTCTCTGTTTCGATGATTACTTTATTAGAATAGGTTCTACCTATTTTCTTTTTGTATAAACAAGACATTAATGCAAAGTTTAAAGTTTTTGTCATAAAACTGATAAATTTACTCTTTAACATTTAATCATTAACATTTATTAATTAATAATAAATCTTAATCAAATTGAATTGTAATAGATTAAGATTGATTGAAGTAATAGAAAATCTGAAAGCATATTTGATATTGATTTAAAATATAATATCTTGTTATATAAATTACATTTACCAGAAGATATGTACTTATACAGTGACACTAGAGTTAAAAGAAAATTACTTTAATCAGCAATCTAATTTAAAATTATGAAATTCGGTATAATGATTGTTGCTATTCTGAATTAGAAATATCAATATATTACTATATCAATGTCATCAATACCGTAGCGTCTTATTTTTTGTAAAAAAATATAATAATTTTAGGACGTTTGAGGTACTAAAGATTAAAACCTCTAATTGACTTTGTAATATACAACAAAATATTATTTTTAGCAATGGACGGTAATAATACAAACATATACTAACCTCCTTCCTAGGGAGAGGCCTATGACCAGCAGTGGACTATTATAGGCTGTTGATGATGATGATGATGATACTAATGACATTTTTTTTTGTATTACCTTTATACATACCATACTATCTCATCATCAGCCTATCGCAGTCCACTGCTGGACATAGGCCTCTCCCATTGCACTCCACTTACATGGGCTTCTTCCTCCCCATGCAGACGCAACATACCATGTACATAAATACATATCAATCAGTATCAAACCTAGACAAACACACGCCTTAAGCTAAACGGCATGTATGTAATTAATCATTTTGCAACAGAATTACAACATGTTTTATCTATGGTTTATTCATTACATTCAAATAAATTTACATATTACATTTTTAATGTTATTGTCTTCTTTAGTCATACTATCAACCACATCATTTATACTCACATGCATTTATAACTAAAGTGCAATATTGCATTTAATACGTGTACTTTAAGAGTGTTCAGTAGCTAAAACCTAATTAGGTAAATGTATTTTTGTATTACTCTGTTTCACCATTGTTTATTTAATTTTAGCAGTTTTAATAACTGTATAACTCGCATAAATTCAATATCATATTAAGTATAATAAATAATTTAGTTTCTCTACCTTATATATAAAAGATGGAACGAAGTTGTGTGTGTGCTCGAAGCCTAACAGTCGCATCGGGCCAGATTGGGTCAGTCTAACAAGACCGCTCGTGTATTGTTGCATTCGCTAGCTGCACCCCGCCACTCACTTCTATTGGCTATTTGGTTAAATTTACCAGGAGTCCAGAAACGTAAGTGGGTATAACGATTTTGCTTAACGACTTCTGTGTTCGGTATCGGTCAGACGTTGGTACAGTTATCTCAGTTTGCCTTTGTACGAGTTTATATTTTGTGAGTTTACATTGAGACTTCATTACAGAATCTTCACAAAATGTTTGTTATAAAGTTTTGATCTGTGAAGCTACTATTATGTTACAGGCATATTCTAATTTAAACAAAATCAAAAATTAGTTCTATAGAATTCAATAGATAAATAAATACTCAATTAATAATAATTTTACACAATTTAATGCATCAATATCTAACGTTTGTTTGAATTATGAAGTTTCATTAAAAAAGAAAGATAAGGCGGATTCTAAATTTTTCAAACGGCTTTTTATCATTTTCAGCAATCACCGTTATCTACTATACCTCTACAATTTTCAAAGCAAACTGTGTTTAAACTTTTCCAGTACTTTCGTTAGAAGATTTTGTTTGAAAATAAATAATTTTATTTTATTTATTTCATTCTTTTTGCACAAATAACAATTAATTGTACAAAGACGGACTTAATGCCTCAGGCATTTTCTCTCAGTCTTCTTTTGGGTGGTGGGGAAATGTCTGAGTAGGTGTACTATAAATCAAGTTTTTTGTTTTAACGACATAAAAACATACTGAAATATATATATATATATATATATATTATATATATATATTATATATATATATCTATATATATATATATATATATATATATATATATATTATATAGATATATATATAATTGCAGAGTTACTTAGTTAGAGATACATACATTAATACACAAATCTATTTCTAGAAAAGAAGAAACTGACAGATCGATTCACTGGTTGCTCAATCAACAGCTGAAACAGCTGGTTCCAAAAGCATGAAATTTTGCACAAATGTTCCTTAAACGTAGGTGTGTAACAAGAATTACCCGAATTCCCAATTAATACCCAATTTCCAACCCCTATTTTCCACCCTTAGGGGTGGAAATTTCTATGAAAACGTTGTTACTAATTTTCAAACCTACTTTTAAAAAGGGGTGCAAGGGGAACAATTTTATTTAATTTATCGATTCCAAACTCTCAGTATAATTAAATTCTCTATGAAAAATAATTATTTTTTAAACTTATATATTTTTAACTTTTCAAAACAAGCCACTATAAGTGATTAAATAGGGCTGTTATAAAATAGGGTAAGAAATTTGTACTTGCGTATATATTAGAGAAAATCCGAGAATTCTGAAGATTTGTAATGTGATGTCATAGATTGCACCCTTACAAAGCCGGGCTGTGTCGCTAATAATACAATATAAATAACTTTAAGGATAGGGATGGAGGATTCTGTTGCGATGGAGGAGATGATGAGAGGAAATAGGTGAGTTGAGAATGGAATAGAAGGTGGTGAGGCCCTCACGAATCGTGAGCCGGTTCAAAGAAGCAATTGTATATGTGTAGGTTAAAGACGAATCGAATGCAGTTATTCAGAAGGCGTTTATATTTATTTATTAGGGAATCTGTATTCAGGTCATAATAGCATACACCACCATAATCCAAAATACTGACAAGAGGGGCTGTACCAGCATCGCTTTTGTCTCGGAAGCAAGAAAGTTCTTAAGCTGATAAAAAGCACGTAGCATATCTATAACTCTCTGGCTGACGCTGGGACCTGGGTTTGTCAGCTAAACTTGGAATCGATAAATAGGCCTAGTTCTTAACTAAAGTTATGGGTGACAGTGTATCTACCCATCAAGTTATACGTTGACTGCCAAACTAAACCCACCAGCCCAACTGATAATAGACTCTGTTAATAGATAATAGAGCTTTAAGTCATCCGCACAAAGTCATTATTCTTCTTTTCTTGGGTTCTAAAAGGCTTGGGAGTTGCTATGAATATAATTGATTTCTGGTTATAAAGACTCAATACAAAAAGTAAAAGAAATAAAATAGACAATGTCAGGAGGGTCAAGTTCATTTTTTTTAATAAAAACGTTATTTTTTGTACTAGCAACTTTGTATAAAACTCTTTTCTTGTGATTTCTACTAGGGACCTGAATTTTTTTATCAACGTAGTAGCTTATGGAAAGGACACGTGCGCTTATAATGGATTGTAAAACTTGGTTTAGGGTTAGACAGAGAATACTAAAGACTTTCGTCTCAAGTGAAGATACATCACGGATGAGATATATTTTCACGAACGGTCAAAATTTTTTTTTTCATGTGACAGTGCCATATACTTTAGGTATATATATTTTATAATTGAAATCTTTTCTTTCTAGCAAGCTCAAGATACAACTTCGAGAGTTTAAATTTTTAAACATGGTACTCGAGTTTTTTGTCACTTTTGGTATGTAAATGTGTCTGCAACTGTTTATTTTCTTCCCTAACTATAACACTATTATTTCAATACGTTTTTTTAAATTTCTTAAAATAAATCTCATCTACTATAGTTAAAATAAAAAAAAAAAATAATGAAACATCTTTGATATTTCAAAATAATTTCTCGGATTCTTCTCTTCTTCTCGGATTTTATTAGAACATTCAGACAATAAAATAAATATTCTGTTTTATTATCTCGAAAGGTATGTTGAACAAGTTAACATTTAGAATATGAAATCGTAAAATTAAATCAAGCGTAATTACTTTTAAGACGTTGAAATTGCTCTCATAGAGTTAAGTTGGTTCTCGTTACCTTAGTTTGTACAATCTTAATGGCTCTTCGAAACCTTAATTTTTACTTTAGATAAGTAAACATAATACTAAAAACGAAAAAGTATTATTGCACAATGCATCCTATTCTCTTTCAAATGGGTTTACAATTTTAACACTTAATCAACGTAATTTAAAATTCCTATCTCAAACTTAAAAAAGACGTTCCATTCGGAAACAAGCGTCAATGCAATTAGTTATACAATCTGTCAATTTTATACATCTCAGGGCATAACAGTCCTTATTGTCAACAGGGTTAGTGTCTATAGTTGCGAGATTGCGGTGTAAGCACAAGGATTTCTATAGAGATTGATATTTTTGTGCGAACATGCCGTTAGCAGTGTGCCAAGGATTAAACGTTGCAATGTCGGACACAAACAAATAGACACCATTACATATGAGTAGTGATTGATTCTTCAATATTACGTTTGTGTAATGACTTTTATTATGTCTTTGTAGTCTATGCTACTTTAATCCTCAAATATTGATATCTTACTGTTCAAGTATATATTTTATTAATGTACAAATTATCTACACCAATTGAATACATGAAATGTTTATTTTTGACTATTATTTTTTAGCTAGTTCCATGTAAATGAAATCCTATATATTTACGTTCCACATCCAAACGACTCAATCACATAATTACTTATTTGTTTATTGTGTTTACATCGTTTGAGGCTTTCTGCGGATGCAACTTCTTTTTTTTATGTTAGAAGGGGCAAACGAGCAGACGGGTCACCTGATGGAAAGTGACCACCGCCGCCCATGAACGTCTGCAACCCAGGAGTCACAAACGCGCTGCCGGCCTTTTAGGAAGGAGTACGCTCTTTTCTTGAAGGGTTGAAGGTCGTATCGGTCCGGAAATACCGTAGACTATAACCCGTTCCACAGATTGGTTGTGCGGAGCAAAAAGTGTCTCGAAAAGCGCACAGTAGTGGAGCGCCAACTATCCAGGTAATGAGGATGAAAATTTTGCCGTGTGGAATGATGGCGGAAATTTGCGGCTAGTATTAGTCTGAACAATTCCTCGGAGCACTCTCCGTGATATATGCGATAGAGGATGCAGAGTAAAGCCACATCTCTAAGTAACGCCAAGGGATCGAGCCGATCGCTATAGCCTATAGCCTACTTGCTTGGATCTTCCGAGCAAGTATGTTATGGGGTGATTGTTGTATTTGTACCTAGTAAACAATTTTCATCGATAGTTGCGTTTCACACCAAAAGTCAACATATTTTTCATGACAATAACGCTATCGACTGGAGGGATGGTGTAATTGTTTAAGTGGTCACCTCGCTGCTTCCTACTGTGCTGAGTGTTGTGGGTTCAATCCAAACATTGGACAACACTTTGTGTGATCCACAAATTATTGTTCAGAGTTGATCTATGTTTATAAAGTCCCCTTTGACACAAGTGTCATTTTCTATGGTAAAGCCAAATAGCTATAATAAAGAGACCAGATGGTATATCTTTTTTTTTTTAAAGACGACTCCTTCATTAGGAATATATCTTGATATATTCTTCTGGTCTCTTTACCATAGCCATTTGGTCCACATAGCGTTGAAACACCGGCGGAAGCAAGAGCACTAGGGCATGTGTTGCTTGAAATATACATAAGGTTTGCGTTGATGCTACAAGAAAGACTAAGATAAAGGTTCAAGAATTCTGGTGCCCAAGACTCCTCAGTTACAAAGATGCAGAGAAGTGCAAAGAGATCCCACTTAGACGCAAGTAGCATTTCTTGATATGGTATCGCCAAAAAATGAGAATATTGTTTTGAATAAACAACGTTTTATCGAAACATAAAAGGATTTGTTTTGCGTTACTATAATATTAAAAAAAGCTAAAATTTAAAATCCCTACCATGTATTTCAACGAAAGAATAATGTTTATTACTGTACTAACTAATTCAATTTTATATGCAATATAGAGCTCTTGAAAAGCTTTAAAGCTAGAAGTGTATGAGATTTGACTTTTTAATTAAGCTTGCGTAACACCCGCACTGTTTTTCTGTTAGATTATACCATATTATTTTTATCCTTGGTGTGTTTTTAAACAAAGATCATTTTCTATCTGTAACTGTACTTCACTTCAGATAAAGTGTTTCATTAACGTAAATAATATTAAAAGAAATAGTATATCATTGGAGCGAAATAATGTTTTTCTAAAAAGCAATTCAAATAGTAACAGATCCACGAGTTAATAATATTATGGTCTATCTCTCGAAGAGTTCAAGTTTTAACTATTTATCATTTCGTGAATGGTTTTTTGGCTGCGGTGACTTTATTTTCAGTAGAATCAGATTTTTCAAATATGATAAATGCAGTTGATACATACATTGACAATACCGAAAACGAAAACTACAATGTATTTATTATACAAAACAATATCATAAATACACTGTAGTTTACGTTTGTATGTCATGCATTCGTTTTTTCGTTTATAGGAAAAAACTAGGCATCGTTGATCGAAAAATACGGCTAGTTATATTAAATGTCAGTCCATCTATAAAATAAAATTAAAGCTCTCTTTCTGACCAAATCTGTATGGGTTAGTTCAATGCAAACCATTGCAAATTTTTAACTGGATATTTCTTTCAAATACTAACAAATATATATTTATTTTTTATATTTCGGACATCTAACACTCAACGCCATCTAAGTTCAAACTAAGCAGAGCTTGTTATATAAAAGCTAGATTAACTGATAGAATACTTATAAACTTTTTTTTTTGTTAAAACATAAATATTATACATAGAAAACACCTTTAATGATTTTTATTAATTTTTGCATGCAATTAATGCTTAGCCATACTTAAAATATAAATGCGTAAATTATATTATTATATTTTTATTATTGTATTATATTAAATATAAATAACGTATAACAGAAAATTGTCGCATATTCCAAAGAAAGGAAAAAAACTTTTACACGACCGAAACCGCGGACAGAAGCTAGTAATATAATAGAAAGAATTAAATTTTTCGTTTTATTAGACTGTATCTAAGTTATTATCTTTTAAAGTAACGGCTTTTCCAGAGATTAAGTACGAAGTGTATTAGGCTAAAATGTAAAACCGAGAGAACTCATAGCGTATTCTGTTCTATAATAAGGCAGTAATATGACGTCAGTACACAGAAAGTCTGATTTAGATTCGCAAATCCTTTCGTAAATATAATTTATCTGCAATAAGCAAAGACCGGCCAAAATAAACTAGCTACAAATTAGTTTTAGCGATTGTGATAATTAAGGATTTTATTGATTGCATTAGATTCAATGTTTGCAAAGGCCCATGTTATTTCAGTTGATAATGTCGATGGGAAGAATGCCAATAAAATCGCTTAATTTTACCACTGGTCTGCACAAAATGAAAGCTCGTGGACTTTAGGTCTCATATTTTCTAGCTCATGTATTATTTATACCGAGAGATAACCAATCCTACCATTGGAAGTCTAGACCTAGACGTAGTGTGAATGAGATGAATTAATGAAAAATATATAGACTCGCTACAATCTTTTCAGATTTATAGAACCTCTGGAGGTGATCTTTGTTACTATTGTTTTACTGGGTAATATATACATATATCATCATCATCAACAACAGCTTTTAATAGTCCACTCCAGCAGTAGACTATTAAAAGCCTAAAGGCCTCTCTAGAAATACCTGGCCAGACGGGTTGATAAAGAGTTAGTGTCAAGGTGCTGGTGTCCTGCGTTTGTGCCCTTAATCGGACATCGGACACCCACGGGATGAATTGGGGTAGTGACATTCCGTATTCTTAATCCGTCACTACACGGACTATATATATGTATATATATATAAATATATATATATATATATATATATATGTACATATATTTTATATATATTTATTTCCTTTACACTGTCTAGGATTAGGACTGTCTGTCTTACTGATACTTTTTGAACTTTCTGAGAAAATCCTAGATATTTGTGACCTAGAATGTTCTTAAACGGATAGTTTTTATAACATTATGTCTACAGCGACTATGTTTAAATAGTATTGTTACTATTGCTTACTCACTGGAGAAGTAAATTGGATTGTGGATAGGTTAATAAAAACAATATACACTGACACGACGATTTAAAATTCCGGACAAGTGCGAGTTGCAATCGCCCAGCGAGGGTTCCATATAAATTTGTAGGTACATATTATAAATAGTTCAGGAATGGAGTTTCGCAGTTTTATTTTATGAGCTTTTCCCGAAGTTCAGTTTCCAAAATTTAAAATAAATTATTGTTTTTTCTAAATGAAATATAATGTGAAGTAGTATAACGCAAATTACCTCGGTGATTAATTACGTACTTTAAATAAAGACTAAACTTTTTTTATGATTTAATTACAAATGTTTAGTTTTAAGATTCTTTCCGTGTGCTTGTAGTATAAGATGATGCTACTTGCCCAACTTTATAGTTCTAGGTCAACGGGAAGAACCCAGGAATTTTGATTCGTTAAGAATTTCGAAATATTTATTAAATAAATATATAAATTTAAAAATATTATTTGATTTTTTACGTTTACTTATAAGTATGATTTTTTTTTACAGTTTTAAGTTTTAAGTTAAACTCGATACCTCCATTAGTTGCCGAGTCTAAGGACCTTGACAGAAAGACAACAAAGTGATCCTATAAGCGTTATGTTTTTTTCCTTTTGAGTTACGGAACCCTAAAAATAAGGTACTTCATCATCATCATCACCTCAGCTGAAAAACGTCTACTGCCACTGGACATTGGACTCCCTTAAGGTGGTCTAACGACCTGGTAAAGGCCGCGGGAAGCCGTGGGATGCGTGCAGCACAGGCCTGGTTACTGTGGCGAACCTTGGAGAGGCCTACAATAAGGTTGATAAGATTCAAAACTATAAGCATAGTTATCATGATCACAACCCTAAAAAGTCTAATTAAAACATATTTAACATTCAGCAAATGCTTTGTTTATAGTAACAAGTTGATACATAGAAGCTTCTGCACGTTACTTATTGCTTAGATTTTTGCCTGAAACTCTTTATGACACATTATTTGGGCTTGGTGTTAAAAAAATATTAGCCGCAACTGGTCCGGCACCGGACTCTAATGATAATGTAATATGTTATATTAATTTGTATTATAGTGTGATAGTGAGTCATTTTGTGGAAAAGTATTTTAAAATGTGGTATAGTACCTAATTATTATTATTGTCATAGCCTGTTTATTTTTTAAAACAACATTATTCAATTTGTAAAAAAATATACAATTATATTATACTTCTTAACACTAAGCGATTTAAACTAAAGAAAAGAAAAGAAGAAATATTTCTTAAATAGGGACCTCTCAACGAGTAAAGGCCTCCTCCAATTATCTGCAATAGTTTCTATCTTTTGCTTTAGTAAACCAGTCTATGCCTACCGCCTTGTTTATCTCATCTATCCATCTCTCTTGTGGTCTTCCTTTACTTCTCTTACCGAAAGGTCCAGTCCAAACAGTAACTTTTTTGGTCCATTTATGTTTGTTCATACGTGCTAGACCAGCCCATTTCCACTTCTGTTTTTTACAATGTTTTAAGACGTCTATAAAATTTGTCGTTTTTCTTATATCCGTATTTGTCTTTTCTTTTTATGCTTAAAATGTAGCGTTCCATTGACCTTTGACATACTTGAAGTTTATTTTTCGTTTGCAGATAGTAGTAGTAATATAACACCTAATATTAACATAATATTTACAATTACAGACACTGTTTTCGAGTATGAGTGAATGAAAATATTTAAAAACATTTGACGAAAATGTTTTAATGATAAATATAATTTATCATTAAAACATTTTTGAAGCTACAAGAGCTTCAAAAATGTTGTATACAGAATTATTAAGTCAAGTTTCAAATTAAACGTACATTATATTCTTGTACGAGTATTTTCAATTTTCATAGTTGTGGATTGCCCTAACAAATGTAATTACTCTAATCTAGGACTGCCTTGACGAAATGTTTTTCAATCTACGAGATTAAATGTAGGCATATGTAGTAACTGACAGTTATAATTTTAAATTTAATAAAACTAAATTTTAATCTCGCATATTGAACAACAACACTTTACCCTTTGCCGACGAATTTTAGCCAATTATTATCTAACAACGCAGTTGAGTTTAGTTGAAGTTCCTCCTCCTCTATATCAGAGGAGATTTTCCTATAATATCTCTTCGAGATAACTACTTGACATATTCGATCATTGTTTATTCATAGAAAGTCTCTTAAGGTTTAAACTATAAAACTATTTGAGTAGTAACTTGTTTCGAGATCTTCTAGTCTAGTCCCACAGAAACTTACTGACTTCAATAACTAAGTTTTTTGATTGAGTGAGTTATGAAATTCGGTAAGTAATTTTAAATAAAATACACATTTCTTAGTATTATTGCCAATGCTACTTTGTAACGTACTGAATTCGAGTGGAAAAATCAAAAAATAATATATACTCCACTCTCCTTAAATATTAATCATAAGGCACGAATGAAAATAATAATGTTCACTGTGTGAGATGCGTATTAAATATTTAGGGTTCACCTACCTGCCTCAATATTATACATATAATTCTCGCATTTCCATTTAAATGTTTTATTTTGTTATGTCACGCTTGTACATTTTGTATGGAGCGGAGGCAAGCACCGAACAGGGCAAACAATACACGAAACAAGATTAATTTTCCAGAAGATTCCCTTTCGCCGATATCTCGACTGGAATATGCGATTACGTGTCATAAGTTTTATACCCCGAAAGTTTCAAAGTAAATTCGAACATCCATCGATAAATCTTGGCGACGCTCGGAACGATTTCATTTTCGAATTTCAGAAGCGATTGCCTCCACTGTTAAAGTTTGCCTGAAAAATCTTCGCGGACGATTGACTCGCTATAAACGGAAATAAAAAGTTTTGTGTTAGAGCAATAGCGTTGTACAATGCGCATATAAAGCAAAAAAAGCTCCAAGGAGGATCAGAATTTGATACCCTCCTGATTTCCTAGATTTAAACGCTATTAAGTTTCACCAGCCAGGCTTTACAACTAAAACTTTTATATTAAATTCAGGGGACGTACACTAATTCTGGAATTTTACATTTTAATAAATAATAATAAAAACGAAAATTACATAACACAAATTAAAAAAAACTAAAGTAATAAGCAAAAACACAAAATTCATATGGCAGAAGTTTAATTCGGTTAGTCGGCATAGCAAAAGATGCGTTCCACATTATCATTACTAAACAGCTTTTATTATTCCACGATATTTGGCTAGAGGGGCCTCACACGCGCGCTAATGGAATAAAAAGTAAGGTTACAAAGTAAAAAGATACAGAGCACCTCCCGCGGCGGCGGTTCTTGCGAATTTCGACTGAAAATTTTATACATTCAATCTATTCTGAGCGCCTTTATACTGTGTCTCGCGATCCCGCCCCCGCGCACAACAGTTTCGTATTCAATTATTGCCCACTTGTGGAACGGGATTCGATGGAAAAACAAAAGAGCTAGAAATGATATTTTATAGACAAGTCGCTTTATTCGATGTTTACTGCACCTCGATTTGTTCTCGAGCGAGATCTGTGATGTTCAAGAAAATTATTGACGGAACGTGCCGGGATCGACCCGGCCTCGGCTCGATGGCGGTATATCAGACAGCTGAAGTCTTTTGCCTCTCTTTTACGAACCAATTGGTTTCAATACCACTTCAATATTTTCTTTGAATCTGTGATTACTTTCTGGTTATAATGTAAATCCCCGTTTTTAAGTGAGTATTTTTAGAGATCATAAAATTATATTGTTTCGCGTAACTTTAATTCACGTAAAGCGCTAAAAGAATTAAAATTCCAGCAAGAAAATGAGCTCTGACAAATAAACGTATTAGCTTTTATGTTCTTCGGGATTTTTTTATCTAAAAAATAATTCCGCTCAATTAATTGAAATATTTACATTGAATCCAGTACAGTTCTTTTGTATGGAGTAAGTAAGCACTTTTGTTTTACAATTGGTGTTTAGAATTTAAATTAATACATTATTTTGAAATCATGGACATATACTGTTCTAAATTTTTTAATATTAATATAAGTTTTTTTTCCTATAAACCCTAACACTCGCTTCAACTATACATAAATTTGACTTTATCGTGTATAAAGTTTATGTTTGCCTACATATTTATGTAAATGCAGGCAATCTTTTAACGTAAATTATTTTGAACGTTTGTTTGCCAGCAAAATAATGCACGCATACGTTTACATGTGTTTTTTTGAAATTACAAATATTGCAAATACCGAAACCTTAAAGGTGATTCCAGTTGCTTTCATATTTACACATGCCAAATATAATGGTCACTTTATATCATATATATTAAAATAATATATATTATTATTAAATAAAATAATATTATAAAAAATATATTTGAGACACAAAGTTTATACTAAAAGCAGAATTATTAAATGAGAATCATACAACACTATACCAATGAATTTTTTGACAGAAATTGGAACCATGGGAGAGCCATGAATGCTTCGGCAGTATTGGGCCGGCTATAACGGGGCTTGCGACGGGGCGGTGTGTTAGAATCGAACCGACTAAAACCACATGGTGTGCCACTGCCTGAGATAGGAGGCAAAAAGTGTCTTGAAAAGCTCACAGTGGTGGAGCGCCAATTATCCAAGTGGTAAGGATGAAAATTTTGCCGTGAGGAGCGATGGCGGAAGGTTGTCGGTTATTGAGTTGATGATTTTCTAAGTACCGGAGGAGCTGGCAGTTGGTTACGGATTCCATAATCTTAGAGAACAAGGGAGTTACGGCTATATGCCTATAGTTGGACGGATCAGAGTGCTCACCTTTTTTTAGGGATCGGGTGCACAAACGTTACAACGCCTAGGGAGTAGGAGAGTCAAAAAAGGCGAGTAAGAACTGGTGCCAACTCTGGAGCACACGTCATCAGCACGATAGGGAAGGTTCCATCGGGCCCACTCGACTTATGAATTTCAAGGAAAAAGAGTGCTTTACGCACTGATTTCCATGACTGGTAAAATTCCTGCTTTTGGCAGGACGCCGTTTTACAGGATCTGTTGAACCAAGGCTTGGATCTGCCACCAATAGGAATGAGTGTAGATGGATCAAATAGTGCCATGCTCTGAAGCACTACATCAGATCTCTCCGTGTGATCGGTTTTACATAAGCCAAGCCATTCGGCGTTGTGAGCGTTAAAATCGCCAAGAATTACGATCTCTGCGCATGATATCTGCTGCAGCACAGAATCTGTAGCCATTTGGACGTGGTCCATCAGTCGGTCAGTTTCGGTATCACCGCTATGGGACCTGTAGAGGCATGCATAGACCCGGGGATGGTCATAGTAGGAGGAGGAGGAGCCAGGGTAGGTGAGGTAGGGTGAGTCCGATGGAGATGATATTTGCGTCTCGGTTAAAAAGAGCAAGGCCAGCTTCACTGTCTCGAGGTTATGGTGGACAGCATTAAGGTTGGAGTGTAGACCCCTGATGTTGCAGAAGTCCACGTCAAGCGTAGTGAGGGGTGACCTGATGTGCCTGCTCTTGCCGAGGGTAGGTATCTTCTTGAAAGCAGTTGTGCCGCCCCCAAAGTACGCTAGACTTCCACGTCCAGATGAATGGTGTTCTGAGCCTGGGCATCCAGCAGGGGATTCTTCAACGTTAGCGCAGCTGGTACTCCCCTGGGGTGGACTGTTGTTCAAGGACGATATCATAAGGGAGGGCGTAGGCGGGGTTGGGCTCCGGAAATCCCACTCACTCGGTGAAATGCAATATGTAATTGCTTGACGATTAGTTTTCTGTGAGGCCGTGGCATCGCATCGGTCAAGCCGGCCCATTTATGCCAAAGCATGACTCTCCCACAGTTAGGTTTTGGCGTACTATACCGCTCTGGCCAGACGGGTTGTTATAAGGTTTGTTTTAGGTTTCCCTTCTCTTTGCAGTGTTGTTGTCCTGCGTAGTTTTTCCTTTTAGTCGGCTCTTACAACACCTACGGGATGAATATCAAAAAATGGTAACAATTCGTATTCTTAATCCATCACTTGTGCTTCGTTGCTTTTCACCGAATGAGCGAGGTTATTAAAGCTCAATCCTGTCTTTCAATTCTCCTCAAAGGCTCGTTACGCATTTCTGACTCATGTGTTGCAGATATCCATGGACCACTTACTATCTGGTGATCTGTCTGCTCAATTGCCAACCTACACCGTACCAAACTGTCGCAGCTCATTTAAACATAAAGAAGTTGACGTTAACAGATTCATGTGTAAGTATTACAAACGTTGTATTTACAAAACGACAAAGTTTACAATGTGTTCATAATGAGTAGTTGAATATTTCAAGAAGAAAGATAGAACTCATGATTTAAAAGAAAAACTGTATGGATAAACGCTTTTAAAGATGGGATATCTAGTAATTCAAAAACGTTTAGTGAACGTTTACATTTGTAGTTATCCAATTTAGACTATCGGAAGAGGAAAGACTGCTAGTTGAGCTGAAAAACAGCCTGCACCTCTAAGCTTTGAGTGGAAGGAGACTACTAACCAGTGGCACACACTGATCCTGCGCTCTGTAATTTGAAGTCGACGTCGTTCTTTGAAAGAAAATTTTGAATATATATCTTAAATTACGCTAAAGTTGTATCTATCCCTTGTTTTATTAAAACCTTTTTTTATTTTGAGAAAGTTATGACTGTAACAATATCTTCTAATTGAAACATATTCACATTTGATCTGTTTGGTGTTAAGGGTACTAATAAAAGGGATTAAATTGATCCATCCAAAAATATGGCAATATATAGAGTTTGGCATAACCTATACATTCGTATTTCTAAGACAATAAAGTTGAAAATTCAGCTTCAAATTTTGACAGTTGTTTGTAACACTTTAAGCGATCACATCGGACCGTCATATTCATTGTTACGTTTATTACGTGAGCATTGTTGGATGAACATTGCCAATATGTGATAAGGGAGGCCATTTAAATGAGTATCGATATAACTTGGCGGTTGATGAATACGAGATATCGATTGTAACAATCGTAGTGGATCGAACTCAGGGCAGTATATGGTGTGATCGGACGACCGATCAATGCAATACGAGTACATTTTGCATAATTGATGCCCCATTCACGGGTACGGAACACTAATTCATATTCATGAATTTTACAAATTTATCAATTTGTGCCGCCAGCAAGTGTATTTACAGTATTGCTGCGTCGTATTTGCGCTAATACTGTCTGTGTAAAAGCCGAAAGGGGATTCGCCAGTCCGTGCCGACGCACAAACCATTGCCATCATTAATTTCAGTGTCACTTTTGTTGTACCTGTTATGTCTCGTTTAGTTTTTAGATTTTATCTTGTAGCAACAAGTAACGTTTTTAAACTGAGTTTTTTTTTTCTACAAACCTTAAAAATCCTTTTAACTCAAAGCGTGAAAGAGGATTACAACTAAGTAGAATAACATTGATCAGTGTCGAAACTTGATGGACACGAAAATTGTTCAAAAGGAAATAACTGTAACAAAACTGATTCCCAGTAGCGATGAAGCCTTGGAGGTAATGGGAGATTGTAAAAGGAGGCAATAAAAGCTTAGTATTGTGTGTGAGAACCGTAGGGGAGTCTCTGTATTGTGTTCGGGTCCGCTGAGGCCCCCAAGAATCGTCTGACCACGGACGCGGTCAAATTGTACAGAAATGAAATTATCAAGGTACGCTGCCGATTTTCCGAACCAATGAATCAAGATCCAATTCCCTTTTGTAATAGAACATCGTCGCGAAACGCGCCCATAGAGTTACACTACCCACTCAGTGGATGCTTAGGCACCGTCCACATTATACGGTCTCGGCATTATTGTACGTCATGTAGAACATTCCGTCTGATTGTCGAACGGGCTTATGACATGCAATCGAACCAACTAATCGTATTTTAATACTTTATTATAAACAGTGTGTGTACAGTAATATACTGTATTTAAATAAGGAGGCTTCAATGAAGTAGCAGGATACTGTTGAATCATAAAACACAATTGTAATATCTAACAATTAAATACTTGGATTACATGAATTGAATTACTTGAATGAGTAATATAAAGTGAAATTAAGCGAAAGTTAGTGAACTAAACAATAAAAAAAAGTAATGTAATGTAACTGTATGTTCAGAGTTTGCAATAATAAAAAATAAAAAACAATTCAGGCCTTACTAAGTGATAGTAAAATTTCATTTCAAGCGATTATTTTATTGATAATTCATATCAAACGAAACGTTTATATAAACACGTTTTAGTAACATTCTGCTCAGCCGTCTTGTAATCTGTGTCAAATTGACTTTTCCGGCAGAGAGCTGACGAGTCTATGACTGTAATATGCCATAAACGACCCAAACGTATTGGACCCAATGCTAGGAGGTTGATAAATTTCGTTGATATTTGAATGCGTTATATTCTTTTTGGGTTATAGGCGACCGTCCCTTCAATAAATACCCGGGGGCGCCGCGAAAAATTTGTCGACTCTCTGTAAGCCCTTATTAATGAAAACCTACCGGAGAGATTCTATCAGAAATGAGCCATTTTGCAATGTCACACTTAAAAAAACATCTAATAACGTTTGTAGAGAAAAGTTGCCGCATCAACAAAAGCTAATATTATATCAATTCAGAAAAAAAAAAAACAATTTTCTCCCGAAGTTATAAACCTACAGATTTCCATTTCTTTGCAGAGTTGGTAGAAAGTAATTCCTTTGGTTCGAAGATAAATTTTACGTCATTTCCTGTCTTTTTGGAGCTCGGCAAAAATTATCAGACATCGGCTCGGCTGAGATGATTTAAAATTAATG
Source organism: Arctia plantaginis (assembly GCA_902825455.1). Classification (NCBI taxonomy): domain Eukaryota; kingdom Metazoa; phylum Arthropoda; class Insecta; order Lepidoptera; family Erebidae; genus Arctia; species Arctia plantaginis. The sequence continues at coordinate 1,267,971 of CADEBD010000312.1, read as the reverse complement.
AATAATGTTATCTGATAATCATTTTGGAAAGTTTAATTAAAGTTTTCTTTTTCAAGATTTAGTCCGTTTTGATGGCATGAATATCTTTATTATTTTTTATCTCGAAATAAGCGGCTTCTTAAAACTTTTACCGTGAATAAATTTCATGACAAGTACGTCCTAATAACACGAAGATTTAATTTTAATTCTATTTATTCTTAATAAGATTGGGACCTCTCTCAATGCAAGTAAATATTAAATTAAGATCGCACATGTATGGTTATGTTATCAAAGAAATGTTATTTCAATTATACTGGTAATGTTAGTGAAATATAAAGCTTCGTGAAAATACATTTTCGTTTAGAACCAACAAAGTGCACTAGCAACAAAGTAAGGTGTAATAAAACAAAGGCTTTACATAAAGAATTTCTACTATTTACAGTGCAGTGGCGAAAACAACCATTCGATTTTTTGTTAAATCTTATCGTACCACAAAAGAATCGTGATGTGTAGTAGGAAAAGGGAAAATGCAAAGCAAAATATAAAGAATTTAGATCGAAAAGAGCGAAACATTTGGGAAATCGCGATAACATCATTCAAAGGATGAGGAATGGTAAGCTTTATACACCTTTGAGTGAGTAAAAATAAATATATCTGGATCTATGTACTCGTATCGGCGTCTTGGATTTGCTGATGCTTCGAAGAAACAAGTGTGAACTAGCTTCTGAAAATATATTACAGCCCAAAGGTTTGCACAAACTTCTTGGTTTCTCCTAAAATAAAACGAAGACGTTAGTAATTTACGACTTTAGTTATAGACTGCCTCGGTGGTGCAGTGGTAGCGTATACGACTGCTGTGCTGAGGTCTCGGGTTCGATTCCCGGGTGGGACTGAATGTTTGCATGATCTGCAAATATTTATTACAGAGTTTGGATATTCTCTATGTAAAATACTTGCTATTTTTTTAAATAGCTTTTTTAACTGTTCAAACTTCAGAAATAAGCTATTCTCTAAGGCGGAAATTTAAAAGTAATCGTTTAATCTATCAATTGAAACTTTTCCAATATAATAGTTTTAAATAAAACAAGGATTTTAATTCTGGAAATATTTAGATTGCTACATTGATTTTAACAAAATATAACAAAGTTTAACATGTACTTAATTTAATTTTGCATAATCAAATAACTAGTTATTTTTACTTACAATTATACACTGGGGCATCCAAGGTATCGTAGCGACCTATGCAGATTTTATAGCCTTCCTCGTATATATTTTCACAGAATGTGATTAGTGAAAGAAACGATATTCACTCATAGTAACCTCAGTGAGTGGTAAGATTTGCCGCCCTTTGAGAGATTGGTGTAATATTAAAATAAATGGAAGATATTTATAAAATTAGTAGTTAATTTTGAGCTTTCAGCTGTCTACATATTTCATGCTGAATGTGTAATAGCAAGTACTAAATAATATTTAAATGCCATAGCTTCTTAATTATTCATTAATGACGTACTTAACTTAACTATTATGAAATATTTGCTATATGAGAGCAAAAAATATCGTCACGAACGCAAAAGGTGAGGGGAGGGTGGTGTCGCGGTAATTGCCGGCAATTTGTAATGGGCGTGTGATTGCCAGGCGGAACGTCGACTCTAAACTGTGCTATTAATTTCGTACATTTGATTAACGAAACTACTTGTTATGCTAATGAACGCAAGCAAAGAATGCACGCTAACGTGCTAACGCGACGCCTTGTCGACACGTTGTCGAGCTTGCAATATTTTCGCTGTGCTTCCTCTGTAATTATCGCCACGATGTTTTGTAATTAATAAAATATATACCATCATTTCGCTAATGAGCGCTTGCTTGCTTCCCAATACTTGTAAACAACGATAGCAATATCATAGCGATATTTTTCTCATCAACGACAGTGATATGTAGAATCGTAGAATCGAATCGAATGTAGAATGTCACCACGTTTATCTAGTTAAGCTTACTAATAAAATCACGTTTGAATCGGGTGCCTTGGTACGTCATTGGACGTTTCTACGTTAGTGGCAATTCATGTTAGAGTAAAATTCGTGACTCGTTGATACCGCATCGATATCGATTCGATCTCAAGACAGACGGCCGGAATGAAAAGTTTACAACACGGAAAGTGATCGAAGGCACGCAAACCGTTATTCGCATGGAAATAAGAACCCTAAATTGTAAATGCTAGATATACATGATAGAACGATACACGCTAGTAAATGTGTTTATCAATAAATCCTGAGAATTATGACAATTGCCCTTTTACGTCGTAAAGAGTTGAAGTCACGTTGTTGCAACATAAATCATTCAACCATCAATTGCAGAAACGTATAGAAAAACCAACACAGCGTTTCGTATGCGTAAGCATGTGTGTGTGAAGCCGTCTACTGCAGGGTAATAGTTTTGAAGGCGATTCGATTCGTATATGAAGCCCGCATGGACTTTATATAGCATAAAAGATAAATTTCGGAAAAAAGAGGAACCATTTTTCATTTGCTGATTTCAGTTTATAGAGGATCGTCTCGTCAAAGGAATTGAAAGTGATTTTATGCATTAATTAAGACCACGGACCGAGATTTACAATTACACGGCCTCCTATAAACAAACTTGATTGCTTTACAAAAACTCAAATAACTAAGGCAGTGTCTTAAGTAGAGGTTCATTTGAATATCAAAGACAAAATTCAAATTACGGCGTTTACAATAAAGGCTCAGCCGGTACGGTATTACGAGCTGATGTAAATTTCCGATACTCATTTCGAGGATGAAGTTCAGATGTCTTAGTCGTGGTGCTTCAAACTAAGTACGCTATGAAAGTGTGAAATGTCGATACTTTAACAAGACCTCTGGTATTTTAAACGCTCGTTCCACCTATCTGAATCGTAAATCAAACCTCTACTAATTTTATAATGTTCCGACCGTTTTTTAGTAGGTAAACTTTGCGAATAAGGTGACGTTACTAATCCACTTGAGTTTGTACTAAGATATAGCAATCCCTTAAACAATAAATCGGAAGAACAATAAATACGACTACGAGGTAATTGGAAGTACCTACAGAGACAAAACAAACTTTTGAGAAATCTATGTTAGTGTACATATGATATGGTATATGGTAGTACAGTTATCACAAACCAAAGTACTCATTTGGGGTGGCGCATGTTGAAAACTTTAGCTATTATCAATCTAATTATACAAAAATATTTATTTCTTTCCAACGAATTCTTGCTTCCCATTTATGTAATTATATGTATCAGGCTCATAAATTCTTCTTGTATGGTTGACAAAAAAGGTCGTTTTTCTATTATTTGACTACTCATTTATTATTTTTAATATTTGCTCAATAATGTAACGGTGTCAGAGTTTATAAATTTAAAACACGGTGTTAATGCTTCAGATTTTAATTTATTTTCCTTATTATGACTATAAAAATCCACATACCTATATAAATCGTAAATATTGCTATTGTTATACAGTTATATGTAGGTTTCAAAATTTTGTAACTCGAGTTCTAATGTAGAGCATTAATCAAATGAAATGTAATTGTCTGCATTAATAATAATAATCACCTATGCATAATTTATTAAACGAGTTTAAAATTTAATCTTAAATAAAACTGATTACTATTTTTACTCAACTTTCGTATCGGCATCATGTACGTTTGCAAATGAAGCTATTCATTCCAATACATGAAAACAATTTCTTTTAAACCCTGCTATAACATTCAGGGCCGGATAAATTGTAAATGAATGCGTAATCTAACAATATCTGGATTTTAAACTTAAAACAGAAGAACATCGCGGAAATACAGTTAGACTCACAGAAACATATAATTTTTCTAAAACATCATTTATTTATAACGAAGTATTTGTAGTATTTTGTTGTTGATTGTACATTAAAGAAGTCTAAATATTCTTCCTTATCCACTATTCGTTTCTATACTTCCGTGTCCACTTTTATGTACCCCTATGGAATACGAAATTACGGACTTTGTAAAAGGGAAATGTCATTTGTTTATACACAGGTTTCTTGATTTACAAAAGCCAGAGATTATTCGATAAGGAAAAGTAAACTATGAATTATATTTTGATGATATCATTTTATTTTTGCATTAAATTTGTAAAGAGTATATTCTCTTTAAGTATTTAGTGAAGACTCCAGAAGAAGTATTGCGTACTCCAATGCCGACATCATGATGAAAGTTAATAATTTGTATTGTTAATGCCTTAATTATTTTATAAAATTTGAATGGGACCAAATGGAAAGTATACCTATTCACACTTGCATGTTCACTTTTAAAACATTATATTTTTCATATTTTACTTCAAATTTTTTTTTTAAAATAGCATACATGTAAAAACTCATTTCTTGGAAGCGGATTACAACTGTTAAATCAATTTGAGAGCCGCAGATCCTGACTGACACGATTTACAAATTCGTTTTACCAGTGGACAATGATCGGACTCTCAATGTTCGGTTCAGTTATTTTAGTAATAATTTAACCACTATGAGTAGACGACTCGCTGTTTGTCTAGTGGCTAGTCATAATGACTGCTAAGTTAGAGGTCGTGAGTTCGATTCCCACCCATGATAAATATTTATGTGATGAGCATTTGTTCTGTGTCTGGGTAGAATGTACCTATTTATAAATATATAAGTATGTTTCAGCAGTCTGGATACCATAGCACAGGCTATTCCTAGATTGTCAACAGATTATTATTATTATTTCCAAAATATGTCTGTATAAAAAGCCTTATTTTTCTTTACATAGAACTTTTACTTATTCCATATCTATATACGTGAAGAAAAGCATGTGTCAACTTTTTACATAAATATGGCGTATGTAAGCATATCATATTTAGAATACTTAAGTTTATATGCGGCAGAAATATAAAAATCTGTGAAAGTACGGATGTCGTGTCCCTCCAACACAAAGGGATGGACAGAGGGAGGGACATGGTCACCAGGCGAGGTGATCATGTCTGGCGGGCCGCGGCCCAACGGTTGATGTCGAGAAGTTGTATAAATGCTAATCGGCGACAGTATTCTTCATGTCGCGATACAGGATTAGCAATTCTCATTCAGTAGTTACTCCGTAGCTCCGTGTGTCTTCGTTAGATGGCGCTGTAGTATGTTTCTGTTTCTTTGTATGTGCATGTCGCAACTAATCCAAAATTATGAACCAGTACGTGCTATAAACTTAAAAATAAATAAGAATGGCTACATAAAACTATATGAAGATACCCAGTACCTATTGACCTGCCATGATATAAAGTCTATATAATGACAGTTCAAGTTATACGGATCGTTGAAAAAAAACACGACATCCTAATCGGTCGAAATTCAACTGCTATTCGTTATCTTAACAACCTTCAAACCATAGGATGTAAATCAGTGATACTAAACTTTTATTTAGTTATGCACAACTTAAGTAACACTTCAATCATTTTAACTCAATTTTTGAAATATAGCCGTTATTAAAAGAAAAGAACAGTTTAATAAGTAAAACCTAATTGCCGATTTGAAACCATATTCTTTAATTATCAACATTTACAGTTACAACTGTTCAACCGATTACTCTGAATTACTAAAAGAATCCAACTAAAAAGGACATGAAATCGAGAGAAATAAGTAAGCAAGTCAATATTCCGCAAATAAGTTAAAAAAAAGTGGAAGATACGTTCTACGCTTTATCTCTCCCTTCTGACCTACAATTTATTCGATGCTTTTACGGTTGACTTAAATGCCAAAGCATGGAAGTTAAGTCGCAAATCAAGTTCTCTTTTTGGTCTCTTTACGTCGAATTTGTAAAAAAGTTATTTGAACGGGACTTAGGTGACGTAATTGTATTGAATACATTTGGGATTTACTAAAAGTTTCGTCCTTTTCAATGCGACATTGTTGTTTAAAAATGGCGTTTTAATCTAAAGGTATAGCAAATAATCCTATTATATAAAATGACGGAAAAACCTAGATATTCGTTTCTATAGACAGTAATAAATAATTGAGAAGTATAACAACAAAATCTACACATTAATTTATAACAATTCCTATAAAGTTAAAAACTCTGTGCGAATAAAAATGGTAAAGGAAAGGCGCAAAGATAGCAAGATCTGATTGCTTGAAATAATCTTTATTATTCCATCGTAAAATTTCATATTTAAATTCGAATTGAATTTCAACAGAACGCGGGCAATACAAATAAAATCAGAAGCAAAAGGCAGCATCGTTAAATTTAATATAAATTACGCGATCAATTTTGATTTTAACTAAATTATCGTTCTAAACTTGTTTATTCGTCTCTCAGATAACGTGACTCCATTAGGCAGCCATAACGGTCACGAGCCGCTTCCTTTTATTACTCTCTGCAATGCTTCCTGTTGCTTCTTTTTTTCTCTGAAATATTCTGCTAATTAAGGAAGGAGTGGAGGCTGAAGATTTCCTGCTGCTCAGCAGATTACTGGCGGTATCTCCAAGAAAAATTTCACTCTCAGACGGAATTCATTTTGTGGCTTAACTTTTTATACATCATTTAAAAAGTTTAAAGCTGCTGAGATACCACGTTATGCGATCTCAAATAAAATTGTTTTGATGTACTAATCAACAAGATATTAAAAAACGTTTCAATCAACTAATACGTAAGCAACTCTTGTTTGAATTGCTTTTAAGACAATATATTTGGTAGCGAACAATAGGACTATTATATGACTAGCTTCGGCGAGCTCCATGCACGAGGGGAACTAACTGGCATAATACGATCAAGCTATGATTCTAAGACCCGAACTTGCATTGAAATGTTATACCAGATTTGATTTTGATCGAGACGTCTGCATATTATCTATTGAAAGAGCTTGCACTTTGTCAATTGGATAATGGATTCCAGAATTTCACTATCAAATACAAAAGTTGTTGAAGTAGTAAAAATTCAAACTTTCCTCTACTTACTCTTTAAATATCGAAATGAAATTTATTGTACCTAGTTTTGGTGTACTTTTACTTGAAAATCAAACAACATTGTTGTTTAGAATTTATTTAATACCACCAAAAAGATAGTAACAATCATTGGAGCGATTCGTATATCGTGTCAAAATTTCAGCTCATTAGGTGCAGAACCTTTTGAGTTCTTAAATCGTACACAAACCAATTTAACATTGTTATGTATTTTTATATTTAGATACATTCTAAATAATTTATTTTTTTAAGCTTCTTTTTTATTAATTTTGTAAACTGATGTATGTATGTATGATTATAGTGAGACATATAACGATATTATTTTCTATTATAAGCATGATTAAAATAATCAGAAGCTAAATATTACTTATTTATTTTTATAACTTTACGTGAGGTACTTCAGGAGCCAAAAACATTTTTAAATTACTTAATTATTAATTTCTTAAGCGTTGTTTAAAATAATGATTATATCAGTGATATTACTCAAAGTTTAATTATTATAAACTAAATAGACATCACTGGAAACTTAGCTATTTCTAGTTATTTCAACTCACGTATTACGTAGGTATTTTCGTAGGTAGTAGGTACGCATCAATTTCGGAGCATTGTTATGTAAATACGGGTGGTTCGGTTTGCTAGCGTCAGTATGCAAGACAAAGCGACGTTGACGACCGACGTCGGCTGTTGCTATCAGCTCCACATCATATGAATCCACTCGACTGGCCCTAGTCTGGTTATAGGGTTGCCAGGCTTCAAAGACGTGATTTTGGATCGTATCGAAATACATCTAGCTGTCAATATTCCGACAGGGTTACAAAGCACGTTATAGACAGAGAGAATTGGATCGTAACATTATATTTATTTATTTTTATGAAAATGTTTGTTGTGGTCTGCATTTATTATAATCAAATAACATAACTTTATGCTAAGACTAGCTTCTATTGTGGTAGCCATTTTTACAAAAAATGCCAATTTATAGAACTCACAATTCTAAAAGGTGTTTTTTGAGAAACAGCTGTGAAGGTTATAATTAAAAATTTGTTACATTACGATACTCATAAAAATATATTATGAAATGTGCTAATTTTCATCTATACTTCTGCTATGGGTAGATATATTTTAATCCATCTCGAAAGGGGCTGTGACGATTTGATTTATGTTAAATGTTGTTGTTAAATTTACATACATAACTACCTTTTCTATGAAATGCTGAAAAAATACTTTAGAAAACCATGTATTAAATACAACAATAATATTACCTATTATATTTAAACAGCAAGAATGACAGAGCATAAATGCACAACCTTTTATAATTTTATTCAGTTATTTCCTTCATATTAGTTTTAAATAACTACACAACACAACATACCACTAAAAGGTATAGGATATTCCTCAATTCCCTAGTTACTTAGTAACCATGGTTTTTTATAACATCGTATTATCCAACAACGTACATGATGATAGCTTGAAGGAATGTAACGGAGAAAGGACGATAGTGATTACAGATCAACCCTCCGTTACTGCGTCGAACTTCTTTACTTTAACAAATATAAAAGCGAAATTTATGCACATATACTTAAAGATACCAAGATAGTAAGGGTTTTATTTCATTTCTATTACTTTAGACATTTTATGTCAGAAAAGGAAATACTAGGCAATGGTTAGTAGAATACTTTGTAGTAAATTCTGAACTACGACTTACGTTGTTAAATATCTCAAATAACAAACATGCTGACCCGCCTGATGGTAAATGATTTTGACTGCCAAAATCCTCCCCATACAAATATGTCACTAAAGACACCTAAAATGTAAATAAAAAATAAATAAACATATAATGTACGGTTGCAAAAAAATACTTAGGTCTATTCCCTGAAATCTATTCCCTTTGGGAATGTACGCCACGAACCTAAACCTTATGGAAAAAAGTAATCAACATGTCTAGACTAAATATTAAATTAGAAAACGTACGTAGAATATTTTTGAAATACAAATAAGATTAATTTTTGTACAGTTCTCAATGGGAGAGCCATGCTTCGGCACGTGCGCTGACTCAACTGGAGTACCATGGCATCAGAGAAACTCAATGTTAAGCAATTCCTTTGTTGCTTTTAACCGAGCTACTGAGATTACCGCAGACACAACCTACCCCTTAACTCCTAGCCTGGAGGGACACTTATGGCCCTTGAGTTACAGGTGCCCATCGGCAGCGGCAGCCACTTACCATTATATGACCCGTCAGCTCGTTTGCCAACATAGTAAAAAAAAAAAGAATTCTAACTCACTGGCTTATTGTAATTTTACTTCACTTGTGTTTAGATTTACACATGCTAGTTTCTAAATTTAAATGGTTTTGCAATGTTTCTATTTGAAATACGAACAGTCTGCAGCCAATTATAAGTTGATTGCATTTATTTCTATGATTTCATTTCATTGAACATCCTAAAAAGTCAATAGCGTACTAATTGAAGCTACTTTACATTTTGTTGCTTCATATTTAACTAAATTGTCTATCGGGCTATATATAAATTAATATTCTGGAAAATTCTTTTTTCTCACTTACTGTAACGGAGTTCACGCAGGTGCTTCTAGAACGCATAGAATTTCAAATTGCGTTTTCATTTTTTCTCTAGGGGCATCTCAGTATCAGTCGGATGCATAGCCTTGAGATGCAAAGTGTGAGGCGAACGAGAGCTTTTTATATTTGCGGCATCCACGCTTGAATTTGCATAATATTGCTTCCTTAACATTCCTCTGTAGGACTATTAAACAAAACGGAACGCATGTAGAGTTTGAGGGGAATGAGTAACTGGGGAAGGCAGTTGGAGAATCGGTTGTCTCAAAAAAAAGTTACATGCCTGAAAAATTATCTATATCTAAAGTGAGGTGTCAACGTGTAATTATAATCATAAAAAGTAATAAACACTACTAAGTCAAGTTTATAATGTGTAATATCAGATTTAGAAAAAAAAGTTTGAATCTTTTTTTTAAATTAAATTGTGAGATAGTATTTTATGGAAATAGTGATTAATTATCTATAGTACCGTATATAAGTAGGATCCACAACGCGTCACACGTTGGTTCTTCCTACGCATTCAAAAGTTTAAAGTCGCTCTCGGATAACAAGCTACGCCTTCCACACTCGAACTCTATGGCCATGTCTAGACGCCATAGTTAGAAGCCAGACATATCAATTGCGTATGTAGCTACTCACAACGCTTTCAAATCCTTAAATATTTTAAAAAATATCTATCTATCTGTCTGTTAATGTTCTATTTTTTACAATGTTGTCTACTATACGATACTAGATAGAAACCTAGAACGTTGTTATAGCACATTCACATGACATCACATCAACAGCCTTTAATTGTCCATTGCTGTACATAGGCCTCTACTTTGAAAAGAGGTTTTATCCTACTTTACCATGCTGACTAGACGGGATGGTATAGGTTTATGTGAAGTTTTCTTTCTCCTTTGCAGGCTGTTGTCCTGCGTAGTTTGGTGCCCTAGTCGGCTCTTACGACACCCACGGAATAAATAGGGATGGTGACACTCCGTATTCCTAATCCGTCATTACACGGATATAGCACAGTATATAATTATATTATCTTGATTACCTAAAACTTCATTGCTATTCTGGAAGTCATTAATTTCTTTGTACTTTTTTACAATTATAAATATTTAGGAAAATATTATTTTGTTGTATTGTTTTCAATGACGAAAATGATTAAAATAAGGTTCTAACATGTATATTTTTTGTAATTGAGTACGTTTAACCCTGCTTATCGAAATGTTATTTTTTTTATTAGATAAAGTACTTATAACACCTTGCGGTTAAGACAATTGATTTGATAAAAAAACACAATAATGGTTTTTGAGGTAAACCATCAACCAACCAACTTTTTATATAAAATTTTTTATATGAGAAGCTATTAAAGCTTTGAGGGTCATCAGAAGCGGTACTTGCACCTCGAAGGTTTCCACTCAAAAAGAAAATAAAAATATATTCTTAATTTAATAAGAACAGTTAACAGTCCTATCTACATAATATTGCTTCCTTAATATGCTAGACGACAAAAGACTGAAGCGAAATTGCTTTTTTCAGTGTGAGAAGTCAATGAAGTCGGTACGATAGTGAGGGCGCTTCTGATATGTTTGCCTAGTCAAATGCGATGGAAATGCGGTTCAGATTCTTGGAACCTTTTTAAAGTGTTAACGTAAGTACTGAGAGCGTGTCATTGAGGCACTAGTAGTTGTTTTTGTTTCTTAAATTTATGTGCACACAGTGCCTTTATTTGCGAAAATATAGATTATTTAAATATTTTATTTATCTTAATTTTGCCTTATAACTCTATCAGATTTTAAATATGGTAAATAAATTAAGAGATCGGTCTTCTAATCCACTCCACTTAATGTAAATTTCCTTTTAAAATAGAACTAAGTAAAATTTTAGTAAAAAATATTGTTAAATTAATTGAAGTCTATTTTGGCATTTATAGTGATCATGTAAATATTAAAAACAAAAGAACCTAGGTGTGAAGGACCAATTGTAGTGAACTTTCTAATAATTTTACAGTCAAACTAAAAACAACACAAGGAATTCTCTGAGTGTCATTTTATATCGGTGCAACATTAGCGTGGGTAAAGTAAAACCGTAAAACGCCGCTTGTTGGAAGTCACAATCGTAAACGATGATAGTACGAACACCTGTCACTTTCAATGTAAACGTTTAAAGTTTCCACTGTTCTCGTTGGCATTCGTCGTGCCCGTAACCTAAAAATCTTCCAAACTTAAGTATTACCTTTTTTTATTGCAACATTCGAAAGACATAAACCTTTCCAAGTCAAAATGGGTATTATAAATCATATCGTCGTCGCTTCCGATATGCAATAAGTACATTCAAATAAAATGAGTAGTTAAAATTATATATATATATACTCGTATATATATATCTATTGTTCGAAGAAACTTGTTTATAGTTATGAATGATAGCGACTAAAAAGTATATTACAAATATATACAAAGTATGTATTATAATCTTTTTCAATTTTTCTTAATTGATATCCGTATACATCGTGTAAGCTCACAAATTGATATCCCTGACCGACCATGTTTTACCAGACCTATAAAAATGACTTAAATGTTCCCATAAATGTTTGACCAGCGATCTAAGATTACAATCAAGCTACATAGTACAGCCACGGACCGAAGAGCCACTAACCCCATATCGAAACCATAGGCAAAAGCTAGTCTTTCAAAGAAAGTCTCCCTCATAAATGAAATAGACTAACAATGGATCGACTCTGTGTCAGAAATGTGTCATATAAGTCCAGGTGCTCTTTTCAATGACGGTCGACGACACAAGTGAAGGTGACGTTGTTATTTGCTCCCGGGTTTATTTATTCGAAACTTGTGCCCGTTTCGGATGACCACCGTCCACTCACAACCTGTCACTGTATTTCCCTGACCCTTTATTTTCACTTGACAAGAATATTCCGAGTCCCCTCGATATTACATTCCGATACGACTTTTTATTCGTGATACATTTTTCCAATTGTCTCCGTTGCACGACTCCGCAGTGCGAACTAACGGAATAGAATTTTCAAACAGTTTTGATTGATAAAGGTAGACAGGTTTTCGTTTTCTTTGTTTGCGAAATTAGATTCGGAAGGTAGCGTGAAACTTCAGAGTTCTACTTGATTAATGGTGATTCAGGGCCTCCAAGAAAAAGAAACGATTTCAGCCCAGTCGATTTTCTATACAGAACGAATTACTAGATTGTTTTAGTACGGTCGGTTAAGCTTCATCTAAAAATAACGTATTTAGATTTAGATGCATGAGCGCAATATTATTCCATTTGTCGAAACAACGCTCGAGCTAAGTTAATATTTGATGTGTTCTCGACTTTTCTCGAATTTAACGCGCCGATTAAACAACGCCGGGCGAAGGATTTTATGTGAATATTTAAAATGCTATATTGGTTCTAATTCAGCGCAAAAACAAGTCCATTGTTCATGTAACATCTTGTAACGCTAAATTATTACTATGGCTCACTAACAATATTTTTTTAAAGGAAAAATTTAGTTCAGGAAAATTGCATAAAGTTTACTGAATACAGATTATGATACTAAAATAAATATTGTTGGATTCAAATTGTGTACTGATATAACATTGGCGAAAGTGACAAAAACGGATAACTGCGAAGCAAATTGGACACATTGTTGCATCCCACAGGTTGGAGGACCATTAAAATAGAAGGATTACTTTTATGGCCCGCTTGGCTCGCTTGAGATAATATCGGTAAATTTTATGATCGTAATAAAGGGAATTCGATTTTAGCCAGTCATCTGTATGTGATTATGTAAGACCCAATATGATACAAAGGGTATTGTTATTAAAATTTCAGAAATTCATGCAATTTATGGAGGACGTTCAGAAAACAATGGCAATGTTTAGGAATCATATATTTAAACAGACAAAAACGGGCGGTTTAATTTGGGGGGATGATTTGATTTACCGAACTCATAAAAGTTTCCTCTCACTAAAGAATAAGAACTTCCTAAAGTTTACATTCACACAATCAGAAAGTGGGTTAATGAGATTCTCTCAAGAAAAACATCTCGTTAAAGCATACATTATTCAAGCTTTTGCGAAGTTATTCCGCGTTCACGCGTTCATTAGGCTGGAGAATACAAACTTGCGATTCCCGTAAAGCTTCCAGACACACCCACTTATCACCCGGACAAACTATTCATAAGTATTTCGGGTAGTCGTTTCGAACATACGCCGCCCTCCTTGTTATTTAAATTTATCACTCAACTTTTATCCTCTAAATTCATTGTAACAGGTAATATTTTACAGGTTATTAATTACGTTACGCCAGCATTCTCACGGTGTAACTCTTATTACATTATGTCAGTTGCAAATTGAAAAATTCCCGGGGCGTGTGTCCCGTCTCTCCGAAGTATTTTGGCAAAATTATTCTCATTCATTAAGTCGAGAAGTGGAGGGCGCGCTCGCGAGATTGGCGACCTACCATTCACTTGTGAGTAACGAGGTGACTTCCTGTTATTAGTTATGTTGGCAAATTGTTTTTCTTACTTTTTTATACTTACACCTTAGTTAAGCATCGAATTTATTTAAAAACTTGTGCAATACTCGTGTCACACGCTGACAAAGTGTCGGTGTAACTTTTTGTTTTCCCTCATTGATGCAATTATGCAATATTTTTTATTAGTCAAAGGACGCGCAGTTTGTGTGGCATGGGAGGATTAATGTGGCCATACTTTGCAAGTAACATGTATGAGGTCAGCAGTGTCCGGTTGAGGGTTTGTAACTGAATATTGTCCCCGGCCGCTGTGCGTGTCTCCAAGTGCCAATCCATTAATTAAAACTTATTTTGTAACAGTAAACACGATCGTTGTTCGTCGACAAACAGCCGCTCCGTGTGCCTAGTTACCAACTTCAACTTACAATTATAGAGCACATTTGGCTAATAGATTAGTCTGACTAAGTAGCATTGATTAAACTGGGGCTTTCAGTGCGATACGATACGAATGTATTTACAAATGTAACTATCCTCGAAAAGTTTAGAATTTATGATTTATGTAAACGAACAAACTATAACAGAAATGTTTATATAGAACATTCATAGTGTAAGGATTCAGATTCAGGCAAGCAACATTCAATTTCTACGTCCCAAACATTCAAGAAAAAGCATCCTCAAAGATGCAAAATCTCTCAAAAGGATAGCGTTCAGTACGAGACAAAGACCGATTTAGATCTCCTCTGTTGAAGCCCTCTACTAGGCCATTATTTACTTTTCTCAAGAGAATACGCTCTTTGTCAGCCGATGGCGTCCGAACCCAAGTCTACGAAGCAAAAACTAGCATTTTACAGTGACGTCACTCCCCTAAATCGAATACGATAAACATTCCAGGTACGTACATATTAACTTTGAAGCCGTATAATGTGAACGACGCGACAATGAGCGGGGCAGGCGACGTGTCCTACGAGTGCCTTAGGCCATAATCCCGAAGTGTTAGCGTACGTGCCACCGCCGCCATTCGAAGATAATTCCTCCTTATAATTTCCCATGCTTAACTCGGCGTAATGAAGTTTATTCGTCGCTACTTCATTGTGAGTCGTTTGCTGCGGAGGCGGCGAGGAATGTAATCAGTTGCGAACTAATACCGTGTCGTTCGCAAAGCCCCCCTCGCGTATGGAAATGCCTCTTTGGAGCCGCCGTTAGTTCTTTTGATTGCTAGCTTCTCCTTGTCGAATTAAAACCGAGATCGAGCTTGGGTGATTTCGAGAAAATTAAAGGAGCGTTTCATTTTCAGCGATGGCTTTTTACGGTTAATATTAGTATGATTGTGGTTGCTCTCCTTGCTGTGAATTTAAGTACCCATTTATTTTGTCTTCAATATTTATTTTAATTAAGTGAATTTCTTATCAAGGTGATACAGTGAATGCATGCCAGCATCTTTAATACATAAAATAAATATCATTTGTTTTTCTTTTAAGTTTAACCCTTTAAGAAGTGCACTAACTTAAACCCTCAAAGAAAATGCAAAACAGGCGGTAGGATAGAATGCGATGTAAGATACCGCAAACGATACGCCCAAGTTCATGCACGATTGAGAACGCGCCATTATAAACTTTAAATTACGGGAATAGAATTGAAACTTTTATATCAAAGTGACTCAGAATACTATGATTAATGCATTTTAAGAAATGCTTTAGTTGCAACTGAAAAGTTTGACTCGCCGAGCATGACGGGGCAGTGCGATGCTGAGAGGATTATGTTAGAAACTGGCTTTAATGTAAAGGAAATCAACTGTATCTTAAACTTTAACAGATATAATTTACAAAATAGAAAACGCCTACATTATTTTACATTGACTCCGATGTATTTCAAAATTACAATTTTTCATAAGCTGTTTTAATTTAGTAATTATTCCGGGCTCTATCCACTCTGATTTATGCAAGTCGCCCGCGTCGTTAACTTGCACCCACTTCAATGTCACTGACTCCTTTACTTTGGCCCCAATGTATATTAAATTATATTCAATCTTAGAGGACAAATGAAATACTAACTCGTTCCTTATCCTTCCTGACAAACTGTGTAAAATGTATTTAATTAACTATAGCTCAGATTCACCACTAATATCTGTAACAACCTTCCTGAACAAGCTGACGAAGGGCGACGATGGTGCATACATAACAACAATAAAGTTTTGTCGGATCTTCTGACCATTGCAAAAAGCGCAATGTTCGTAGCGTCCTGAACACAATACGAACTTAAATTGTTCGTAAAAGCGTTATGCACTCGACGGTTTCAATTTCCTCGCGAACTAGCCATCGCAGATGTTTGGACGACATCTATAAATATGATTTGAAAATCGTTTTATGTATAACTCATAAACTTTTATCTGCAACGCGGGTGAAGCTCTCGGTCTAAACGATTCCAGTTAGTTTCCTTCACAAAAGCTGCAGACGTTTTAATATCACACCGTCGTCTGCATGGTACGTATCTGCCAGTGTAAATTTCACAGAAGCATAACGACTCGCCAGCACGCCACCTCTGCCTGGTCAAATAATACCGTCCTAATGGCTAACTATTGCCTAGTGTATTTTGGTGAAATGTTAGAGAAGCTTCGACCGTCCTTACCGGAGGTTGCGATTTAGATAGTGCTTAGTGCAGTCCACGTGCCGGAACTACTGCGCTGGTTATTCAATTTCACTTTATTAAAATACATTATTATGTTATGAATAAGACTGGATTTACTGACTGTTTTGTTTAAATGCAAATGAACTTCGTGAAATTAATGTTAGTTTGTAGAATGATTTTAATCGGTTTAGTGCAAACCTTCGCACTAAATAGTCCAGTCAGATTTTAATCTTACTTATTACAAGAGAATAGAAAATAGTACCACTAATAGTATTATTATTTTATTTCTGTTAGCCATTTAAATGAATTATAATTAGCTATTTATTATAAGAAGCGATTCAGTCATATGCTGTCATTTTATAAAAATAATAATTTGCCACATCTTATACGTGTAATACAATATTTTTAAATTCATACTTACACACGCACAATTATTTGTGATTGATAGGAATCGAACCCATGACCAAATAAAAAAAAGTGAAATGATGAAATAATATTTTTTACTTAACAGTGAAGATCGCTAACCACAATACCAACACGCTAATTAAATAAATGTGTTGTCGTAATGATTTAGATACCAACTTATATAACAAACATAATTTTAAAATACTAAGCTAATTGATAAAAAAAAATGTTTGGCTAAATCTTAATCTTCAAGTCAATTGTAAAAAGGAACTAAGCATTATTTGAAAAAGTAATAAAAAAATAAAAAGCGTTTTTAAATATAGAAATGCATATTAGTAACCAGAAAACAGAGCACCAGAAAGTAAAAGCAGGTTATGTTCGTAAATTTCATTCGGTCCTCTGGTAGGCCATGGTATCAATCAGGTCATTCTCTGACGGTGAATTTACTTTTTTTTGATCCTTCAACCTATGCAGATAAAAGGGTTAAAACTTTATGACACTGTAACCTTACTTGACACTGCTTATACATTGACGCCCGTACACAAAGATAAGTATGGGAATCACCTCAGAGTTCCGTTCAGTCACAAGGTAAAATCTACTAATATTAAAGGACAATGCCCATTTCAGTATGAAAATCAGTTTCACACTTTATTTTGATATGTCAAATACAAGTATGTATAAACTACATTATTAAGCCTGAATTTAGTATTATCTCAAATATAAACATTTATTGTAACAGAACTTGGGGTTATTAAGAAATTAAATTTCAATCTTGTTGAGAAAATAAATGTCGTTAAGTGCGATAACAGCAACGAGAAAATATTGTGACACTGACGTTAGTTTTTTTTTTTAAAAATGTTCGTGGCATCGTGTTTTTGACATTGATACAAATAAACTACGACTACATTCACGAAATACGAGTTACTAAACTGCAATATATTTTAATGTGACATAACGAGTTATCATCATTATATCATTATTATTTAATCATTTTCTTTAAAACTATGTTTATTTGCATTCAACCATTAATGGTTTATTTTATGTAATGGCAATATTTAACCTAAAATGGAAACGGTCATTGCTTTAAGTTTAAGTCGTTTTAAGATTTATTTTCAAACCCCAGGTTCTATAGAAGAGATTCAGGGTTGAAAAGTTACATTAAAATCAATAATAAATAATAATAATAACTTCACACATCTCACACACGGCTGTCTGATCCCAAACTAGGCAGAGCCTATACTATGGTAACCAGACTGCTGATAAACATACTTATATATATTTTTAAATACATACATATTATAGATAAATTACACCCAGACACAGAACAAATGACCGTGCTCATTACGCAATATTTGTCCTGGGTGGGAATCGAACCCACGACCTCCGGCTTAGCAGTCATGGTCACTAACCACTAAGCCAACAGGCCCGTCAATAATAAAAAAAAAAACATTTGAAATATGGTAGTGCTATAAATTGTGGTAGAATATTATTATTATTATTTTAATTTTTCTCAGCTACAGGCTTTTACTGTATTTACGGGCCAACACCAAGCAAATACAGTGAGGTGTGTGTTTTGGTTATGTAGATGTAGATGGTGGTTCCTGTGTGTGTTCTGCTGTTCCGTTTTCTTAATGTCCATGAACTTTCTGACTGTTCGGCATGCGTTTAATATTGCTGCTATTTGTAGGTTTAAATACACGGATTCATTATTATTAATATTATTCTCTTTATATTTTTGAACATAACCTTTATAAAAAAATTAAAAAATACATCTTTGAAAATATAAAAAAATTGTAGATCACCGAGATCGGGTACAGGGACCAAGACACCGTTGCTTAGGACTCCAACTATATACGAGCCGTATCAAGGAGAACTGCTCTCTGCATCAGACCCTTGATCCAGCCGGCCAACGTGAGCCTCTTAAGGTGTTGGTCGAGGCTCTTGGCTACCAATCCGTGAGTAGAGACGATTATCGGAACAATGATCACTGAATCGATATTCCACATATCGACAATCTCGTGAGATAAATCCAAATATTTTATTTATTTTTCTTTTTCAACTTTCACGAGATTCTCGTCATGAGGAACGGCGATATAAATAACCATTGCGCGGCGCTCTAATCGATCTATCACTACAATATCAGGCTTATTGGCAACAATAGTCCTGTCTGTGATAATAGATCGATCGCAATACAACGTGGCCAGACCATTCTCGAGAACTGGGTCGATCACATACCTGTGTAGTATGGCACCTCTAGATTTACAAGTTGGTATTTAAGAATAAGCAGTTGGTGTACGATCCTGGCAACTTGGTCGTGCCTGTGCAAATATTCCAGACGAGAAGAACCAGAAATAATATGCCTGATTGATTCCCCAGGACGGTGGTATGCCCGACAGATGTCAACCGTACCATCTTTCAGGATATATTTTCGATAGTTATTTGTCATGATAACTTCGTCGATTTATTATTATTAACATTTGAAATACTGACGCGAACATCTAAAAGTGAAACCATGAATAGGTATTCTCCTTTATTTACAAGGTAAACTACACACAGAAGTTTGCTTGGATTGTTTAAAAAAAAACACTTTTTTATAAAAACAAAATGTTAAGTGTCTCATGTCTCTGGATCATCAACAAGTATACCGACGTCAAATGCGAATAAAACTATAATTTAACACAAAATGTGGTCAGTTAAATATAGCTATTAGTAATAACTTTAACACGCAAGGACTACTGACGTTTAATTGCTCATTTGAATAAATTTGCTACAAAGATTGTCAGTTCGTACGACCTGAATGAAAAATAGACCATAACATTTTAACTGCTGATTAGGAATTTCATCGCGATTACTGTTGACATGATTAAAATAAAAACATTACATTATTCAATGTTTTACAAACTTATTAAAGTAAGGGCAAAACGCATAAAGGCAAACTTTTGCGGTTTTGTTATTAGCTTAACTCGTAACTGTGATTGTGAAGACTTGATAAACGTTTTAAAAAGTAATATCTAATAATCTACTACTAATCTACTAACTATCTAATAATAATAAATTAAAATCAGAAGTGTTGATATTGTCTTATAATAAACCAATAAGGTGTATTGTAAGATAATTGGTTAAGTACTAGGTAACTTAGTTACCAGCTCAAAAAAAAATATTTTAAGGGTCCAACCATTGTCTTCTGTCGAAGGAGTTCACCAATGCGGGTTTAAATTCCAAGAGATATTGTCTGTTCGCTAGTTTATTATAAAAATAAAAGGCTCATCCTATGTGATGATATTTCTTATTTTAATATTAAGGAAGTTGCTCTTAAGATCTTTAGTTCGAAGTTGCTTGTAAAACAAACATAAAACACAGACATCGCAATAAACATTGTTGTATCGCAATAAAGTGCGCGTTAGCAATAATCGCAATCCATTAATCCACACGAGGAGAGCTTTCCGTTACAGGCCACAAATTAATTACATAACAGTATATAGATTACAGGCGTCTGAATAATTATTACGAATGCATTATTTTGTCGTGACGGATCGTTTCCTGGTTAATTGCAACAATTCGTGTGGCTAGTAATGTTGCCAGTCATATATCATGACCCACCTGGACGATTATAAATATAAACCTAATTAACTAACGATGAAATAACTTCATTTATATTTCAAAACTGTAAACAATTAACAGTTTTATGTAAAGCAAGGATGATTCTTCAGATTAAAAATCTACTCCAATTACTTTAATATGGGTTCATTTTCTTTTTTTTTTTATTTCGTTACTTTTTTAATCGATAAATACTCAAATTATTTTTATCATGCTC
The DNA here is from genome assembly GCA_902825455.1 of Arctia plantaginis. Lineage (NCBI taxonomy): Eukaryota > Metazoa > Arthropoda > Insecta > Lepidoptera > Erebidae > Arctia > Arctia plantaginis. Next base: position 1,247,126 of record CADEBD010000312.1, on the reverse strand, counting down.
TGAATAATATCTACAATCAATTTATTATAATTATTATACTATTTACATTTCTATAAATTATCAATAAGAAATTATAATTACACATTTAATTACTTACAACTATAAATACATTTTAAAATTTGGAATACTTAATTTATTATTTTTTATTTAACATTTTTATTTATTTTTGTGTTAAAAAAACTATTATGTTCATTTATTTTCTAGGTTGTAGACGCCTCTTTGGCATAGGCCTCCCCAAATACTTTCCACTGCTTTCTGTGTCTAGCTGTTCTCATCCAATCCGATCCAAGTCTTTGTGTGAAGATGTCTCTCCATCTTGTTCTTTGTTACGCTCCTCTCCTCGTTTCCTCTCTGGTTAACCACTCCATTACTTTTTTGTCCATCTATTGTTTTCTATTCGACGTACGTGACTAGCGCAGTTCCATTTTATTAACTGGATTCTTTATCTTTTGCCCTGAATTTTTGTTATTGCTCTAATTTTTTTTTTGTTACTAATATTCTTTACTTAATGTTATGTCTAACATACTCCTGTCCATTTTTCTTTTACAATTTGCTAGTTATTCTTCCTCTTTCTTTTTCAGAGACCAAGTTTGGTATCCGTAGATTATACTTGGCAAGATCACTACTACATCAATCAAAATCATAAAAAAAATACTAATTTATTTCTTTTTACTATTATTGAAATTAAAAAAATCAATTTATCAACTACACTAAAGTAGTAAAAAATTGTATTAGGCAATTTTTTTATAAACATATATATATATATATACATTGGCACATATATATATAAATATATATATATATATATACATACACATATATATATATATACATTGTATGTCATAGTGAAATCTATCAGAAATTGTGACAAATACAAACCTTTAAAGTATCTAGGTCGACTTACCCAGTAACCCTGTATATAAAAATTTAATACTATTAAATAATGTAACAATTCTATTAGTGAAAGCTTATTTCAATGATTTATGTTCAATCATAGTAAATAAAATTTAGTGTACACTTAAAAAAAAGAACCAGTTTAATACAGTTAAATGATGACGTTGTACAAACGGGGCGCGGCGGCCTTATCGCTTACAACGACATCTTCCAGCCATCCTGGGATGAAAAAGATGTTGTTTAAAGAAAACAGCAGTTAAGGCCAATTTACGAAAAGTATACAAATCATACTTGGGATATAATAAAGGAAATACATAATAATGCATTGGATTAATTTAACAAAATCGGTAGAACAGTTATAATGTCGTGTATTTAAAATTTAAAGCCTTTATGAGAACATGCCACCATCGTAACAATTTATATTGTTATTATAAAATTAATTTGCTACGAAAACTGTTTGTCACTATAATGTACACAAAATGATTCAGTTTTGTAACATGCATAATATATAAAATGATTCAGTGTTGCGATTTCACTCAATTAATATTTTCGATTTTCGGGTATTTGTTTTGAATTTGTAAATGGTAACTGTATACGTCATTATTAGCCTAATGCATTGTAATCACTCTATTAATTACAGTGAAAATTATAAAGTTGTCTATGTTTTCATCATAACAACACATTATATTGAAGTTATAACGCAGGTATATATTGGTAGTCATTGATTTTGGTGAAGCACAATAATATAATAATATTATTATAAAATCAGTGCCTGTTGTTTATTTATTTTAACTTTTAAAAATATCTTGTATGCAGATAAAATGTATGTACTAATATGTTATTTACGAAAAAAAATTGGAACACCATCAAATTTTATTTCATTGTGAGTGAAGCACACTTAATTTAATTAAACTAATATATATGCATATCTTTATTAATTACATTTGTCTAATAAAGCCAGAGAAGAAAAATCAACTGTAACATTGAATTTTCTAGTCTTTAACGTTAGAAAATTCAATGTTACAGTTGATTTTTCTGGTGTCGACAGTATCATCATCATCATCATCATCAACAGCTTTTAATAGTCCACTGCTAGACCTCATAATAGGCCTCTCCTTAGAAAGGTGGCTTTGGCCTACTATAAAACGCTGGCCAGATGGGTTGGTATACTTTAATCAAGTTTTTCGTCTTTACTTGCGATTGAGGACCATCATTTAAACATATTACATCTATATATCCCTCATATCAAAAATATATACTTATTTTTTAAATATAAATGTTACCTTTTGATAAAACTGTATTTGTGTCAATATAGAAACAAATTCAGTAAATTTCATTATCTTAACTATTTTGATATTAACATGTTTAGAGTCTTTAGTCTTTACCAATTATTTAATCAGCATTATGGTGATAGGAATATGTTGACAAGTACTAGAGGTATAATCAATAAACCGAATATGGCTGTAGCTTATGTAATTATTGGCTAAGTACACAACGTTGTCTATCACAACCATCTTGTCCTCATTGTACAAACAATGTTCACTGCACATTGTAAACGAATAATATGGCATTAGTAGTTACTCAAAATAAGCAGTTATATAGAAAAACGTGCCTACTGAGGCAAATACCAATTCACATGAATATCATTTCATTCCTGAAAAATATCAGACAGCAATATAAATCGTATAGACAATTTGCAAAGTACTTAAACGTAGACAAAAGTTATCATTGACAAATCAATGATTGCGATTCTCACAACATGGTCATATTATCTTAGCCATCCAATTAGTCATAAAATATTTCACATCTTAAAACAAAAGTAGTAATTCTAGTTTTACTCTGTATAGTCAAGCTTGCGTGTCCCTGAGCGGCTAGACAGATATAGGTATATTACATAATACACATTTTTGCCAGTAAATATCTTTGGTTTCATGTAATAAGATACAAAAAAATTGGGCTAATGAGAACTTTATGATATAAAATTTTCATGCAAATAGCTTATGTATATATCAAAATGTCTAATTTCATTAAATCGAACTATGATCTAGTCAAAGAAACCTAATAGCGCCTATTGTCAAATATCGATGAAATCAGTGCATTTTGCCATACTCTTTATAACTATAGCTTTTGCTTTATATGAAATTTAGAGGTAAGTACTAACATAATTCAATAATATCTATCATTTTATGGCGTAAATGCGGACGGCGTTAAAGTGGGCTGATAACAAACCGCAAATCCTAATGCATAGCTCCATATTCTAAGCAATGTAAATTCCAACTCAAGCTGAATGTGTTTCTGCTTATCACTTCAAGTTTCTGCCAAGAGTCAATCCACTAGAGAAATGTAACGTCGTACTGATGGGCGACAGGAAACTTGATGCTAATTACACATTGTTTGAAACAATGATGAGATAGCTATTTATCTATGTGAAACTATGGCAAGAAGTAGACAATATTATATACTACCTAACCCTCATGCTGAAAAATATGAAACCTATATTACTTACATTATAAAAGGGACGACCGTCATAAGCGAACTTCTGAAAAAGATTATACCTAATGTATGAGATGAAGAAATATCACAATAAATCTTTAAATTCTTGATAAAGCTCATCAATACTGTCTTAATATACCCTATGTTATTAGTGTGTTTTCGATCTGAGTCTCAATTTATGTCAGGATTACCTAAAGGATATAGCACGTATAGTAATCGTTCAAAGGTTTGAGGTTTTAACAAAATCAGCAAAAAAGATCCTCCATATTTGATTGCTGCTTTTCTAACATGTTACCAGAGACACAACAAATAACATAGACTACCTTTCAGTTAAATTTGAATAATTGAAATATACTTTTACGAGGATAAGAAAGCTAGCTAGCTAGCTAGAACAATCAAAAATAAATTGATTTATGTCCAACGTAAATTATTGTAAAACGTGCGGTGACTTCCAAAAAATAGTAACCTCTATCGGTTGAAGAATAACTTTGATATTTCCTTTTATGATGAAAACTCAGTCAGTCAGTATTCTTTGCGATTTACATTACCTGTAACCAAATCATTTATAGTTTTTTATTACCATTATACATACCGTTATATTGGTTTCAATACAGTATATACCTATGTCTTGGTCAAAGTACAAACATCAAAACTATTTACTGACTACCTATAGCACATTTCACAACAGACGGCATATCACAGCCAAACTTGTAACAGTCGCGATACCTCTACAAGTCTATTAGGCTAGTAGGTTGGTAATAAATAAACAGGGTGTGTGTTCAGACCGATAAGACTGAGTCGCACCAACGAACATCGGCGGCTGCGACAGTCCCCCTGCTACTAGCGCACTTGGCACTGCTATAGGCACCTCTACGTCAATGTAGATTATAGCACTCTATTGTTTTGTTGTGCCAGGTCACAAAATTTACTCAACCGGGCCATGATGAGATTACGCCGTCTAAATTCAAGTTTAAATTTTAATCGCCGACCAAACCTCTCTCGATCAAACTTTCTTATTTAGATATTGGAAATTCCAGTACAATTTTCTTTAGTGTGCACTATTTAAACAAGATCAGTTAATTCTAATAAAATTGTTATTAAATCTTTGAGATTTTAGATTGGCAGTGTTGTAAAATGCAGATTTATTTTTTAAACTTTTTGTAAGTTCTCCTTCCGATGTTACCATTACCTCAGATACATGAAAGATAGTTGACCATTACTAGGCTTTTTTTATAAAGGAATACAAAAAAGTCAATTATTTTTGTGAAAGTACTAAAGAAAGTATTCTTAGAATCTTGGTTAAACACAATTATTCACGGTCCATTTTTATCAATCAGCCTCTTATCATGGTTGCCGGTGCATCTATTAGAGCTGATAGCCGTTGTTGCTACGATAACTTACTTAGTGGTTTACGACTGACTATGAAATCCACAACAAAAAATGTAGGATGAATAGTAAATGACTTCCCAAAATAAATTATTTATCTAAGTGGTTTATAAAGTAATCGTGGCAATCTATAGCTAGATGAGTTATTTTTCACTCAGCTTTATTTTTACGCCGAGCTACATCGACGGCCGGTATCGAACGGGATTCTAATCAATTTAATTTATCAGGGATCCCCCGGAGGCGGCCATTCACTTCATTTAATGCGCGTATTTTGCGGCGAAGCTGATTGTTTTGAACCATTCGGCTGTACGGTCCATTTAGATTAATTATTGGATTACTTAATTTCGCTGTGGTATATTTTATACCCTACTCGTTGTATAGAGAATATTTAGGAAAACGGACTATTTTGTTTTTGAATGTAATTAGATATATTGCGTAATATAAATAGGAATTATTATATAATTATACGTGAGAGAAATAATTAAACAAATTGAAGTTAATCAATTTAAAGTTAAACATGAGTATATCGATAAAATGAAAGTATTCCTCTTACACCTAGTAAGAGGAATACTTTTTTTTCTGTTAATCAATTTTCGCCTTTTAGAAATATTATTAAAACTTTTTTTTATAAAATAATTAATAATTATTAAATTTTATTAATTAATTTATTTTTTTATTTACTATACTTTTTCTTTTTTTTTTTAATTTTTCAATTCGATTTACAAGTAAAAGAGTTTTGAAGAGGTAACAAACATGAAAATAATTTGCACCTACTTCCTGTTCTCTCTGCATCACCCAATGGTTGACTGGTAGAGAATGCCTTAGGCATTAAGTCCGCCAATGCACCAAAAGTGCATGATGTATAAATAAATATTTTTTTTGTATAAATGTTTTTGTAATCTCATTTATTACCCTCTTGTGCATATATCTCTGTAACTCAACGCAAACATCTAACAAATATATTTAAAGAATACAACAAGGTCAATACATGATAAGATTTTTGAAAGAGTTATCCTCTAGCTCGAAAAGGTCAAGGATCCTTCCACCATCAGTTCAGCAACATGACATAACAAATACTAAACTTAAATACCTATATAGATAGAAAAATAAGTTAAAATACGTTATCGGGGCTGTGAAATTTGAGGGTTTCCCTGGATTTCGCTAGGATGCTATCATCAGATCCTAAGATACCCTTTCGATTACAAAAAGATTTTTGAAAATCAATCCACAATTGACAGAAATATAGCGTAACAAACACATAAAAATAATTTGTCGAATTGAGAACCTCCTCTTTTGTGTTTTTGAAGTCTACCCGACTTCAAAAACACAAAAGATTAGTAAATGTAGTGCTCTAAGTAACATTATATCCCTGAACGCTTCGCCTACTAAGATTTAGACGTAAAAACGTTAATTACCGTTAAGATTAAATAAGAAGTAGACCAATCGAGAATAAGGACGGAATTACGAGGGAACATTTGTCCCGGCAACAAATAAAGGAGACAATATTGCACTCGATACGTATAAATGAGCGAGTAGCATTTGGGCGTGATATTAATTTCGCCAGTAATTGCTATCGGTTTCCACCCGGGGCTGCAGCCATGAACCATGAATACGGGAGTTACCGCTATTTGTTCCTGACATTGCGGTTTAGGGTTTTACCTCGACCCCGCTCTCCTATATTTATTTTCTTCGAGTTTTGTCCAAACACAATAGCCAAGTGGATTATCGGGCCAGTTTCGATAGTTCGGGGCCTAACGCTGCGGGAAACAGTGGGCTTATTTCAAATAATACTAGCATACAATTAACATCACAACAACAAATAAATATTAACTAAACAAAGTTGCTTTTGTTGTGAAAGAAAAATAATTGGAACAGTAAACTATAAATGTGATATATTGTACAATCATTGCAAGTTAATATGAACACATATTTAACGACTTGATTAGCAGATGGTTGGATAATGTTTGCTACAATTTGTTAATATTTATGCATTCGGGTTTACAGCTTGTTATGTTGTTTTTATAGTTTGAGTTCGGCATTGTTATAATATATTCGTTAAAATTTAATATATTCGGACGTTAATTTATAAGACGAGGATCATAACTTTTACATGAGCATTGTCATTGTATAGAATATGCTTATTAATTGGTTACTGGTATATTCTAATTAATAAAAACCAGTAAGAAATATATTTTATTTCATTCATTTTTCTCAAATAGATCTGAGATGATAAGCTGTCATGCCATTGGCTGGCAAAATTTAATTCATTAAACGGTTAAAATAATACCTCTATATATTCTGTTTTCAAACGGATTAAGACATATTTTTTGATAAAGCATTTCGTTAGCCATCTATCAACTCGAAAACAAGACAATTTCTAAATCTTATTAATCGATCAACTGACTTTCTGTTTACTTCCAACTCTTAATTAATGCTTTTTTATGTTAGAGGGACAGGCGAGCAGACAGGTCACCTGATGGAAAGTGACCATCGCCGCCCATGAACGTCTGCAACTTAGGAGTCACAAACACGTTAAGATTAAGTAAAATATAAACATTATGTATATAAATATTTGTTGTTAATTAAGTCAACTATTACAATTAAACAATAAATATGCAATACAGCAAATTTAAAACCCGACAGTGTAATAAAAATCCTTGATTTGTCTTTACGGTTGGTCAGTAACGGGCTTACAAGCGATTCGTTTAAATTGTAACAGGATAACTGTAACGGTAACAGTATCAAAATCTCTTTATACATAAATTAAAGGAACGCGGTTACGCCTGCTACCGGCTAAGCCGTTTAAGCTCCATTGTGCATAACCGAAGAGGGACAGGAAACAACAGCAACCTCTACTGGGGAAGTAAATAAAAACAAATGCTTTAAATTTTTAAACACGTATCCACGTGTTGTTTTCGACCAGCGTTTCAACGTGTATTTTGTTATCTCTATTTTGAAAGTATAATCACTTTTTATTGCGTGTTATTTCTAAAACACTTCTGTTAGTCACAGATCACAAATACTCTACTTATAAACAAGAGGTAGAGGTTAAAACTGCTGTCACTTCTAACTGTATTATATATACGTATAATTGCAATTTTATTAAAGAAAGTCAGGACAGGTTTTAATCACGATTAGAATCTCGCATGAAATGTAATGAGGTGCAGTGTCTGCAAGGAACTAATTTATGCTCACAGAGTCTTGTTACTGCATAGTTTAATCAGCTTCAACATAATTTGGTTGAAAGTCTTCCCATGTTGTCTTAGGGGCCTTATTTCTTTTGCACTTTGGTAAGGCACGCACGCAGAATTCTTGGCGCAATGGTCTCAGACCCCGGGAATCTGACTCCTAATCAAACTTTCAATGTTCCAATGCAATGCATGACAAAAACAACAACGTAATTTATTTTTCTATTTATTAAATTTGTTTATTGTACGATGTTACAATTAGTTTTACACATTTGTAATATCTTAGAGATGAAGCAAATCGTCTTTTACAAGGATGTATGTGGATAAAATCAATAAAATATATTTTTGTAGCGCATATAAAATGTTTTTACACCGATTGGAATAACAAAAACCATTCATAAGCTTATTACCATCGTTTTGTACGAGAGAATTGAGTTGTTCCTCTTTTGCAAGTGGAAGAAAATAAGGCACGTCCCCTTAAAGATAAGTACGACGTAACTCCATTCGGTAAAGGGCCTCTCCACTCGTAGCTCGCGTAGTGGCTCCAAGTATAGGAGAGCCCCCACGTCTCCTGTATCGGTGTGAAGATCGGGCGAGATACGGGTTATCGGAAGGTGTACTGGAGGTCGATTATTAGTGGTCGGGTTGCACATAGTCGGCTTGATGCGCGGTGTGAACGGAGGCCCTCGTTATTTTCAATTTCCATACACGAACGCCCTTCTCTCTATACGTTTTCGTATACGAGTATAAGATGCGAGTGTATTAAGCCATGAATCTTATAAAGACCTGAGCTGATTTAATACGATATACGTTGCACGATTGTTTTTTGAAGTATGCAATACTAATAGAACAAGATTATTGATAAATATTTGGCTTAAAAATCTAGCATTTAATAAAGATAAAATTATATTTAAATTGTTTTACATCACTTTTGAAGCAACGTAGCTATTGGGGTTTTAATGGAACTTATAAATGATGTTCAAATCTTGCAAAAAATATCAGAGAAAAATTACCTCCCCAAAACCAATTAAAAGTTGAGATAAGACGCGTTTGTCGAAATGGTGGCAAAATTCAAATTAATTTAAGACATTCCGCATTATCGTAAGCTTTAAAAAAAGGTTTTCCGGCATACAGTATCACAGAAAAAACTCCATTATGAAACCGCTTACGTGAATTTTTAGCGAAATGGAATGAACGTTTATGTATAAATGTACAATATAATAAAAAATATAGGTGCTAAAGCATTAGTTTATATGTTGGGCATTCATTAAATGTAATATGTTTGGGATTTGAAATGACACACGGTAGATGTTTGTAAGTATGTGAAAATTCTGTTGCCAGTTAACTTACTGAAGATAATATTATAATATTAATATCATAAATAAATTATTAACACGTATTCACATTAAATTAAATTGTTTATTTTGAAACCATTTGTAACAATTTAATAAATATGTACAAGAAAATAACATTAAGCTGTGTAAGCAATTGCGCGTTTTTAATAAGAACTAAAGAAATAAACAAGTAAATTAAACCATAAGCCATAAAACGACACTCAAATAGTATGTCAATGTTATACACTCAATGTTATACACTGTCATTATCCTCAATGGCAACATAACACCTGTCGCTGCCTAACTACTGGAAACAATTGAAAAATTACAGAACACTTCACAAATTAATAGAGTGCCCCATACATGACAGTTTTTCTCCTTAAAAATATTAAGGAAACGTTGTTATTATAACACATTTCTGGCAACACCTGTAGGTAGCGGGCCGTCCGTGTACAACGAGAAAATTGTATTTCCATTTTTACAATTTCAATTTAGTATTAATTCGAGTCCCGAGAACGGTCGGGCGCGCCGCCACATGTAAAATATGGATCGGCTAAGTGAAATTAAAATGCTCTATAAATTGTGATTTTTGCAAGTCCTAAAGTGGAGAAGGCTTTTTATTATTTATCGCCTCCCGGTCGTGGCCAGTGCCCCGCTTACTGAAAATCGCTGTGTTATTATTCAATTTACTTGGTGGAAATATTAACTTCGATGTGAATAAACTTTGCATAATCATGTCTCGGTAGTCATTTTTTTATTACTCTTTATTTGGCACCTCTTAGCTTGGAGTAATTTTTTATCGCCAAATATTTGTTTGATTTGTTTTATATTCACTATTATAACAAGACATATACGAGAGTTTGAATACTTTGTTCTTCTTCATCTAATTGTAGTTCAAAGTTTTATCTAATCCGAAATTATAGCCTTAAAAAAAATATCATCAAAGATTATTGAACTAGACAAAACAAAAATAGAATAAGCATGTTCTAACCAAAACAAAACCTAGAAGCAGTCCGGTCATTTATTTATTATAAATTAATGAAACACAAAATAGAAACTACCCTCTCACTTTATCACCGTATACTTTATAGATTCATGTTTATTCACACTATAATCTTTGTTATACAGTAACTGTCATAGGAGTATTGTATAAGTGATTCACTAATACCAAAAATTGCTTTCTTCATAATATTTAAAAAGAAACTAACAGTAAATTTTATCATCAATCCAAGTGAGTATATCATTTTAACTGCAAGGAAATTTCAAGGACGTATTTTTAAGAAAAAGCTCCTGAATAAACTCGAAGGTTGTGTAAAATAAATATAAGCGTCATTAGTGTTCGTAGGCAGGTCCATCGCGCAATCAGTGAGACAGTTCGTATCGAGTGTGCTACACTCGTTTCTGTCTCTGTAGCTAGTTCTAGTCTGTGCTCCGCTGGACGGTGCTAACGTTTCACTTAGAATAGAAAGGCGGAAAGCTTTAGTAAAGGAGGAGAGAAAATTTTCTCCCATGAAAATTTAGAGTAAAAGAGATAAAATTGCTTTATTTAAACTTTTTTGGATTAAATAGAATAAAAATTTAAATTTATTACGTATTGTCGTAGTTTAAACTCGGTTGTGAAGATGAACTATTATTACTTATATAAAAGTGAAACTCAGTTTGAAATGGTAGTTTGTAACTTTTTTTATTAGGGTTTAGTGTCCTCCGATATTATAAATCTATAAGAAAACTTTATTAGATGGATTTTAAACCAAAAACAAAGTAACCATGAACCACCCCTGCTTCTATTGATATCTCAAGATTCAACCATTATTCATACATTTAATATATTTATTTACAACGAGAGGTCAATTAATCAACCACTATGTAGTTATATGGTAGAAAATATAGTGAAATAAGTATATTATTAAGTTCCTACTAAAAATCCAATATTACCCAGAATTATTTATATAACCTGTTGCGAAGTAAATAAATAAAAAAATAATGTTTACTTTGTAATCATTAATTTCTCAATCCGTCAATTTTTTTAAAAATAAATATGCTCTTTATATGGAAGCTAATTACTACACACTATGTAATAGACGTCTATGGTCTGCAAAATAATTTGAATATATGTTTACATTAAAGGGAACATCATACTTATGCTGTCTCCGACGAAGTGTATATTAACATTTTATATTCTTGTTTGTTACAGGGGCTTTGGTTTCATCACATTCGGCGACCCAGCTAGCGTAGACAAAGTATTAGCTCAAGCAACACACGAATTAGATGGAAAAAAGGTAAATTAAAAATCTTGTATACCTCGCTTTATAAACCGGCGTTACACTAGGAAATAAGGAAAAGAGAAAAGTCAAGTAAATGGCACTTGAATATTATTCTTAATAGAATAGATTGAAACAATAGTCGTATTCCCCAGAACCGGGGCAGGCCATAATAATGTCACCTGTTTCTTAGATACATAGTGTACTCGGCTAGACTACAAACCTAAATAGGATTTTGGGTATTTTTAAACATTTTATTAGTTATTTCCTTGTAATTGAACATTATAGATTGGATATAGTAGAATGGCTTAGTATGTAATACATATTGTATAGTGGATTACTATACGTCAGTGTTTAATTGTGGCATATAAAATACAAATCGATTTAATAAAGACTTATTCGTAATAAAGCTTTATTAAAAGCCTCTTGTAAAGGACGAAAAAAGTAATATTTTACGCAAAAGTTAACAGACATGGTGACGTTAATTACGGTGTTGTATTTTACCTCTCCTCCGGCCAAAAAGCCCCGACACCACCATAGTGTTAAATAACGGCAGCCTTTAATATTTACACATGAAAATTTGTTTTCCTACAATTAAATTACGCCCAATTTTAAAATTGTTCAGTTGACTAGTGGCTGGCGTTAAACGTATAGTATTTTTTTTTTAATTAATTGCGAGTATAAATGTTATCCATAAATAAACGCAATTGAAATCTTTAACATAAATGTATATCGCTAAAGCCCATTAATAAAGTATATGGTGAAAGTGGATTTGTATTTACGTTATCTTGGCCATTTGTGTTAGAGGGTCTGCACTTTTTTTCAACAGCCAGCTCAGTAACAGTTAAGCAGTCCTGATCTGATCGAACCAAGGCTTACAAAGGATCCATCTATATGAAATATATCTCTTGCCGCCTTTGCTTAATTCCCAAATTGCTAGGTGTACCTAATAGTAGTACCCTTATTGTGTGAGCGGAATCAAAATTAGTGTCTAAAATGTGGCTTTAAACGGCCACTTCCTACCCTTGTATCTATTGGCTTGAATGTAAGCAGATTTAATTAAGTCATTTATATCGTTAATTGTCCATTCATTTTAGTTTTGTATAGAAATTCTAGGAAAAGAGCTTTCGAGAATTGGTTAATTTATGTAAATGGCTAATATACTCTAAATATATATCGATATAGTACCTTTTTAAAGAATAATATATTCAACGTCTTTCATTCATGTATAAATAATAATCATTTCTGTATCTTGGGATTCAAGACACATTACGAGTTCTCATTCCAAGCATTCACTGTATACAGATAGAGAAAAAAGTCGATTACTATCGCTCGCCGCGAAATAATCCAGATAAATTACAGTCCCGTCGTTGTTTACTTTGATTAAATTGTAGTCGACTGGCGAAAGATTAGCCGAAGCCTCGCAAATCGAGCGAGAAGAGAGAGCATTTTTTCAATTTACATAGAATGAACGCGGAAGATCGTAATTGTGTTTACATTCTACTATTTTATATTGACACTTTTAGTATTAATGAGCTAGTATCATAAGAACGTCGACAAATTAACAGTTTTATTAATATGCTAACATCTTACCGCTCTAAACAATTTGGCGCCTTAGCTTCTCACACAGATATAAATATGGAATATGTGTGTAGATTATTACCGTATGACCGTAATACATTATATATTTAGCAATAATCTTAATAAAAAATATCACTTAATAATGGTAGAAGGTGTGACCATCTCGTCTCTTAATTATTCTGTTTTAGGACTGGTTGTCTTACCAGAGTGTGTTCTCACGTGCTCTACCTATAACTTTACGACCTAGTAAGAGATATAAATTTAAGTGCACGATTGTGGTCCTATAGGAATGAACAGTTAAATTAGTAATTTGATTGGCTCTCTTTCATTTAGGTACCTACGTTTGTAAATAGATATTTTATAGTCTAGATAAAATGAAGATGCATATGGGAATTAAAATATTTGTTTATTTTCATTTTCGCCGTCTATATTTAAATGTAAACCGTAGGTGAAAAGAAACTTATTTTAGATGATATTTAACTAACTTATTGCGAAATATCTCCTCGTAACGTTATGATGATGATTGAAGATGTATACGTTCTGATGAGTTCTAAAAGCCGTCGTAACGTTCAGCGTTCTTTACAGTACATTTTAGCTGCTCACTCAAAACTCGCAAGCATTGCTACTGTTTATATTTGATGTACATAAATGATATTTTTAATTAATGAAAAAAAAAATACATAAACGATATCAAAATATAGAAGATTCATGCTCGTTCACGTTGGCTTAAAGCATTCGCCGCAATTCAAGAAGAAAAGAAAAAAACTGACAAAACATAAATTATCATTGATACTTCAATTACTTTGTCTACTGTATGTCTACATGCGTTTGTAGCTGGAAATGTAACAGCAGTATATTATTGTACTGATGTGTTGAAGAATGACTTTCATCTGCATCTTTAAAATTACTTAAAAAACAAGATACCCTAATGAACTACCCGCATAATGGCAACTGGCCCATTTTATTTACAAAAGTAAAACTATAGTTAACTGTAATTTATGATTCGTCTCTTTTTTGTTATTTCACGAATAATAAATCAAATAAAATAAACGCTATAGAGATTTAAAAAGAAAGTTACACAGAACAGGGCAAAATGTTAATAGGAAAAAAATAGAAAATACAGTGTTCACTAAAGATTTGGCAGAAAATTAAAACCCTTAAGAGGATTTTTAAAGCTACGGATAATCCAGTAATTTTTTAAACCGTACGGTTTACTTTGGAATTTTATTATCCTGATATTGAAAAAGTTATGATTTATAGAATCTTGTGGAGAGGATTAAAATTAATAAAATTTCAGTGCTTTGTAAGTGAGCTGAGTTATGAAACAAACAAAAGCATTTATTTTGTATTAAGTACTATAGCTTATCTGTTTACCAGCGTGTGTTAAAAGTTTTTATTCATAATTACAGCTATTTCTTTTAACAATATTAGGTACATCGGTAAAAAGAAAAAAGTTGAGACATGTAATGAATAATCCGCAATAAATCATTGTTCATTCGCCTTTGTTATTTGAAATGTTTAAAAGTTATTAATCAAACTAAAATATTAATGCGTAAAACCTTAACTCTAATTATAGTCTTCATAATATATTCAACCAGTTAATGCCAAATTTATATTCATAAAACTCTTTACGAAACTTTTATTGATTTTTTGGTCTTAAAATACCCTATATAACTTTGTTTGATACAAATAAGTGAAAAAACGCAAAAATCATAAATAATACACTAATTGGTGCATGGCCGACCCTATTTCAGCCAAAGAATAATAATATAATACTATACTCTCGATGATTGTCTTCCAGAAGATGAAAAAAAATATTCTTTAGACACTCCGCAAACATTTGAAAAGGACCATCAGGTTACATACACTAAAATAACTTCAAACAATAGTACGTAAAGTCTATTAACATAGGTGAGGTAAGTATTTTTAAATACGGGTAACCCCTTGTAAAGGCTTACTCAAATATAAGTTAATTCGATATAAATTGAAACAGGGAATGAACATATGTAAGTGTAAACGTAAAACTATTGTTCTACGGACGTACTATGTAATTATTACCTTTATACAAGTGTAATTATTATTGTGAATAGCCTAAACCAATATGACCAATATAAAATAGAATATCTGAGCACTGATGTGTACATCTTTTAAATTTGTTTAATTACATTCATTTTACTTTTATGTCTACATCTTTTATTTATATTTTACTATTAACATCAAGTACCTTTTCTAAAGTACGCATTCCGTTTTCCCTATACCAATTTTTGGTCTCCAAAAATAATATACATATATATATATAAAACTTCTTAAAATGGGCGCCTCTCTCCCTATACAAATATCTTACTTTATTCTCTTTCACAGAACAGAATATTAGTAATGGGTAATTATATTTATGTTATATCATTTTCTATGATCATGTGAGAGCTCCTGTAAAGTCAATAAAAAAACCTTGTAAATGTATTTCTGTGTGGATAAGACTAGAAGATTTTTTAAAATAATTTCGCATCATGTCGTTACATATATGTATTCGCAAATTCTATTCAATTTAAATGCAAAGTCAAAGAATTTAATATAAGTCAAAGTTCTTTATTTTTTCTTTAAATCAATCTAATAGACAAGCTAAAACTACTTTTTATCATTAAGTACACGCAAATTCGCTTAGCAAATACTAGTAGAATATACTTATGTAATTATGTGGACAGGCTTTTTCGTGTTATATTTCAATGGAATTAAGTTACACGTTTTTAAATTATTGTCTCTTCTAGTACGATATAGTCACCTGCGGCAGATGTATTCATCATCATCATCAGCCTATCGCAGTCCACTGCTTTACACATTGCACGCCACTTAGATCGATTTTGGGCTTCTCGCATCCAGCTCCTGCCAGCTATCTTGCGCAAATTGTAACTCCACCTATAACATCATACTAAGAATATCTAGAATACATCATTATATTGTTGATGTATTTATATTAAGGTACATTTTTTGGAATACCTTATAATATAATATAATTCTTTAAAACGTGGTAGAATATTATGTGACTTTTCTAACTTTTTTTTTCCATTTACGATAGTGTAAAAAACGACATGTTAAACAATATTTAATCATTCCAATGCTACGTAATACTGTTTTTTACTAAGTAGTTTCGGGTATAAAGATCGTAATCGATATATTTATAGAAGGAAGAGATACGGTAAAATGGGGCCCAGTTGTAATGAAAATGAGTGGTTAAGGGGTGTCTAATGCCATCAGCAACGAACTTCGGTATATAGATAAAAGCGGGAATCATCATAGAAAATGTTGTAATAGATAGTACCGTCTACTCTTTTCGAAACTATATTGGTTTCCTTTTTCACAATTACGTAAAATGTTGATAAAATAGTGCAGTTATTTTAGGAGCCTGGGAATTATGTGTTATTTGAAAATATATTTCTTTTACCAAAAATAAAGCCCAAATTGGTAATTTAAATATTTTTATGGCATTTAAAACAGTCTCAGTATATAAGTATATAATATAAATTACGATATAGAAATCTATTTATTTTATTGTCCTTTTAATTATTTATGTCATTGAGTACACAAGTTAGAGAGGCATGCTAGTGATAGTTATAGATAAATAGCGTTACTTAAAGTAGCTACATTAACTGTTTTGTGTTACGTTACGGTATTTGGTCCCATTGCTTACACTTCTTAATCCAGACGTATAGGTACGTATTACGTATACCTCGACTTCCCTTTTTTCCTACACTTTTCTTTTAAAACTCTTCCCTATTGGTATAAATCGATGACTTTGACCATTAACTCTTAGGTGAGTGGAAACAGCGGTTTATGAAATATGCTTGTTTAATACTTTTTGGTTTTTGTTTTTGCCTGCCCTCTTGGGATCTATGGGGATATGGGGATTTATGGGGCTTATATAAGAAGTATAAATACGAGAAACTTCATTAATAATCCTCACATTTATAGTTATTACCAAAGACCAAAAATAATAAATATCGATTGAATATACATTAAATATCTCTGAGTACAAAAACAAAAACCTCTAATACGAATATCAGTTAATACAACTATCTACCAACATTGTACTTACATGAAATTGCTTTCTAATGTATATGTACTGTTTCTGTTCTGAGCGGAAAGGTTAATCGCATGTCTTTACATCATAAATTGTGCACATTTTTCGGGAGTATGCCTGAACATAATAGCTTTCTGAGTCATCAATATTTATTGTGAGTTTTACGATTGAACCACTAAACAGTGCACACATGGTGCCGGGTCCTTTTGTGTACCGAATCAAATATCATAATGTAATATTCCACTACTAAATAATATATTTTTTCCTTATTTTCTTTATTTCTTTATTGTTGCACATTTTCTTTATGATAGCTGTTTAGTGTTGATGTAGATTTCTTCATAGTGTGAATTTGTTCATTCATAAACAGTATTTCAGAATAGGTGTGGCTTAGAATTTGTTATCAAGAAAGTTGGTTAAAATATCATAACTCAGTTTTAGATTTTGTGAACAAATTACTCACCACTAAAACCTTACAAATCAAATTTATATGGTATAAGTTTTGATAAATTATAAACAAGTATCACAATAAATTTAATTATATATTGGACGTAACCATCTAACACTATATTCGGGGCGGATTCATCC
The DNA here is from genome assembly GCA_902825455.1 of Arctia plantaginis. Taxonomy (NCBI): domain Eukaryota; kingdom Metazoa; phylum Arthropoda; class Insecta; order Lepidoptera; family Erebidae; genus Arctia; species Arctia plantaginis. The sequence goes on along the minus strand of CADEBD010000312.1, from coordinate 1,229,329 downwards.
CTCAAGTACAACTAAACTTTCTCCATTTATATTTTATTAAAGAGGAAATATTGAAACTTATTTAGTTCCTCATCCAACTTTGTTCCAAGGCTCTTCGATTTGAAACATTTCAAAATAACGAAGTTCTTGTAAAGAAATTCTACTCACTTTAAGTAGTCTACGATTGTATTCAAATGTTGTTTGAAGAAATTAAATATTTTATAGTTGTCCTTAGTACTGCGGGAGGTAATATCTTTCTGTTTTGTGAGATTGTTTAAGCCATACTCATGACTTAAAAGTATTTAAGTTATGGGTATACTTACCCATACGTTTTACTAAACGAGTTCCCGTAAGTTAAACCTCGTCTATCTGTCGCGTTTGTAACAAGCTTGTCCCCTTTTACGCAAGTGGGATTACAATTATTGTTAGAGTAATACCCCCCTGCCTCCTCTACCCTCAGTGGATAGCTTGGGTGTATGTATGTATAATCCGAGACACTTAAAATTATTTTTAAATTTTATTATTTTCAATAGTAAAAACCGTTTTCAATTCATTTAGGATTACCAAAAAATATTTTCTGCTGATATATCATACAAATACTAAAAGCATTAAGCCCCGGATAGCTACACTAATACACATAGGTATATAAAAAAGCAAAAGATTTTTATAACGGATTTGATAGAACTGACAAGTACTAACTCTGCGAATGTTTAATATGACTACGTTTAGTCACAAAATTTAATTGCATTAATAATGTAAATAAATGTAATGGTCTACCAGATATAGTAGTAATATTAGTAATAATCTGTTTATGTTCGTTACTTTGTATATAAATATTAGTAAATTCCTACTGGATTTTAGTGATATATAAGAGTCTATAACGGCGTGCAACCTATGTCCGCTAAAATGGTAGTATTAATACAGTAGCAATATGGAAAGACACAGAAAAGAACTTGGCACTTTCATATTATTTATTTAAATTTCTCTAGTAATTTGATCATACCTGTAACATCAACGTACTTTACTTTACTTGATAAACATAATCAAAAGGTTATAGATATATATCATGGACACATAGTGAATGTGGCCACAAATGTCTCCTCTCATCTCATGAAAATGGCATAAATGGCGTTTACGATACTGTATTAATAAGTCACGAAATTTAAAATATAGCGACAGAATTCTTCGACAAATTAAAATTTTCACTTCTACTGACAATGTTCGATGTTTTTTGTGTTTAAAAGCTCTTTGTTACAGGAACACGGTAATTTTTGTGTTGATCTAAAATAAATGACCTGATTTGGAAATGTTTTTTTTAAATTTCTATAATCAAAAGCAAGTCAATAAGACCAAGGCACTCGTGGAAACTGGATTTATAAAGTTAAGCACACAAGTTAATATAATACAATGTTTTCTGTTTCATTAAAATAACAGACCACCCTAAAGAGGTAGCGATTAAACTGTCCTAATTGTTTCAGACTTCCTCCAAAATATGAAAGTAAAATGTCTGTTACACTAACAAGAACTTTTGTATAATGAATAAAGTTTAAAATGGAACACACTTTTCATTTTAAGTGGCCGTTAGGGCCTATCAAGCCATTATGACTATGAAAGAGGATCGTATTTTTTTCTTCTACACCGCCTGTCTTTGATGCCTTATCTGGAATCTTTCTACGATATGGCAACAACCAGTCGGCGTAAGAGTCAATTGAAAATATGTTTTTTTTACATTTTGTTAAAATAGTAAAACCACGCTGCGTAAAAAAAATTGTACAGGGAAAACTCTTTTATTTTATAAGTTATATAGGCTTTTATTTGGAGGCCAATTAAAAATTCCTTTTCCCGGTATACGCGGTCCCTAGGGATCCCTTTTGTCGAGGCCGGATCTGCGTGAAGGCTCTACCCGACTGATATGACTCTTAAATTTTATCTCGCGAGGTCTAATGAGACAACAAGAAACTGTCTGGAATTAACCGCGACATAGGTACATATATAAGTTTTTGTTGTGCACCCGCTGGTGTAAGCGTAATTTTAAATATTCTTAATAAATAAAGACTCAATGTTATCAATAACTGTTATTAAACAGTTAAAATAAGAAAACAAATAAAGCAATGTAAAATATTTTTTACAATTATTTTGACAGTCTACTGTACCTTCCTTAATGCTTATAAGAGTACATCTTGCCTATTATGTTTTACAATAAATTAAATACCTAACGCACAAATAAGTTATCAATTCAAGTTGGTAAATTTGTCTTTAAGAGTGCCTCGGTGCTGCAGTGGTAACGTGTGCTGATGTCTCGGGTTTGATTCCCGGGTCGTACCAAATGTTTCTAAGATCTACAAATATTTGTTTCGGAAATAAGGGTGTTTTCAGAAATGAAATATAATGATATTTATTTCTGCAAGTAACTTTTTTCAGATATTTTTACAAGTCGGACTTTACAGAAGGCGCCTGCATTTAAACTACGAGAACTATGTACGTGCAGTATAGGGTCTGATCTTCTAACAAAATTTTCATATATATTTTGATATGCGACTGTCACAATACCAATTTCTTTAAACTTATCCCTCAGTGACTGCCTATAACTGAGATTATAAATTGCACGAATTGCTCTATTTTGCAATACAAAGATACTCTGAATTTCAGCAGCATTTCCCCAAAACAAAGTATAGTATGACATTACACTATGAAAATAGCTAAAATACACTAGTCTAGCTGTTTCTACATCGGTTAATTGACGAATTTTATAAACCGCGAATGCTGCAGAGCTGAGTCTATTCGCCAATCCATCAATGTGTGGGTCCCATTGCAATTTAGAGTCTTGAGTTATACCCAAAACTTAATAGTGTCTAAAAGATCTAACTCCTTTCCATTTATCAGAACACTGGTTTTTATCTGCTTAACATTAGGTGTAAGAAATCTAATACATTAACTTTTTTCTCGTTTAAAAGTAAGTTTTTAACGATGAATATAATAACACTCTCTCCAAGGTCGTGAACTAATCACAACCTTGGAGAGAGTGTTATTACATCGTCAGTAACTGATTGCTGTCGTTTCAGTTTAAATAAAAGTGTCATCCGCAAATAGCACTACCTCCTGATTTTCTTTTATCAGATTAGGTAGATAATTTATTACGAGATGACGAGAATCAAAAATAGGCAGAGAATTGAGCCCTGCGGAACCTCCATAGTGACCAGAGACCTGAGGGACCTCTGTCCATAAACTTCTACGCTCTGCATCCTATTACCCAAATAAGAGATAAGAAGATCCAAAGCAGTTTTCCTTATGCCTTAGTGGTGCAATTTCCTAATCAATGTTTCATGAAAAGCGCAATCGAATGCCTGAGATAAATCACAAAACACACCCAGCGTATCCCGTTTATCCTCCCAGGCACCAAATATACTTTCCGAAAGTCAACACCAGCATCACTTGCCGAGCGACCTCTTCTGATGCCTAATTGTTCCTGTGTAGAATATTGTTTACACTAAAAGGAGTTGTGCAGTTTCTATATATAATATGCATATATTTACAAAAACATTTACATTTACAAACAGTATATAAGTATTCTATCAGTTAATCTAGCTTTCATAGTGCAAGCTCTGCTTAGTTTGAAACTAGATGTCCAAATTTTTTTTTTGAGAATAATGCTATCATAAAAACAAACTCTTAAGCAATTATACGATATTTGTTATTAAAAGAACTATAAGTCAATGTTGCTTTAACGTTATCGAAGTACGTATTAAACAATAGTGATTATAGTTGACACTGGTGTTAATTCTGTTGTTCGAAAACTATAAACTTAACGAAAAATCACTAATAAAATGTCCTGTCCTGTATTATGTTTTCAGAATAGGAAACGTTGTTTGACAGAACTAACCAAATTTTTTAGTGATTTTTAGTGTAGTTTAGAGAGTTTTCGAACAACAGAATTAGCACCATTGTTACAATTTTAAGAATAAAATGAACTAAAGTATTATTGTCTTTATTCACATCAGTACAGTTTTGAATTTAAGATAAAATCTTAACTTTAAAGGTATTTTTCATCAATGTTCAACATTGCAATATAAAATACGAGGAACCAAAATAGTCTATCGTGCAATCGTCGCATCGGTCAGTCAAGTGTAAAAAGTCTTTAATTAAATTCCAATGCGTATTCCGCTGAATCACGTTCACCTTTAAATGCATTTAATTCGTCATGATCATAAATTCATATTGCCACCTAACACGTTCACCGCTCTCTGCTTGAATTCGAAAATACGTCGAGGCTATACTAGTCACCGAGGTCTATCGAAATAAAATGCTTTCCACTGCAGCCATTGAAGTACGTTACGGTGCAGGAGCATAAATTTTCTGTACTACGCTATTTGAATTATTGCATAACTTGTAAACACGTTTAGACGCCGCGCTAGCAGCCTGAGGACATTTTTTTTAAAGACAAATTTTAAAATAGAGACCGTACGTTTCGATATATAAGTACATTTTGCGAGTGAATACCGTACTAGATAACATTCTATCAGTGTTTGTTATTTTAACTTTTATTGCCAAAGATTTTTTTGTAACATTACTCCACTGTCGAAGATGGTCTATAGTTAATAGCTAATTACGCCCACCTGACACCCGACCAGCACCACCTCATCAGTCAGTGTTCACTCATTGTCGACGGGTGGTCCAAGGGTGGTCCATGGATGGACTCCGAGTTGTTGACCAGAAAACGATATGACAGACATTTACGAGGGGGGAGCGGTGTGCCGCCGATGCATCGTGCTCGCGCGTGAACCACTCGCGTAACGCGCGCAGTCATAGAGTAGTCCAATCGCCGTCCGCTCGTGGTCAACCCGCGGGCGAGGCGCTCCGGAGTTGATATACGAGTAGTGAACGTATACCCATAGCATATGGAGTACAAAGAATACTAACTGCTCGAGGCGAGGCGGTGATGGTTGAATGTCGGGTGTCTCTAATGAACCACCCGACACCCGTTCGTTTGGTCATGCAAATGTAAAAACGTATTTAAATCGTGTTAAGATCATTTACGTTTTTAGCTGTCTTCTGTTTTCGTTATAATTTAACGTATTTCAATCTATGATATTTTAATGAAATACTTTGTAGAATTAACACGCTAATCGTTATTAGGTGGAGATTGCAAAAAAAGGTCTTGGGAGTTTATTGCCTGGCAAAACAACTATGTAACCTAAAAAAAAATATTGATAAATATTAAAAATATTTGATTTCATTTTAAAAAAAGCAGTTAGAGACTATTTCTAAACGTATGAAGTACCTACTTACATTATAGAAATCGTGATGAGTTTACTGTATAACCGATAGCACTAGGAATAGCAATAATTCTTAAGTTAACTTTGCGAATATAATTAGCGTATGCATCAATGCACACAAGCAAGATCATACGATAAATTTTATCTAGCCATATAGACTATAAACTATTCAATAATATTAAAACTCATTCTATGACTAGGCTAATACTATCTCTAATGAAAAAAAAAATAGTACGATAATATAACAGTAAATGCAAATTTATCTAACAGTTTAAATCTTTTAGGTTTCTCATATTTAAGGAGGTTCGCTCCGACGAAGCGTTGCAAAATATTCCTGGAGTGAAAGTTAATTTTCAAATAAGTATAACAAGTCTCGTTTAACGTAAATGCTCTTGTTATGTTATACTCCGCGTAGTTAGTAGTTAGCGGTAAGGACTAGAGCGGATACTCGGTTCGCTAAGTGATTTTTATCGTCCGACGATTACGTTCCGACAACATTGAAAACACACATTTGTGTGCCACCACTACATAATGTAGTCTCGGCTTGTTTTTGGCTGGATTACCCGTTTAAACAAACAGAGCAGCCGGAACACAAAATAAAGGGAAATACTAACCAACGCCCGCGTTATTCTTACAAAATTAACTCATAACGGCAAGAGCTCGTTGATTTTTTTCGGCCGTAATCTGCTTTAATGGGCACGGGGCCAGTCGCTTTCGTAAATCGCCTGCACGCGACCACCGCGAAATGGGAATCTTTAAATAGTGTACATACATTTTTGATGTCGCTTTAACGTCACGTCCAGGCCCGATTGTGGCAACAATTAGCGATATAACGAGTTCATTAATAATGGGTGAAATAAAAGCACTTTAAAACTGAGCTTTAATATAATTCAAGATAACAGCTGGTCGTAAACAACTGTGCCGCTCAAAAGTATAGGCTGTAGAGTATAGGTTTAGCTTTTAAATTTTAAAATACGAGATAAAAAAATATATGGCGGGGGAAAACCTAGGGAATTTAATAAAGGGATTAAGTTTATGATACATATGTAAATGTATATTGCAGGCGTAGGTTGGAGAAAAACAAACGCTTCGCATGCGGCCCCGAAATAATAAGTTGAAGTAGAGTTCATGTCTCGCCCGCCCACCTGAAGAGATTGGGGGACAGGAATGCTTAATATAGAGTCCTTTACTTGCACCGGGTCGCCAAATAACATTGCCGGCTTTGCCAGCATTACCTACAAATGCTACATTCTCTTCATGTGACTGATTTTCTTGAATTTTGCCTTTATTAGTTTAGAAGCCATTCACTGCTACATTTTAAATAATTGTTTTAAGTTGTATGACTTCAGTTAATTTATTTTGCATTAAAAAATATATTTATGACTGTTACATTTATATTATTATGTATAACTGTTTATGTGGTACTAAAAATGCTTTGAAACACGGAACATTACCAAGAGTGCGACAACCGCAGTAGCGGCTATCCACAATCCACAAACTAAATAATATACCAAGTATTTTGCTTGCATGTTTACGTTCGGCTGACGAGCATTCATTCTATGCACGAAAAGTTTCTCCCAGTCATGTCAGTTCAGAACTTCCCGAGCTCGGACATCAGGAACTGTAGATAGTTGCACAATGGAATAAAGTAACATCGGAAGCTCGTTGGAGTTAATAAATAATACAGAGCCAGAGTGACATGCGCAGAGTGCAGTCGGTAGCAAGCGCCCTAAGTCTGTTTTGACTGCAAATATCTGCAACGGATGTCTGCTGGACCGGCCGACGTAGATTGTTTGGTAACTAGATAGGTCATTGATCAATCAAACAAACAGAATTAGAGGACTGCCGGCCTCTGTGCTTGACGTGATCGAGTTCGAATGTATGCAATCTACTCGTATATATGTACCTTCAAACTCATAGTTTCTTTTTATTTTTTCAAAAACGACACCAGCACCAATGTTAATTTCAGACAAGAACTTTTGTTTGAACATGGTGGTTTTAAACTCCGCGATGTCCTGCTAACGTAAAAAACTCAAACTGCTTTTTATTAAATTGATCCTTTGGTGAAAACATAGAATAGTGACATAAAAAGCTACTAGATATCAATTCGAAAGCTCACTGTTTTCTTTTACTTTTTTAAATAAAAAATATATTTCAAACACTTCAAAATAGTAAAATATGAAAGCACAGCTCAGCGCATTCTAACAAAAGGTGCAGCACATCCAGTGAGCTGGCGTTATCATTGGCGGGACGGGGTGAGTGCGTAATCTTTGTCTCACGAGACCGTCGGCCACATTGTGCTAATGCTCAGGCTTTTGTACTGACCCGAGTTGCTAGATAAGCTTCAATTTTGTAGTATCAACAATCTGTCACTGGAAGTTTTGAACTTTGAAGTACTCATTTGGTTAACTTTATTTACTGCAATACTACAAATAAAGCAATAGAAAATACATGTTATAATTTGAGAAAGCTTTTGAAAACGTGTTTGACAATATGTGTTTTTTAACCACTAAACATGATATATTTCTATTTAGATAGATACATACAGATATTATTGATAGAAACCATGCAAATATTGAAAATTTAAATAAAAAAAATGAACGGGAAAAATCGTGTAAAGAAGACATTTTTGTGTTGTTCTTTACTTTTCATATCTTATTAAGTATTATATTTATTTGAATAATTTATATTTTTATATAGTCTGTTTTCTGATAAATTGAAACATTATTAATACCTTTGTATTTATTTGACATAAAAATTGTGTATATTATTTATATTCCCATCAGCTATTCACATTCAAAATAAACTGCATCGCGTCGACCTAGGATCGAGAATATTAGTGGATATTTATTTACCACGCCTTTGTGAAATTAATTTCTCCATTTACGAGATTTGAAATGAAACAAGCTGACGACTTTGTCTGAGTGATACATGATTATCATTACATAATTATGTCATATGGTGCATTTAGAGCGCTTTTATTGAAGAAAATACGGCAAATGATAAGCAGTAACTATAGATACTCTTACATTTTAAAACAAAAAGGAGCATTAAATATTTTAAAAGAAACAATAAAAAAATAATTTTATACTATCCTAAAACGTTACTGTCATAGTTGCCCCATTATAGGGTTTTTACAAATAATGACCGTGAAACACGCGTTGTTTTCACACACACTCAATGTTAAACTATTCAACAATATCGAACAACTAAAATGGTTAAAGAATAAAGTAAAAAAAAAACATGAAGCCCTTTCTAAACGAAGTAAAATAAGCGACGGTAACACTTAAACAAATGTAAACAAAATTAACAAGGGCATTAAGAAAAGAGAACTATGTCGTTAAGGTCCCTAGCAATTGTGGCCGACGTGTAACACACAGCGAAGGAAAAGGGCGATGAATAAAACACACGTTAATAGGTGTACGTCTAAGAACACAAAGCGCCCACATTAGCGCCTAACAAATAAGGTGCCTCTGATGGATAAGATTACGTCTCTCCTCTTTCGCCGTTTACATTTTCTACGCCAGTATTTAAGAGAAAGCTATATCTGACAAAGTGGATAAAATATATTTCGGCTGCACTTAGATGTGGCCGAGAGAGCAGCATGTCGGTTCCCACGCGGACGCCTATCTCCTGTTACGCCTAAAAAGAATCCCATTTTTTCACAGAATTAAACGAGCGATAAAATTCTTGCGACGTCACATGAAAATGTGCGTTACCTGACGTGCATATTTATGCGTGCCCCCAGTAATGACGTTTGTCGAGCGTCCACCTTAGTATGCTTTCATTACTACTTAGCCTAGTGAACGTGAAAGCAATCCCTACTTTAAAAATATAATCGGTGAATTTTTTTTCTGATCGTATCGCAACAGGATTCTATTTTTCGATAGAGTGAGATAAAACTGTGTCAATTAAAAAAATGCTACGTAACGTTGTTGGCACACTAATTTTTATCTAGGGTGATTAGGGTCTCGTTAAATCTTACTTGTGGAAGTGTACCTCACAGATTTCTCTTTCCGATCCATGTATCGTCTATGAGAGCGTCTCGTTCTTGCAATGGTATTTTCACAAGCTTACGCTAAGAATATGGGCACGTAAGTCGTCACTAAACATTAACTCTGGGTTAAGTGTGCAATATCATTTATCTTAGCTGCGACGGTGAATATTCTTCTTAATTTAATTCAAGTGAGTAGGAGCGCACGTGGATGAGGCGTGGCGCGAGCTACCGAGTTGCGAGCCGCAAGTCGCGCGTTGCACATAGAATATTTCAGGGGGAAATGGTTCAGAATATACTCGCAATAGCTCGCCCCTAATCTTGAGCCAAGTCGAGTGTTGCACCTGCAGCCAAATCCGTTCCAATTAGGAGGAGTTAGAGTGGGCGTTGCTGACTGAACAGCAAATGATGCGGTCCTCACTTAACGCTGCCGCCCGGGGCGACACTTACATGTCGTCTACACGTAAATAAATTCAGTTACCGCTTGCACTGAGTGCACGTCATTAAACTTTCTTGTCCTTAACTCAACCTCGACGTGTGACGTTTGTTAATTATCAGAATTTAACATGTTGATCGAATTGCAGGAGAATATTATACGAATATAATGTTCTCTTGTTAACTTCAGTACTGTTTGATGCTGGATTGTAAGCCTATCAGATATTGAATACAAATGACGCTTATTTGACGCAATTCAATTTATATATGATGTGGAATAGACTTTATAATCTGATGTACGTGTCATAGCTATCAAAATAATTTTAATATGCATGTTTGGTTAAAACTCGTGTTCATGTACTTTGTAGTATAAATTATCGAACAGTAAAACGATACAATGAAAATTATTTTAAGGCAAGTTACGGCAATGACTTAAAGATACACAAAAGGTCGATAAAACTGTTTGCTTGATACAAAATTTAACGTAATCGACTCAACGGTGAGTTCGTCGTACAGAGTACATAAAGTGAACATGCTCTTTTGCTACCAGTAGTGATATCCCACTAATGTGCTTTCGCCTACAATCTTTTCTTGCGATGACACGCCAAAACGTAATTTTAGCGTAACTGAATTTGTATTCTATACTCTAAAGACTAAAGTACAATTTAGTCTATATCATGATTTTGTAGTTAAGATAATTCGAATTTAAGGTCGGTGATGTCAATCTTTATCGTAAGGGAAGTTGTAGGAAGGGGGAGGTCGGAACCGGCTAGGGTGCGCCGCTGCGTCGATTGTAATCACGCAAATGGTTCCATATCGAAATGTCACATTTGTATCGATGTTATTTTGAAGTTTTGCGCAGGAGTACTATACTTTTTGGAGTTTTTATACAGTTTATGTTGTACAACATGATTTGGTGGCTGGTTTTTTATGGTGTAGGGGCAGTAAATCAAACGAGTCTTATGATGGTTAGTGACTACCGCCCGTTCACACCTTCAACTAAAGATGATTGTGATTCCTTTCTCCAAAATTAGGGGAGGGACGACTTGGATTACTCGGTGAAAAGCAATGAAAAACTTCTTAAGATCGATTTTCTGTGAAGTGGTTTAGCACATTAAATTTGCAGGTATTAAATATTCTTATTTTTAAACACAGTTTATCGTTAAAAATTAGTAGTATTAGGAATAAGCTCAGGCTCCGCTACTGTTGCTAGTTCGAGTTTCAGATATGCAATTCTAACTTTCTGGAACTATATCACACACTACCCAATTTATCCACAAAAGTAATATTTTTTACCATCCCTTTCTCCTCTTACCTTCTCTGCTTATCTAACCTTTTAATTACTACTAATTTTAACATTTTCATTTCTCTTCAATACGTGATTAGAACAAAATTGTAGTTGGCTAAATGTAGGTGTTTTATACGTGTTTGTTCTGTATGAGGGTTGACTTCTGGGATAAAAGCGTGGGTGTATGCATGTCTGTATATAATATTATAAAGAGTTATAAGTTTTGACCAGGGCTTTCTATTTGTTGTTTATCGTGAAGTTTCAAATATTGTAGCATCAAAGAACCCCGAGATTTCCTAACACAGACTAAGTCTTTCATAACGATGAAATGACTGTATTTATATATTTATGAACACAACATTGTCACATCGCTATTGTAGAGAAACCAAGTAAATTACTATTATTATATTAATATAATAATAGTAATTTAATTTATTTTTAATTTATTTAATTTTAGTATTTATTTTAATAATAATAGTAATTTTAATTTATTTATTTATAATATTAATATTATTATTATACTGTTTAGATAAGAAGTCCGTCACATTTTATAAATTCAATTACAAATAAAATAACATTGCGGATGTACAAAAGGCGTCGTTTCAAAAAGCAATTATCGTTAAACGTTTACGAAACAATAAAAAAATCACGAGGTCACGTATTAAACAGTCTTTTTGGAGAGTTTGGTTTTATTTTTCTATCGACGCAGGCTGCCGGCTAGCCACTGAGTGCGATCGCCTCCATTAAAATAACTCGTTAAAATTTATCATCGACCCGCTTAATCGCTTTAGCGCCACCATCTGCGATTTTATGATTTTTCTGCTTGCTCTGTATACTTTCGTGGTCATTTTACAACGTTTACAAAATTGCTTGCATGAGGTGGTTAAAAGCTTTCTAACAACATTTTACGTCTTCTTTGTAAGAGTAGTGATATTTTTGTGACAGCTCTCTTTATTATTTACATACGACGACACGAACTTCAAACCCTCAAGAAAAGAGCGTACTACTTCCTAAAAGGCCGGCCTCGCGTTTGTGACTCCTGAGTTGCAGACGTTCATGGACGGCGATGGTCACTTTCCATCAGGTGATCCGTCTGCTCGTCTGTCCCCTCTAACTTTTTGAATTATCTTATTATGAACCTAATTTGATGAAATAATGAAGGATTTTCTGCAGTCCTGGTGTTTCGTAGCGCACTCAGAAGATAATTAAATAATTAAGAATGTATGAATGACGCTATAAAGCGGTTTCCCTGATATTGTAATAATGCAGTCCTCTTGGGTGAAATCTTTTAAATTATTCTCTCACGCTTTTGCTTCGTAATTACGCGGACGTGGATGCCTACTGACTACGTCTATTACAAGGTGTAGGGATAAAAACTGTACCTATCATTTAAAAATATAAAGAATACAAAAATTATAGTTTTAAAAAACTAGAAAACACGCTTTCTATACAAAACCAAACTAAAAAATAGAAAATAAATTTGAAAAAAAGCGTGGGGTGCTTTTTACTATTGACAACAGGCACTTGGTTTGGTTTCCTATAGAAAGCGATATTCGATATATCTACAAAGTTTGAACGAATTCTGACTATTTAAAGTCAGTCAAAATCACGCCCGAAGGAGTCGGTTACAAACAAACATACAAGTGAAGCAAATATAAAGCGTGTAAAAAACGGCGTGAGTGGTCTATAGACGGAATGAAATTCCACAAGAAGTATCGGTAAAAAGTCTTGTTACACATTTTTCGGTCTCGCTCCCATACGCTCAGAGCGTGTAACGAGCGATAAGGAACTTCTTTCAAATTATATAATTTTTAAAAACAATAAACATAACATAATTGGTATGAATATTGCTAATTACAAACCTTGTAATATGTATCTCATTAGTTGATAGAAATTGTCTGATGAACGCGTGAAATTTTGTGTGAATTTATCTTCATTCCACACTTTTTAAAAGTAAGACTTGCACTAAAAAAATCCTACAGCGTTTTTGCAGAATGTAGAAAACGTTCGACAAAACGGTTAGCACGAGTGGAAATGAAACATTTTACCTCTAAAATGTCAAAGGTAGCTTCTTTGGGTTTATATTTTGCGTTTATAGCGGTCAACGGCGCGTCGAGATACGAGTAAAAAGACCTGCAGCGACCGCTCGCTGCCGGGAGAAAATCTGAGGGCTTAAACAGTGCCACGTATGAAATAGTAGAGCTCGGTTACATGAAAAAGACGAGAGGCGAAATCGAGTGACAGGACCACGGCGCAGGATTTTTAGTCCGATGGTTTTTTGCAGTCTGGATTTTAGAACTGGACATTACAGCCACAGAGGCGATGCGAATTTATCGTGTGGTCCATGATTAGTTGGCCTCGACGCGTCTCTCTGAATTTTTACATGTTCAAGCCAATCAGGTCTAAAAATAAAATGTATTTGATTTAAATTAAATCTTGTGTTTTCAATTTCAGATTGACCCTAAAGTGGCCTTCCCAAGGAGAGCACATCCAAAGGTAAGATTTTGAAAATGTTTCATTATGTTGCGTATAGACGTAAATTGAAAATTAAATCCTTATAATAAACTCATTCTGACATTGTATTGCCACAAAACGGCGAAACAGCGTAGTGAAGTTACGACATATCGTGACTGTAAAACAACCGGTTCAACGCGGCTTGTTTATTTTCAAACATTTACACAAAATATTATTTTAGGCTGGACATAATTCTCGCTCGCTATTAAGATGTTGGTCCACGATGCATAAATAACTAAGGGCTAATAATTTAGTATGCGGGCGGTGGTGTCGGGGTCGTCCGTTACCTAGATAGTCCTGTGATTGAATCCCCTAACAGTCTATTTAGTCCATTTCCTTTTTCTCCCCATTTGCGTGAGCACGTTTATTTAATCTTCTATACAAATAGTGTTTATATTAATAATATAATCAGTCATAATAATACATTTTATGTTTCTGTAAATATTTAATTTATAAATTTCAGTAAATAATTACTGTATGGCATAATGATGTGAAGGAAATTCAAAATTCGTTGGATTTTTCATTGCGTTCTGATATATTAAAGTATATTATAAGGATCAGAACGTAAAAAAAATCCTCTCAAATTAAAAACGACACTAAAAGAACAAATATTTTCTTTTTAAAATACTGAAAATTTTCACTCTTGTAATGCGTTAGTAATCTCCTCTGGTATTTCATTATTTGACTGGTAAAAATAAAACTTAAATATTCCTATGCTGTAATAACAAATTTGTGACTATTTGAAAATCGTTAAAAAAAAGTTAAGAAAATGGTCTAGTTGCAGTTTCTAATATTCTAATATGAACTTGCCTGTGACTACCACTTAGGTCAATACAAAGAATTCAGTATTGAGCAAAATTAGACACATTAATTTCACTCACTCACTCAGCTCTAAGCTTTATGTTTATAATTTAACGTAACCTGAGGAAAACTACTCTTTATTAAAATATTAAGTTTTGTACTAATATTAGGGGTTAAAGTTTAAATTGCCGATTTGTACTGAAAAATTGTAACTCGTTTTTTTCTAACATGTAACATATTTATTTAATAAAAATATTTACCCTCATTATCTATACATTACTGCCATCTAAGCGGAAGTTCATTTATGCCTTTACGATAGAACTAGGGGGGACCTAGATTTGACAAACTGTGAAAGCATTTTGTACTGCCTTATGGGAGGATTTTTTTTTCACTTAGAAAATTGTCCAAATCACGAAGAAAGTGGTAGTCCGTTGAGCGAGGTCTGGCGAGTACGGAAGATGATGTATGGTTTCTAATTGCATCTCCTGTAGAGTGACACCGGTTGCTTGTGCATTGTGAGTTCTTGAGTTATCATTCAACAATAATGGTGAAGATTGATTCACGAGTCGGGGCTGTTTCACTGCCAGTTTCGTCATCGTCGTCCGAAGTTCGGCACAGTAAACATTTGCTGTTATTGCCTGACCAGACTTAAGAAAGCCATCGTGAATAACACCATGAAGAGACCACCTAACAGTTACCATTACCTTTTTATTAGCTTTGATTTAGAGCACTGTTGCGGCGTTTGATCTGGGGTCAGCCATTGCATTTTTCGCTTACGGTTATCGTAAACAATCCACTTTTCGTCACATGTCACAAATCGACCCAATATTCCAGATTAAAGAATTACAGATTCAACAAGGCAACACAAGTTTCAACACGCATTTTTGTCAGCAAAATTAATAAATTTTCCATAAAAATTTCAATACCAATATTTCTATTTGTAAAACAGACTATTAGATAAATTCAGAAAGAATTAGATGATCATGAAAAACACATTTAATGTCACGAATAAGGAATCCTGTACCTATCGAATATCGACGGGCCTGTTTGTCTAGTGGTTAGTGACCCTGACTGCTAAGCCGGAAGTCGTGGGTTCGACTCCCACCCAAGACAAATAATTGTGTAATGAGCACGATGATTTGTTTTGTGTCTGGATATAATTTATCTATGATATGTATGTATTTAGAAATATTTAAGAATATTTATCAGTAGTCTGATTACCATAGCACAGGCTCTGCCTAGTTTGAAATCAGACGGCCGTGTGTGTGATGTGTGAAGTTATTATTATTACATTATATATTATTATAGTTTCAACACATTTCTTTCTGCAGATCAGTCAAACCATGAAGCACCTATTTTTCATATTATTGATTTGATGCAAATGAGTTAATCTTTTAGGTAGGGTAACTTTAAACCATGCCGGTAATTCCTGGATAGTTTGACTCAGATCGGCTACCACCATCTCCTTCAATTCAATGTTTTTCACGTGTGTGGGCGGTCTTCCACTTGCTTCATTCTTCAAGTAGAAGGATCCATTACGCGTATTAAATCATTTTAACTAAAAACTCACGGTGCGTTCATTAGCAGTCTCCTCTGAAAACGCAGCGTCGATACTGCGAGCTGTTTCCGGCGCGTTAGTTTAGCGTCGGAACTCGTATTCAAAAATGACTCCAATTTTCGAAGTATCCTTATTTCACGTCTTACTGAATAAGAAAAAACATATTTTTTTAAAGTAGAACCTAGAAAGTAGGTATTATGTGAAAAAAGTTTCACACGAAAATCTCACACCATGAAGGTTTTATGTCAATTCAAAGTATCTATTACTATACAACGGCAATTTTCTACTTTAATCCCTATTATTCGATATTAGGATTTATCGCAATTATCGTTAGAACAGTAATTTTTAGCTACTTGGTTATTTCTGTGTATTTGCACGTCATAACAGTATAGTATAGATTACAATTACAAATTCAGCTGACATTTAAAATAACTCTTTACAATTCTTCGCCCAGCTAACGGGAAAAAATCGCGCTATTTTACAAATTTTTGGGTAACATAAAATATTGAGCTCACAATAGTAAACACTAGTTCTGCTGCTCCGGCAAGTGTAAGTTATCATTAGTGGGTGCAAGCCGCATTTAATGTAAATTGGCGTCAAGCTCGCCGCTCGCCCCGGCCGCATCCCAACGTTTTTACATTCAAGTATCAGGATACTTGAGGCTTTATTTGACCCCGCACAGAATAGACGGTAAGCTCTTGCTTTTGTGTTTGCACTGCTGAATACTAGAGTGTAGTCAATTGATAATTTCCACCCGTACTAAACCCACGCGAGAGAGTTTCGTGAGGTGAAAATGAGAAAGTTGACGGTGTTGTTTTGTATTAACATTTATAAAACTTGAATATCTCGAGGTTTTTCGCAAAAACTGACGTTTTTTAAAGAAATTAAAAAGAAGCGACTACTTTGTATGTAGTAGTCAGCTTTTAACAAAATAATCATAATATATAATTATGTTTACATGTTTATTAGGCCAGTGCAAACTGATCGAAATATCAGGCAATTAAAAAATGGATGTACTTAATATCTATCGTGAGTGTGTTAATTCCCGTAAACATAATTAAATATCAAAGAAAGTAAAATAATCACAAGTATTATTATATATTATTAATATAATTTTAAAAAATTCGCCGTTAGTATCGGCACGCTACTTCCTCCTTTTAATATGGACATCAAATGTGATGGATGGTTTTAAAACATCACGTTATATTACTCTATCCGGGCAGCCAGTGCGGTGTTGCGTGGCCGGTCAAAGGGGATGCCAGCTATGCGAATTACATGAATACATTAAAGGAGCACTGCCTCGTACATGTTACACTGTAATGCTCACGAATAAATTTAGACCATGTTCCTTCATCGTAGCACTGAACGGCTACCATGGAGATATGGAAATTTTGAATCCGATCGATCGCTTAGCTTCAGAACTTGCCTCAATTTGATATAAAGTAAATTCGAAAAGTTCTGCCAAATGTTTGTTGACATAAACAATTCCCAAAAATACCAAGATAATATTTTTTTGTTCGCCTAATTAATTGCTATGATAAACGACGTACAAAAGCGGATGATTTTGTCAGTGCCTGGTGGGGGCGAAATTCAAATTTCTGATTATCGTTTGCCGCCGCTTCTGCTTTCCCTTCTTACGCAAACAATGGAAAAAAGGGGACATTGCTTTCAAGGCGCAAGCTAAGAACAAAACAAACGAATTTTTAATATCGTCTTTATCGATAATTGAGACTCCCTGGAAAACCTCTTATTTTGAAAAGTTTTTAGAGACTGCAAAAGAGGAATGGTGAAGGAAAATGGAATTGGAAGAAAAAACTTTTTTCATCTTCTTTGTTTGACATTGACAGTCACTAAACTTTGTATTTTTACTGTGGATCTATTTAATTTAGAATTGATTCAGCGGTATTTAATTGTCCAGTCAGCATCTGGCAGATGACTACGGCAGATATTAAAATTTTAGATTTTTCAAATCACTCGCTTATATACCTGTCTAATCTGGATTATTTGTAAAATACTGCCGTTCGACTTTCTTTATGTTAAAGCCAATATTTTTTCGGTCTGTCACAATTTAGCCGCTTTTCTTTAAGACCTTTATGTTTAATAAGTTTGGTGCAGATGTTTATGACCATTATTTAATATTTAATAATAGATAAGTTTAATAAGGTTCTGCCTTAAGTGTAGACGAATAGAAAAGAATAAAAAATAAATTAGGTACGTTGCAGGTGCATATGAAATCAAGTAAAGCCGCGAGCTACATTGCCAACCTATTATTTTGTAGTACATACAATATGCAGCAAAGTTCTTGCAAGTAAATACCGGTGGGTAGTAGGATGGGGATTGCAGGGGAACAAAGGCTAATATGTCATCGTGGCCAACTTAATTGACGCGGTTTCCGCAGCAACGCGGCGGAACGCAGACGTCAGCGTTTCCTCCGCTTACATATTTATATGGAGCGACTGCATTGCTCTCCCTCTGCCATGATATAATACATGTATTATTTTAATAACCACAAATACTAAAATTAGTTCAACCAAGTTTAATTCTAAACTATTCATGAGTCTCAAGAAAAATGAATAAATTTTGCATTAAAATTTCAATACCAATATTTCTATTTCTAAAACAGACTATCATATAAATGCAGAAAGAATTGCATGATCAAAAACACATTTTATGTATCGAATAAGTAATCCTATGCCTATCCTATAAACCTTTGAAAATAAGTATATTGGAGAAGCAAAATACATACACGTGTATTGTGTCTGATGTGTCTGTCTTGAATTTGAGTTCTACACCTTTCACTGTAGTTTATTATATAGGATTTCAATTAATAAGCTTTAATCGACCTCAAAACGGTCACCGAAATCGGAGGCATTTGTAATCACCGCGGCGTGAGTTTATACTCTTTAATGGACTTTGCAGAAGTAGTTTCAACTCTACTTACGGCTAAGATATTTGAGGAAAAACTACCCACCACCTACCGCGGTAAGTGGTGAAGTTGCCGAACTATGGCAGACGTAGAGGGTATGGGCGGCGTGGCGTTGCGCGCCCTGGCGGGCCCACTTGGCACGATTTAACGTGTTTCATTAAAACGTTTTGTCGGTGTAATCGCAAGTAATTTAAGTGAAGAGAGCCGAGCTTCCGACTTTGCAAGTATTTTGTGTTTTCTTTTTTAATTACTTCGTTTTAACTTTGTTGTCGGGCTTTTAAAAGTTGACTGACAGCCAAATAACGAAGTTCTTTATAACTATTTAGGGAGGATTTAATGAAATTGTAAACTTTTATGGCACAACACTTACCATTCGGCGGCATCGAGATATTCATATACTTTCTTTACTGTATTGGTTCTTCATAACCCTACCTATCCTGTATATCTGAGTGAACGCTTTGACTATCTTGTCCTCAGAAGTAGAAGTTGTATCACCTCATCTTTTCTTCTCCTCCGAACTCCTTCTCATAATTCAACCCGCTATGACAAGTCTTTCACTGTATCTACGGTGTGACTGTGGGATTCTCTTCCCCACTCAATACGCGATAGCCCATTCTTAAGTGTTTTTAAGAGGCGAATCAGGGAATTATTCCTGTGTCAGCAGTAACAGACTAATATATATGTGTATGTAGGTATCAGGTATTTATAGTTGCATTTGGTTATTAATGTGATGTATGAACTTGTGTTATATTATAGTTTATTTACATGATATTCGATAATTTCGTTTATATTTCTATTTTTATATATATTCAGTTGTATATTGTATTTCTGTATATTTTCGTAAATTTACTCTATACACACGACTCTTTTGTTGTGCTATCCTCTCTTCACTCTAAGGTTTGCTCGAAGAGAACTCAATTATGGGTTAGGCTCGCTTCTGTGCCCACTATTCCTTGATGTATTTGTTTTATAAATGTTTATATTATGTACGTAAAAATAAATAAATCAATAAATTGGTATATATCTATATAAATATTTAGATAGCCACATTCTATGTCATCACCTGAAAATTAACTGGTAGAGTGTGCCTAAGACTTTAAGTCCACCATACTGTGAG
Source organism: Arctia plantaginis (assembly GCA_902825455.1). Taxonomy (NCBI): domain Eukaryota; kingdom Metazoa; phylum Arthropoda; class Insecta; order Lepidoptera; family Erebidae; genus Arctia; species Arctia plantaginis. The sequence continues at coordinate 1,209,444 of CADEBD010000312.1, read as the reverse complement.
TGCGTAAAGAAAATATACCTATCTGACAACAACTTTAAGGCAATTCTAATTAACAAGTCAAGTTTTAGAACTTGACTTCCAATCACCAAATATTCCAATTACAAGGTTATCCTTGTGATTGGAATATTTTAATATTATATTACAAATAAAAAGCACTTTAAAATTATTTAATTAACGGTTAGCGCCATCGCCGTCTTTTCGTAATAAAAGTATATTACACGGTAAAAATGGCCTATGCCCAGCAGTGGACTGTTAAACGCTGTTGGTGATGATGACACGGTAAAAATATTCAATTAAATGAAAAACATCCATGTCTTTCTTTACATAGCAAATAAAAAATATACTTTAATAAAGACAGCACAACACAGATGATTTATATTCACCTTTTTAAGTAAAACACTGTTTAAAAGTGCAAAGTGAATATTTTATTACACTATGTTTAGACACAAATTCAGTATTTTAATACTCACGAAAATGATTTATAAATTTACACAAATAGTAAGGCCACAGTTGTTTTTCATGAATATTTATCACTATTCAACTAACATCATTTAATTCGCAACGAGAGTAATGTTGACAGCATTCCGTTTGAGGGTAAAGTATAAACATTGACGTACTGGTATCACTGAATATATTTATTTAAGAATGAATTCAGTTGACCACTCTATGTTTTTCGAAATACTCAAAAAAAAAAACTCGAAAAATTCAAAATACTTTTGGACATACATTTAAAGGTACCTACTAATTTTGATTGTTGTATTTTACTCACAATTAAATGTAAAGGCAGTAACTTCTGTATAACAAACAAGCTATGCTTGTAGAACAAGGCTGTGAATGATGTAAGCGCAGCAGGCTGTGGTTTCGGAACTTATGCGCTGTTGTAGTAGTTATGAGCCTAGCCCTCCATAAGTCACCCCTATATTCAGCACCATGACGCCAAAGGTGTACGGTTAGTTTTTATGAGAGTAATATTTTTTGGAATTAATACAATTATTGTAATATCTAACATTTTATTTTATTTTAAAAAGACAACTTCCACATTAGGAATATATCCTGTGTCGCGGGGTATTTACAAATATAGATGAGACGGACACAAAGAATACCTAGACTCAGAATAAGAATTTGTAGATCACACAAAGTGTCTTCAACAATACTCAGCGCAGAAGGAAGCGGCGAGGTGACCGCTTAACGCACTACGCCGTTCGCCATTGTTATTGACCTCTACTTTATAGATAAATTATATTGTTTTATAAACAATTCAAAGCTAATACAGAGACATTGAAATGTAACAATAGGAAATGATAATAAAATATTTGATTTATTTTTTAACTCCTCGACATAATTATGTTGAAACTGAATTACTACTATTTTAGGTTATTATCAAGTATGTACACGGTACTGCAGACGTTAAGCGTTTATCAGTGCGGTCTTTAACATTGGCAAAACTACCATACTCTGACGTTGTTATTTACAGAAATAGAACATTAGGCATGCGAGGCTGTTTGACTGCGGTTGTAGATACTGTTGTACGGTAGTGCACAAAGCTAGACTTTGAAGGATAAATACCAGTATTATACCTCACGTGTATATCGGTATATCTTAAGAGGTAACTATCGTCGTTTCTCAGTAAAACAAGAAAAGTAACATATTTATACAAGAGATTATCACCATCATCATTATCTCAGAGATAAAACGTCCTCTATTCACCTTGGCCACTTGAATAAATCTAACACAAAATCGCACTTTGTAAATCTTCGCATATTACGTCATAACGTGTTTTTAAATGATAAATTTCAATAGTCAGTAAACATAAAATATTTTAACCGATTTAACTTAAAATTATTTTATCTATTTTTCTTTACAGCCACGTCTGTATACTCTTACAAGGGAAATGTTGACGGGCCTGTGGTTAGGATCATGACTGCTAGCCACAGGTTGTGGGTTCAATTCCCACCTAGAACAAATAATTGTGTGATGAGCACGTTCATTTATTTAGAAACATATAAGTATATTTATCAGAAGTCTAGTACAGGTTCTGCCTAGTTTGGGATCAGTTGGCCTATAATTATAGGAAAGGGTGCATTTAACGTTAAATGTCTGTGTAAAATAAAGGCATTCGAGAGTGCCATTAACACTTCAACACTAATGATGTAACCATGAGACCGTGTAAAGGTAATTCGATAAACCTAGTCATAAGGAAAATAACATAGGACAACGCTGGTTATTTTGTCAAACAAAGGTTTTTATAGATTACTTATTTTATACCTATTTTACTTAATTTTTAGTGACGTAATGTCTTAGGTAAGGTATACCTGAAAAAGTAATCGTATGAAAGAAGAACATAGTAATATTTCTCAAATGTATCAAAATATTCAACATCCCATTTAACAACACAAAGTCACCAAAAAGGGACGCAACACACAATATTGAGAGGGTTACACTGTTAATAACCATAAACATTCACAGTGTCATAACAAACTCAGAAATTAGTATATAATTCCCATGACCATTTTGCATAAATCGCAACGTTAATCTAAAACTGTTCTGGCACTTAGTTTATTTTGTAACTTTACAAATAAAATAACAAAATAAGTGACTATTTACCACCCGTTATCCGTCGTACTCGTAAAGAAAACAAAGCGGACTGCACGCTACACTTCTGCTGTAGCGTGACCGAAAACAAAGCGGACTGCACGCTACACTTCTGCTGTAGCGTGACCGAAAAAACCGCGGTTGTTGTTAACTTTACTTACATTAACCTGATGTTGACACACAGAGCATTTGAATCTGTAAACTTGATCATTTGTTTTAGAGATAACAGATAAGCGTAATTCCTAAATAAATATACCTAAGTGAAATTCATTTTTTTTACTCTACCTTTGTTTTACTTAAGGATAACTACAATGTTTTGTTCATGGGCAACAATTTTCATGAAAATGAATCTATAGTTTTTTTTTTTATTTATACTAAACTACATTATATTTCCATACTTAACTAAAATAGATTTCCATCTTTAACAATGGTCGTAGTTACTCGTGGTAGTAAACTACCAATTATCTATTGAAATAAGTCACTTGTATAATTGTGTATAATTGTGACGATATAAAACTGAGTTTAAAAAAATGGAGTAATTGTCACAGGCAAACTTTTCTGATTTTCTGAATTTAAATAAATATTTAAAAAATATTTCACTGCTAGCTTTTGCCCGCGGCTCCGCCCGCATGTATGTCCGTTATCGCGGTAAAAAGTAGCCTATGTTACTCGCTGGTAATGAGCTTTCTATGGATGAAAGTTTTTTTTTGTTATTAAAATTCAACTAGTAAGTTAACTTAGTATGAGGTATTATAGTTTGTGGAAATCTTTAGCTCTTCAGGTCTAATCATTTTTTTTATAAACTTAAATAATGTCATAACATACTAAATTATTTTTATTAACTACTTTTAGATGTTATCTTTTTTTTGGTAAGAAAGAAGCACACTTAAGATTTTCTTACCTAAGTTACTCCTAAAAAAAAATTGTTAAAAAACCGCAAAGCAGTATAGCAGTAGCAGAACAGTATAGACTTATAGCTTCGGGATTAAATAGCAACTTTTTTGAAGTCAGCAAAAAATAAACAACGTTGAAGCGCATAATAAATAAAAACCTGAGGACGTAATAAGCGAAAAGTATGCAACACTTTATAAAATATTATCTCCAAAACTGTGAGACGCAAGAATCCGGTCATCTAAAGCAAAAGTTTCACCTACAAGTGGATAGCATACTTCGTAAAGAAATTGCATTTAATCATGTTGAGACCTCATAACTTTGCTTCCAGTTCGTATATTTTATGAATTTCGAACATGCTTCTCGTCAACAATTACTTTAATAAAAAAAAACTTCTTATTAGGCTTTTACGACAAGTACTTTTGTGAAATTAAAATGTTTGTTGAAAGTATTCGATCAGATCGGTCGTTGGGTAAATTCTGTCCTGCGTGGGAGGCATTGAAGTAATTTTCATCAGAAGTTGGTTAAGAAGAAGTTTGTTCAATTGTATCAACTGTATTGCAATAGTTGGAGCGTCTATTCTGTATAGTTTTTATTATCAGGGACCGGTGAACAACTACACAGCTTTCTTTGAACGAGATGTCGTTGAAACTTTTAATTACGTGAGTAAGTGTACTTACAGATTTGCTTGACAAATTATTGCTTTCATAATTTTTTGGGACAAATGTTAGAAATTATAACGGGTCGTACACAATTGATTTTGCAAACGGTCCATTTAGGAGTAAGCAGTTATCTGTGCTTGTTATAATAACCACAGCAGTTATAAAAACTTCATGTAAATATCTGATAACTTATATTTTTGTTTAACATAGTTTCAGCCGACTATATGACGGAGAACATGTAATCATCAGCGCCTAAATAATAGCAGTATTAATTAATAACTTGAAAGTCAACACCCTTCACCCTGTCATTAGTTTGAACAGAGTCACACGAGTATATCAATCATTAGTTGCGTTATCGTGTTGGCACACGACGTGCCTTCAACCAACTTCATCATCTCATGTTTATGTTATTTGTTGAATATTTTAGCGAAAAGCCCTAATTTCATTCATTCAAACACATGTAGGTAGAGTCATTTCGGCGGCGCGTCCATTCGCGGCTACCTCCCGCCACCGATGTTATTTCCAACTTTATAAAAAATTACGCACCTTTGTTTTCTGTCCGAATTTATCGTTGTAAACTGGATTTTAAAAAGGCTGGGGATCAGTGCGGCTTTGCGCATGCCCAAGACCGTTACTTTTCAACCCGAAATTCCTAACCGCGAATTTAATATTTAATCCCACCCTTGTCTAGAGCATTTACCGGCCGAGTGTGTCCCGAAATACTTTCCCTATCTACGGGAGAGGCATACATTGGTTAGGAACAGTTTTTTAATCGCTCGGCCACCACTTGACGTGCGGTCGTGATGGATGGCGGCCTGTAGCCGGGTCACGTTTTGTCATTTTATTAATACTTAAATTGGTCACCCGTGACGCGGGCAAAATGTGAAGAGGACAAAGCTTAATACAACACGAAAATATTTTTGTTGCAGCTCGTTTCTCCCACGTAAAAAAATGTTAAACTAAAGTTGACTATAAAAAAATAATTAAAAAGATTACTCTAACCATCCTTCTTTTATTTTATGCACACATTTTAGTAAATTAAACTTAGTAACATAATATTTATCTTTGGATAAAATGCTCTTTGATAATGTGAACATAAAATGTTTTACTGATGTTATGAAGAAACAACTCGTTTATACAGGATCGTTTTATTTACAAACCTCAGTGTTCTGTCCGGTGTACTAAGATAGCGGCACCTAGCCGTACAAGTACATACATATGTCATAAAACATATTAGTGAAGTGAATTAGCAAGCGCAGTTCGCCTTGGGTTAATGGGGTGTCATAGCATATGATGGGTAGTCCGCCTTACGAGTTACTAGCTCATCAGGAGCACGACGACGATCACACCGCCTCCCTTTTATTGACACTAAATTTTACACTGAAATATGAACTGTAGTAAACTGATGAAAAGAACAGGGGAAGCTTTTAAGCTAAAATTTTGTGTCATTTTTCTGTATTTTCGAAATTTAAGATAAGGCAGTATTTTCAGATGAACAATAAAAATATCTCAAAACAGGTATAAGCGGTTCTCAAACTAGAATAATGTAGGTATAAGCAATACGGAAATATTCATTTATTCATTCACATTTTCCGGATATTCTTTATGACGGAGGTAGAAAAATTATTCGCTACTTATTCCGAGTGTAGCTTTTTACATATCTAGACGTACTTGGCGATGACTACTGTGTAGCAACTCCGATGAAGGTACTCCGATAGAAGTGTTTTGATATAATATTGTAATTATAAACTTAAGCCAGGGAAACTTAGGTGGGCCTTGTAAATTTCAGTGAAAATAAAGGTACTAATGTATAGATGTTTATGTAAATCGGTTGTTGGTGTATTTATAAATTAAATGACAAAACATATCAGAAGTTACCTTAATACTACATTAAGGTAACTTCTGACAGTATTGAAACCAGGGAGGGTAGGGTATTGTGTGACGATAAAATGTAATGTTTTCTTACACAGGTCTTCTAATCGTTGTTGAATATTAATGCACCTAAATGAAAATATTTGTACACCAGAAATGGTAGAATGTAAGAACATAATGAATATAATAAAACACCTAAAGTATTATGTTCTAACAAATAAATGTATCTTTATCTATCTACATTTATGCAGTGTTTTTCACTTGTAAATGATCTGGATTATAAGTCCTTTAATGTTCTTACAATAATAGCAAATTAAATCAGTATGTATAGAATATATTTTTACTTTTAAAAAGGTGTGAGTAAATATTACTATATTTTTAAAATACCCCAACTTTTATGAATTATCTCTCCTATTTGTGACATTTGATGTTAATCGCCTATCATCATCATCCGCCCACTGCCATCCACTACTGAACGAAGGCCTCCTCCATGCGCTGCCAGCCATCTGCTATGCCTATTTATACAATCAAAAAATATTTTCTATGGTTTACTTTAGAATGTTATTGTAGTATGTTTCTAAGTATTCTTCTTCCTTCAGTCCTTGAGACTTGGGAAATTTTTCATAAGCTGATGTCTTGAAGTTGATTAAAAATTAGCTTGCACTAATAGATTAATAGACAGACAGGTAGATAGATGAAGCGTGTTAAAATATAGACAAGGCAGGACGGAAAGTTTTCCATAACAATTCCCCCCCTTTATTATAAAAATATTCGAAAAGTTTTAAGCATAAAACTCTTTTAATACCAAAACACTTTACAAAGACATCTTTGATATAACACGCGAGTGTGTTGTAAAGGACTAATGACACGTCATCGCACGAGTCCGCCCACACGCTCCAACGATCACCGAACACTTCTCCGGTAATAAGTTTATCGACCATCCAGACTAGAGCTCATTTCATCTTTTTAAGCGCTCGAGTGGATAGCATTAATGTTTTAAACTAGCGCTAGTTAATTTCGAGTCAATATACGAGTATATATATACAGATACGGTTTTCTTTTAATTCTTAAAACTAATCAGTTTGCATTTTTTTTCATTGTGGACACAACGGCGAAAATTTCGCAATGTGTCGTTTGTATATTAATTGGTAGGTTGGTGGAACAGTGCATTTAATTAATTATTATTTTGAAGTTGACACTTATTTGAAGTCAATTAGGGTTGTAGTAACCTAGAACTACAAAATTTATAAACTTCTAATTAAAAAACACAAATATTTCTAATGCAGAAAAGTGTTTTATTAAATACTCATGTTTACTTGATCATAATATAGCTGACAATAATTAAATTTGTGGACAATGTAGTAAATGTATGTATAGAGCAGACGAGTCACCTGATTTTAAGTGACAAATCATTGCCGCCCTTTAAGTGGCTCAAAGAACTCTCCTCTGGTATATAACTCACTTGGTAAAAGCAAAGAAAAGAATAGGCCTCACAGAACATCGGTGTTAACACCGATGTTCTGTGAGGCCGGTTTATTGCTCCTGTCGTGTTGTGAGCTGTAGCATGGCTCTCACACGGTGCTATAAGCACTTGTTTATTCTATTTTACCATAAGTAATAAATAAAATCGCTTTCAGTTCATTTATATAAACGTTTTGGTTCAGTTGTAGTCTTACTATTTCCCCTCATCAATAGGCTAAATTAAAATAAAATTGATTGAGTTAGTATCTAACAAACTTTCACATTGCCAATATTAGTTCACATTGTTACCACCTGTTTCTCGAACAAACATCCAAGTAATCTATTTAGCTTTTAACGGTTATTACTACTTGGCCGAGGTCACGAATTTCCTTGCACAAAGGGCGCTAAACTTGTGTAACACATTTTGTCAGGCTTATCAATTATGTACCTCTCTGACAGACGTCGATACTAGTTTCCTTTAATGGATACTATATCGCTACCGTGTTAGTCAGCTAAACCTTCCAACGTTCCTCAGTAACATTATCCAATGATGATCCCTGTTTTCAAAGGAACCAGAGCTCCAAATTTCTGCTTGTTTGCATGAAATCGAAATAAGAATTGCATCGAAATGCTCGCCAACAAGATAATACAATCTGTACCTCATCTTGTGTACAATATAAAACTCTCAACCTGCAAAGTAAATGCACCTTCAAAAAGCGAAGAGTAGCAATCTAGCGGGGAATAATTTTTCCGTGCGATTGCGATGCGATGTTTTGGCGCATCGTTCGACAAATAGCCGCGCAGCGTCGTAGTCCGCAGGGTGGTTTGCTGACGCTACAATATCTGCCACCCGCTCGCAGAGGCACCGGCAACTAGAAAAAAATGCAGAGATTGGCGAGGAGAACGCCGCAGCCTTGGGGTGTCGGCCGCCAATTCGCCACGTTGCAACACGAAGATTGTACCGTCTGTTTTGTTTGCCTCTTACCTTCTTATTTCCGCCTGGAGAAATTGTATGAAAGTGCATCTGACTTAAAATTGTTATTTTGCAACTGCCTAAAAATTTTAACTCTAAAAATAAAATCCCCGAAGAACTCAGATTACATCCAAATTAATCTATACTAATATTATAAAGCTGAAGAGTTTGTTTGTTTGTTTGTTTGTTTGAACGCGCTAATCTCAGGAACTACTGGTCCGATTCGAAAAATTCTTTCAGTGTTAGATAGCCCATTTATCGAGGAAGGCTATAGGCTATATATCATCCAGCTAAGACCCATAGGAGCGGAGCACCAATGAAGAATGTTTCAAAAACGGAGAAAATTTATTACTATTGAGAGACGCAGACGAAGTTGCGCGGGTCAGCTAGTACGTAATATAAAAAATAAAAACGTGCGCACGTACAATTCATGCCTCGGCTTTTTCAGCCATAAATGATAGTTAACGCTATCTAGTTAGTAGTTAAATAGCTCATTCTCATTCTTGGAAATGTTCCCTAACGTAATAAACGACAAGACTAGAAAGCTTCTCGTGAAAGTTGAGAGCGTATGCTATCTCATGCAAATTACGGCAGATTTATCATAAGACGTCTCCGTAATTGCGACGTGAGGAGATATGGCGGGAGCGCTTAAAGCCACTCTCCAGAAAAAAGGCAATTAAAGGGATAAACTGGAGCAGTTAGGTAGGGCGTCACGCTTGCGATATCTCTGGAGAGGTTGCGGCAAGTCACGAGAGTAGAGCTAGACACGGCGCGACTCCACCGCGTGCGTGCCCGCGCGCCACCCGCCCTCAGACCCCACCGAACATGTAAAGGGCGTGGAGCAATATCATAGACTACAGACTGGAGACGGGGGTGGAACATCCGCCACTGACGCTATTGCACTTGAAGCTTTACAAAGCTAAAAGCAATACAGTTATTTGATTTAAGTCGGGTGTGTACCACCGCCTTCCGCTGGATTGTGTTTGTTCTGGTTTGGCAGATGTCAAAGTTGTATGTTTTGAAACAGAGCCTCACTGTTGTTTGCAATGTTTGTTCTGAGAATGATTAGGTATTAGTTACCTATGGGAACAAACATTACGTATATTGACATTATTGAATATCCGTACTAACAGACTAGTGCATAATTGATGTACATTACTTATATAATAATTATTTAGTAAGTGACTAAGTAGACATAAAAACCCATAAAACAATTAAAAGGGGGCTATATTTTACCAACATGAACTTTGTTTGCTTTTCGGTTTAACTATTATAAGAGCTTAAGACTTATGCAGTCGCTGACAATCTATATAACAATCGTTGTTTAGAGACATATGATTTGAATTATTTATAAAACAGAATAATAAATATTTTTATGTAAATATATAGCTATATGTCAAAATTTAAATGGACTTCATCCTATGATCAAAATGAGATCTATATATTTCGCGTATGAGAACGATATGTGGCATTCAGTACGGTAATTAATGCAAATCATTGGTTGGACGTGCGATTGATTCCGTACTAGCGGAAAGCCGATCAATTACGTTAATGAGCTCCTGGATCCATATCGCTGACGCTTCAATATTATGCAAATGCCTACGTCTATTTGCTGAGTAAAGGAGATCATACACGACCTGTTTACGAATACGTTCAAAGTTTCTCTAAATACTTCAAGAAAATATAATCCAAATTATTGTTTTGTAAATTGTGTAGTATCAAGAACAAATTCTAAATAATAAACATTTGTCAGAAATTGTTTATAAAAAAACTCACGCTCATTAGCATTAGCGCTCACGAGCATTAGAACAAAACTTCTCGTCGGATTGTCTGCACCGACCTTAATACTAACGGGCATTCCCTAGATATGCACCTTTAAGTTATTCCTGCGCAATTTGTCGATTATTTTGTATCCAATCGGCTGTAATATTTTAAGGGGAATCTGCTTTAATGAATCTCGTTTGTTTATGCTGTGCTGGTTCGTCTTTGTGTGACACATTTAGTTGCAGAAACTTAGGATAAATTTAATGTTTATGAAATATTCGCATATATAATTAATATCTGAATTTCATTTTTTCTTTTTTTAAAGCTACTCCTGCATTAGTAATATGTCTTAACAAACATACATGAAACAGACACATAGAACACCCAGACTTTGAACAACAATCTGTGGGTCATACAAATTGATGTCCCATGTGGGGATCAAACCCACAACACTCAGTGTAGTAGGAAGCGGCGAGGTGACCGTTTAACAACTACGGCATCTGTCATGATTATGATAAGACTAAGTGCATTTTAATAAGCAGTATTTATAAAATCTAGTTCTATCTATTTTGTCGCTAACCGTTAATATATTGTGCTTAGAAGATATAAGTGATAGTAACTACTTTTCAAGTTCTAACGATACCATATCTGTAACATTTTTGTTGATTTAATTTCCTTATGCATGTGTATGTACTTAGTAAATTTAACAACACAACTTAAAACATAGGAAACAAATGTTGTGTGTACTCTATAAAAACAAACGCTAGCAAGAAGTATAATTAAACAAAAAAAGTTCTTGAGTTTACCGTAAAAAGCTTTACAGTTTATAAAACAGATTCAAAAGTATTGAAATATGCTTTCAATATACTTTCAACACGAATCTGTGTCGCACTTGACTGTTTTATGTTTCAAGATTTGACATACAAAACATGAATGTCGCTTTACATTTAAGCTAAAGGTTGCATTGTAATCGGATCATCCGTCTGTGTGAAACACACTTCGGATTAACTAGTTTCCCCATGCAGACGCACTTAGAACGGATTAGTTACAGTCAACCAGCCTGTCACAGACAGTGAACAAGGCTGGACATAGGCTGTCTCTCTTTTCAATGCGATAAAATAATAGAATCTTCATCTTCATAATAACAATGCTCATGCTTACTGCTTTTACCCTTCGTTACCAAATAATTTAAAAAAAAAAAATCATAATTCACATTTAGAACCTCAAACTTTTGAACCCAAAAAGTAGGTTTAATTTCTTTTAGTGCGTAATGTCTATATGTAAACATTATTTATGTATGTGTGTGTGAATGTATAGTTTTATATAATTTATATATTTATTTTTACACTACTGTAGCTTCATTACACCTAGGCTACCCATTGTTTCTTCTCATCTACTGTCGATTTATCCATCCAAAGATTGCCTATAAGAGATTTTTTTAGCAATAAGGCGGACCATTGTACATATCCGTCTGTAATATTTGTCTAACATATTGTAATTGTTATACAATAAAGAATATCTATTCTAAAGTCCGTAGAGTCCCTAAAGACTATAAAACAGTTTAGGTATATCTAAGGATACAAATTTATTATGTAAGTATACTAGTATTTAAAGGCGGCGGTAACCACTCACTATAATTTGAAGCGAATAATAATTTTCTATCAGGTTTTGAACTATATACTCTTTTACACATTGCAAAAAAGGTCAAAGTTGAACTAAAACTTTATTAGGCCTAAATGAAAGTGGTCCTATTGCTTGGAGAAAATCAATTCCGCGTAAATCGCATTTACTATTCTCGACGTAGGAAAGGTTGTTCTGATGGCAGTTATTCTTAAAAATATAATAATTTTGTGACACAGTTGCCTAACATTTATTCATTTATGTCAATATTCAATATTTAAGTCTGTAATTAATTAATACGAAATAGTATCTACTTACGTAGTATACGAGTACATAGTATTTTAAAACAATTTAAAAACGTAATAGGTACATTTAATTTCCCTAATTGTGTAAGAAACAGGTATGATATGAATTTTATAAAATTTTGTAATTTAAGACACTTTTGTGGTATCCCCTTAAACTAAAAACTAATAATTACAATATAGGGATATTTATAAACGACGAAGCTAGAGTTTAATATTCCAAACTATGATATAATCATTTAATTTTTATCAATGAAAAATTCAGCAAGTTCACAATACTAAATAAATCGTCGATGATGTATATCAAAGGTCTCATGACTGAAGGAAGTCAAGCTTTGGTCTAGATCACATATTTTTCAAATAATATATTAATGGACACGAACTTGAATTTGGTGATATTACATTTTGTAAGCATTATAGTAATTTGTAAATTTTGCAAATTTATTTCGTGTTAGTATTTAAAAGGTTTACTTTTATTATAGTAGTAGTATCACAAAACGTCATGACATCGTGAAAGTGACATAATAAATGCAGCAGTATGTTTCTAACCGCCTTCCAGTTCTATTTACTAGTCAGCGACTAAAGACACTGGCGAGAAAAGTAGTGGTAAAATAGTTCACTACAATTTCACTTTAACTGCACGGTTGGCGTAGTGGTTTAAGCGGTCGTCACGCTCTTTCTCTGCTTTGGGTTCGGACCCAAAACACTCAATTAAATAAAAAAAGAAAATGTAAAAAAATATGTTAATTAAAAATTAAAAGGAAATTTTACTATCAATTAAGTAACCATATTACCATCTTATTTGGTATTGTTATCATTTTTTTAACTTTTTGTGACCAAAAAGAGACATCAATTGAGCTACTTTAGTAGTATTCACTTCTGTAAACCTTTTCACAAATATTGAGTTTTCACTGTTCACTGTAAACTTTACTTTATCTTAGTAGGCCTGTATGAAAAACTATTTACTCTAAGCATTTATTTTTAATCTTCTCTGTGTTCATGTATACTAAAAACAGGATTTCATTACTATTATCTGGCACAACAGATAGCTAAGTATAATCTTCGCTAGTGTGTTGCCAGCCGTATTCCATATCGTAAGCCGATCAATGGCTAATGAGCCCTAGGTGTATCGGAACTGTTTCAATATTATGCTAATGCTATCAGCCACCTGAAAGCCTCGGTCGTCTCCGTAACGTTATTTAACGATAACGAAAACGTTTCTGATACAGACACATTTTATTTTCATAATTTTAATAGCGGTGTTTTTTATATTGAAGATCATATTCTGTTCCGTGTTATAAAACCCCCTCAAAATAGGATAAAATAGGAAAACATACAATACTTACCAACGGCAAATATGATCAATTAAACCAACCTTCATCTAAATTGATGTGAAAATGTGTTAAGAAATTTCTTACAATCTATTATATCCTTTCCACTGCAATATTGGTAAAGAATAGAAATGAATTACAAATATTTTTAACTTTAAGAGTACACCTTGTGACTCTGTAAATATAACAACATGAATATGCAAGAAGATAGGTTTGATGGACCAAATAATATGCATTTTTTTATTAAGTGTGAATATAAATAAAACGAACGAAACTTCAAAGAGTTATATTATGTTCTTGTCATAACATAATGTCATAAAGCTGGCAGTAAAAAAAAGACGAAAACGCGAAGTGAGCCAGAGGATCAAGTCTGTGCTTTCGAAGGACTTTACAATACGAAGACGAACTTTCGAATATACAACACATTTTATTAATATTATAAGGTCATTTGTAAACCCAAAAATAAGCTTTATTTGAAATTCCAAATTTTAAGAAGGAAATTTATGTAAAAGATAAACTTACTTTCCTCCTTCCTTTGAGTTATGTATGTTCTTTTGACAAACAATCCATTAATGCTAAACTACAACTTCCAAACTTATAAAGAACTTCTAACTTCTACTGCCTCCAAATAAGAAATATAGAATAAATCCTGAGAGTAAACATCAGGGCAATATACCTCAATACCGAAAGCGGTGATTGTGCCCACTTACAATATACCACTTATGTGCTATAAACTGTATCATACAAATAAAGGACTACTATAAGCATTCTTGTTGGACGTAATATCATGTTAGTAGTCATAAAAAGTACGCGGATTGAGTGTAAACAAGGGTGGGCTGAGATGTAGGAACCGCAATGCACCAAAGTGACGTAGTTCCTTGTAGGGTGACACTGACTAGCTCGTTTATCAAAGTCAATATCGGCTGTCGTACATGTAGGTTGTGTACTATGCGTGTGTGCCTCACATCATTGATTTTGATATGCTTCTGTCGACTGGTGGCAGCAGTTTTTCGTGGTTTACTTCCAGGCTGTCATGATAATCTAATATTCCGAATTTCTCATTGTTATTTTTTCTCAGAAGTAACATTTTGGTGATAGTTATTTATCTCGGGCTAACTGATAAACGCAAGCTCCGCACACTAAGTCCTAAATAAAATTTGCCCAAACATAAATGTAATTACCTGTACATATAATAAAAAAATAACAATACTTATTATACTAAGTTATGTTCTTGGTATTAGGAGCGCTTATAGCATCAGAAGCCGAAGGTCAAGTGACACAAATTCAAGTCAAGTGAAAAAATAATAATTGTAACGTAAAAAAATACAATTCTTATTACGATATACGATACGATACAGTTTATCTGTTTCAAGGAATACAATTGTTTATCTCCAGTATTAGTTATTTTAGTATCCCCAGTTAGAAAACCCATGCCTATGAAAGATAGCACCACCGACTTATCAAATAAATTATGACAACTTAACGAAATAAAAAATACTGGGTTTATATTAAATATTGTAAAATAAAATTATAACTAATTACCCGAGAGTTCAGCCTCTCGAAACTTCCAGTCTTAATAACATGATTAATCAGTCAGCCTTGTAGGTATTCGTGAACGTATCAATATTACAGGGACTTAATAATCTGAATCATGTAAATAGAAAAGACGGTATATGAGGAAGTGTAGTCGCAACTTGTGTCTTTGTATCTTGGATCATCTTTGTCCTGCTGGTGATACGTTCAATGTTGTTGTATCAATAGACAAAAGACGGTATATGAGGAAGTGTAGTCGCAACTTGTGTCTTTGTATCTTGGATCATCTTTGTCCTGCTGGTGATACGTTCAATGTTGTTGTATCAATAGACACGTTTTAAAACGTACACAGTCCAAATTCCATATTTCGAAATACTGAGAGCTGGGCGGTGTCGAGTACAACAAATCCTGATGGGATTAATTCTCGGACGTTAACGATTTTGATTTCCTCCATCGTTAATGCTACAAAACTTCCATCCCCATCACTTGGATACTTGGGACTCCACCACTGTACAGTTTTTAAGAAATGTTTTGGCTCTTACAATCAACTTTTAAAATAAATTATCACCTGTGCTGTAATTCCAAACCTTCAAACCTTCAGGAAAATCTGTATTAAACCACCTCAAAGTCCTGTAATGCAGCATGCACTCTTGAGCTGCAGGTGTTCATGGCTGGCAGTAGTCACATATCATCATGTGACATGCCTGCTCGTTCTGTTCATGTTTCACAAATATTTTTTAAGCTATTGCATAGCTTCTATTGAGGGCCTCGAGCGTGGGGACCGAATCCAGAAATTCCGTAACGAAAAAAAACCTCACGCTAAAAACAAAACAAAAAACAGTACCAAAATCAAATGCTGAACGTCAAAGAAAATTTCGTCAACATAATGCAGAAAAATCTTACATGGATATGTAATTTGATTTAATAATAATATTTTTTATTTATTTATTTAAAAACAAATTGTAATATATGCTTCAATATTTTTATTTAATAAAAGAAAAAAAATTGTTTTCTTATCGGTCACCACGCTCAAAAAGTGTAACTTGAATTAATATCAAAGAAAAAGAAATACTGCATAAATAAAATAAATAAATAATTATAATTGCATAAGTTGATACAAAATGCTATGCAATAGCTTTACCGCGGCAGTCAAGAAGGTATTGCAGATTTATATTATTATATCATATGTTTATATAAATAATTATATTAATAGTTATATATAATATTTTAATACGATCTAAAAGAGTTTTATCAAAAAAGAGCTTTACTTTATAACTTTCTATAACCTCCGTGGTCACACTGAAAGTAGTTTAGAAAATAAAAAAAGGAATAATCTAGTCTGTTAATGTTTGTTTGTTGCGTTTTCGTAGTAGTCTCTCTTATTTTCTCTCTGTATTATAATTTTTCATTAGCTGCTTCTCTTACTGGCCTATTCTAAAAACTACCAGTGTGACGTTTTGATACATTCTGAGACTTAACGTTAACTACAAAAACCTAAATAAAATGATAATTTACAAGTTTTTGTATATTCAAAATAGTTTGAATAGAATAGAAAAAATCTGTAAGATAAACAAATTAAAAATTGTCGTAGATATTTCATCAACAGCCTATAACAGTCCACTGCTGGACATACGCCTCTCCTGATAAAAGAGTTTTTGGCCTACTATACCACGCTGGTCAGACAGGTTGATATAGGGCTTGTTTCAAGTTTTCCTTCTCTTTGCAGTGCTGTTGTCCTGCGTAGTGTACTCCCTTAGTCGGCTCTCACGACACCTACGGGATAAATAGGGGTGGTAACATGCCGTATTATTATTGTTATTCTAAAATATATCTTTAATAATTAAAGTTTATAAAAAAACTATATGACGTAAGAAAATTAAACACAATAATTATATTACGTATAATTTATATTAAACGTAAAATACTGTAAAATTTTAAAAACCTTTCTAAATTTTATGAGGCAGTAATAGGTATAGCAATGTTATGTAGGTAGTATGACCAATAATTTTTTTGACGGTTAAAATAGTTCTAAATGGTATCTGCAGCTTTTGAGGAAAAAATCCTTTTATAATTAGAATGATGTGAAAAACATCATAGATCAAGATATATACATGTTTGCACACAAATCAATGTAACCTAGGCTATTTTTCGTAAAAAACCTGTTTACATAAAGACCTAAAATTATATTCAAAATGAATAAACTGAATTTCTTTCAAGGTGAGATGTTATGCTAATACCATAAGTATTATTTCCCTACTGAAAAAAGTTACAGAAAACACAGCTTTCACGGAAAATACATTAGAATTAAAATTTGTTTATACGGCCCACTTCAAATTGAATTATAAACAGCTTTTCTTACTAAGCTAAGTTCCGTAGCTATCACGTGTCGGGAAACTTATTTGAATAACAACGCATACAATAAACGCTCCCGTGCATAACAGCACGAAGGCGTTTGACAGGAACAGAATAACCGGTCCCGTATCACAAGAAACAATACAACGCGCAATACTGACATAAATCAAATTTTTGTATTCGTATGGACTCAATATTTCTAATATTAAAACGCAAGTCACGACAGGGTCGCGCGTCTCGCAAGATCGCCGACCGTACAGTCTGCAACTATTAAAAATAAAGAATAGCGTAGCGTATTTCAGTTGTCATATTTCACGGTTTGGCCAATGCTGTATAAACACGTTCCCCGTTCAATCATCTAGCGATAGGCGGCGCCGGTGCGAATAAATCAAGTCTCTCACTTTTTCACCTGCCACACACAAAAGCTTTCGCACTGAAACTTGATTCGGGTTATTTCTGACGAAATATCAGCCTATTTGTTATACTATTGATACGGACGCACGTGCGCCGCGTAAGTTTGTACTTGTTGACGAGAGGGGATTGAGTGAAAATTGCTTTCCGACAATGTGCATAGAATTTAATGGTACTCGGTGCCAAATCACTGGGATGTTATGGGTTGTCTTGATTAAAATAAGTTTGAGGAGTGATGTGCAAAGATATGAAATTATATTTTTATAATTTATATAATTATTATCTATCATAAATCTATGTATAAGTAAATTATTTGAATATAGAATAATGTGTAATTACCATTTGAAATAAACAAATTATTGCGTATATATACTAGTAAATTAAATAAGAAAGCAAAGTGGTTTGTGTAACGCACTGCTACACCAAAGGTCGTGGGTCTATTCCCGCTCAAGTAAAACATTTATGTGCATGGATATTTAATGTTTGATTAGGTCTGGGTGTTTAAATGTAAAATATGTATGTATTAACAAAAATAAAGTATTTGTATCTAAATCAGTTGTCTATTACCCATAGTACAAGCTCTGTTTTTTGAGAATATTATTATTATAAATAATATAATAATAATACCTTCGTTCAGCAGTAGATGGCAATACGCTAATGATTAAAATAATATTTATATGTATGGTGTATTCACAAGACACAATAAGTAGAGCTCGTAAGAACAGACACACAGCTGCTTACTCCTAAAAGACAAAGGTATTGGTTTCTATATGTATGAAAACCCTAACAAAGTACTAAATTATATACTTTACACATAACGCAATCAAGCTTTACACAAAAAGCTTGATTGTATTATTACTATAAAATTAAATGTATAGTATACAAACTATTGTACAACTGAGAAAATAAAATAATAAGGAGCAGAAAGATAAACAGCTTAAAATAAATGTAAATACAGTATCAATGTTCTAATTTCAGAAAATCCAAAGTTTAAACATATATTCTAACTTAAGTAAACCAGCAATTTCGCTCGTAACACTTTAACTTAAGTAAAATACAAAAATATATTCAACAGATATTTAGATTTACTACAGCGCTTATCTCGTAATATAATTCATTTTTCTTCAAACAGAAATACTCCGTAACGTTAAGACGTGACTTCCCTATGCATGACGTAAAAATTCTTTACTTTATCACAAACATAACAATAACTCAGGCAAGTCGTTGATACTGACGGTGTATCGCGCACCGTAAATATCATACTTGAACACCTTCAGTATGTAATAACTCAATTATGGGGTAAAAACGTGTCACGTATCACTGGTGATAGCGCAATCTTGGATCACGATCTAAGTGAGAATCGGGGCATCTCAGTGTGGCGTCGATAAGTGCCTCTTTAGACTACGTAGCCTCTTACGACGGGGCCCGATAACGTAATCCGAATCGACGTGTATTGTGCGTCACCGCGATCAAGCCGTGCGCCAGGCACCAAGCGGACTGTTCCGAGACTCTATAATCTTTGCCGTAAATGGATTTAATGCAAATTTCTTCACGGCCGTTTCAATGGACTGATGAAAATTGTTACTTTACTCCTTTTGTGATATTCAAATAAGTGTTTGTTGGTGTGGGAGTTGCTTTTTACTAGGTTAATTCTCATCTGATAACATAATCAGATGCATGCGTTTACATACACGAAATACAATACATCCCATATTCGTTTTATTATAAGAACATTTTTTATTATTAGTTCATTATCGCGCATTACACGCTCTGAGTGAATGGGAATTAGACCGAAAAATGTTTAACAAGACTTTTTTTCGACACTTTGCTATAGTACGCACGCACTTGCTTAGATCTTTTAAACTAAACGACAGATTTTAATGCGGTTTTCACCAATAGTGAGAATGGTTCAAGAGGAAAGTTTATACGTATAATACATGCGTATTTTAGTAGCTAAAATAGAAGAACTTTAAAGATTTGTAACATAAAACATGTTTTTGTGTGCTTACATTGCAAGCGCAGGCTAAACCTCGTAAGGTTTAGCCTGCGTTTGCTATGTAAGCCCAGCACAGTTAGATTGCCCTAAATAATGTACTATGGAATGGTATATCTTAAAAAGATCTACAAAAACAGTAACCATTTTTATCTTATAAATTTTACAAAAAAAAATATAACTTATTTACGAAGCTATTTTAAAGAATACATTATTATTCCTTATTCAATTAAATACGTTAGATACGTTGTGCATTTAATGTAGATTAAAATTGCTCTTTAAAGTATATCATTAAAATGAATATTTTAGAAGAAATTAGCCGTAAAGTGGCCGTCGCCGCGTTTGCCATCGGGCCGAATTGAGCGGTATAATCACTAGCGTACTGCCCCGGCTTCGCACGGGTGCAATGTAGATGCTACTAATACTACTAATGTGGTGTCAGTATCGAGTAATTAATTAAACTATTATTATGATAGGACTATACCACAGGACATCTTTATATGATACAATTATAGGCCCGCTCCGATCCTGCCTGTCGCTGCTACCCGGAACGATAAAAGATAAAAACATTTTTATCTTTTATCTTTTGGTTATCCTTGGAGAGATCATATACCATCACGGAGTTTTTTAACCGACCTCAAAAAGAAGGAGGCTCTATAGTCTACTGTATGTGTTACTTTTTACTACCGATTACTCCGTCAATTGTTTACCGATTTTCAATTTTCTTTTTTAATAGAAAGCGCATAGTCCTGAGGTAGTCTCATTGTCACAAAGTCAAGACCTGATGAGGGGATTCCAGGGCAATCAAGAGCAACCCTCAAATTTTGTAAACACGTATTATGTGTTTCATATATTTTCTAAAGCTATTCTAGTATCTGCGACTGGTAGTCATTATCTCGTGTTGATAAGGGGTACAACTCCTAAACGGTTAGTAGTTGGAGGATAGTTCTTTAAATACCATATGTATGTTTATACTTTTAGTTGTATTCTTTCAAGTCATTCAGGTGAGCTGATGATGGAAGGTAAAACTCCTTAACGGTTAGGAGTTTGATGGTACCTTAAGATGCCGATTTAGTAACCTGTAATGTACAGGAAATAAAAGACATACAAAGCTGAGGGTTATTTTAGTAACCTGTACTACATACCTAGCTTATCTTAGTGTTCTAATTTAAATATTTACAATTAGTCTTAATCGTTGCTTTTTTTGACTTTGTGTGGCTCTAAGTCTCAAAGAACAACACCATCATTATGCCATCTTTACGCGACTTAACATAACCTAACATAAACATTGCATTTGGAAATTTTGGGACAGTGCCCTGGAGTTTATGCACCGTAACCGCCCAACTGAGGATTAGCAGTAGCATTCTCCGTTCAACATCCCCGTAGCTTTTAGTTGCCTGATAGGTTTATTAGGAAACTAAAAGCTTAGGGGTTAGTTGCCAACGGTTATTGACACAGGCACTTTTAATTTTGTTTCAATAGAGTCTTCATCATCTATCCATATATAACTTATATAAAAATGTAAAGTTGTTTTGTGTACGCTTCTAAAATTAAAAAAGTTCTGCACCGATTGGTTTCAAACTTTGACACGATATATAACAAGCTTCAAAGATGGTTTTGATCTACCACAATGTACCACAGCGAAGCGTGGCAGCCAGATTCTATTTGATCACGGCGAAGGGTAGGCCATTCAAATTTGGATAAGATACTTGGACCAGGCCCTTTGGTAACAGAAATGTTGCGTCTAGACATAACTCTTGAGCCTATGCCCAGTCTCAATACGTGCATTAAACGACCACAGATATTCGCTTCAGCGAGAATAACATTTGAAGGTGCTCGTTTTCCGTAGATTGCTGCCTTTCGCGACTTATATAAAGTAGTTCAACCTACTACGTACCTATGATTATTTACAAAAATATGGAAAAATTAACAATTTTTAATAAAAAAAGTTGAACCAATTAAGAAAAACTTCAAAAAAAAACTCCCTACCTAAAATCACTAAAAAGCGATTTTTTTTTTCGTTATATAATGTGCGACTTTTTCTAACTTATTAAATCTAACTTTACGTAGTAACTATAACTTACCTATTCTCTATAAAATTCTTAATGAAAATATAATATGGTATATAACATATAATATCACAAAGCGTAGACCCCTCAAGCCGTTTTTTTTATTTGTATGACTTTTAAAGGATTTGCCCTATATTATATCCGTTACTGTTTTTGAAAGTAAAATACAGATGGGTTATGCTTCGTTTCTGTAAGACATGTGTATAGGATATAGTAAAATAAACATCGTGTAAGCAAATATACGAGACAACACATTTTATTGCTTATAGTAGTAGTGTTTTAGGAATTTCGTGAACGTGGGCTTCCTTACAAGCTTCAGAAGTTCATAATATGCAATAAGGAAAGAGTTATATCAATCGAATGACTTGTTTTTCTGTGATATATAAAAATTGAATGTTATCCTCAGAAAATATAGGAGAAGACAAGTCAGATTCCTATAAAACGAAATTTATTGCGTCAGCTTACTGTCTTTATCGTTTTTCGCAGTGGTGAAAGAAGAGTAATACTAATGTTACAGAAATTACAAACATACTGAAAAATAATATTATCCATCTCCTACATTTATAATTTTATTGATAAATAAAAGTAGAAGTATGATCACCAAAGCTTTTCCTGGGGGCACGGTAGTGCCCCTGCCAAGACGAGCCAAGCGCAGTGCAAGGAACCTTTTCTCGAAGCGCTTTGTCCTATTTTGAACTCTCACAACTTGGATTTCAATGATACTAGATAAACAAAAAATTCGGTATATGATGCCAATAGTGAATTTATTAAACAAATAAAGTTTCAATTGTATATCTCTTATAATTTAAATTTTATTGATATTTAAAAACCCCAACTTCCTCACTGACTCCCTGATGACCATCAAAACTCTTAGGGTACTTTTGGTACCTGAGACGGCATGCGGTAAGTAGTATCCGAGGGGATTTCCTCACAGAAAAAAAAGGGTACTTCCTGATACCTGTAAATCTGTAATTTGGTATGCAAGCTAGTATTAATACAATAAAAATATCAGAATCTTGGAACTTTTACTCCTCCAACCCCTTAAATGGGGATGGCAGTATCGAAACGGCCAGCCACATACTTTAAGTAAGGCGTAGAGTTAGTCAAGTTAGGGAGCGTAGACTTAGAATCATAGCACATGAGCTCTGATAACTTTGTGTTAGTGCTAGCCATATGGTATCGTCTTAGCAACATTTTATATTAAAATGTTTTTGATGGAATAGTAAAAATTAAAACACTTAATTTATACAATTATTATAAATCTATTGAAGTCGCCTAACGCAGGTGCTTTTCATAGTTTTTTTTAGAAAAAATATTTAAATTCGAGCAAATGCACTTTGATACCAAAAACTTGTTAAAACTCGGAAATATTACAATTATATTACAAACTTCAATATAAACTAAAATGAAAGGTTATAATGCATCAAGTCAAATACAACGATCAGGGAGAAGGGCGTACTTAACTGAGTAAGATTTACATAAACACGGCTCTGTCTTGAGGCTGTTATCGTTCAATTAAATAAGATTTTGCGATCCAAAGCCACACCTGTTACGTGGATTGAAAATCTATTATGGTTTCTATTAACAAATGATTTTCGTTCTAAATTTAAAACTTTGATTTCATTTTGTTTCCGTTAGGATAACTTTGATTGTGGAATTGGTTAAAATAAAACACTCAAAGTTTAATTATATATCTATGCTGAAAAACATAATAAGGTTTTATGAGAACATCTTGCGCAGTTAGACTGCTTACTTATAATCGTTTTCATTTGTTCGAGCTGTTAATGTTCAAGTAATGTTTAAGGTTTCAAGTCCAACTTTTCAGGAAATTAGTTCGAGAAAACATTGTGATAACCATTTCACTTAACAAAATATCACAACATTATGGTATCGCTTATTCAATTTCTTTTACAAAAAATATAGGCTTGCAATTTTCGTATTCCCCGTTAATATTTACGGGCCGCTGTGATCAATCTTGATTTAATAAAATGATAATGACGTCATCAATATGGCCTCTTATGAAATTTCATCGTGTTATCGCGAAGTCTTTTCTTATTTTAAATAATATTAAAGAGTCTGACGTAACCACGGACGGTGATGGAGACTTTTTGAAATAAAGATTAATTTAAAATAATTCGAAGTTTAATTTGCGCCATTTTCATTTCGTATAATAAATATTGTCATAGTTAATGCATGCTGTTATTGACAGGTCTATATTTAAGTGGCGAGGCAATTTTTTAAATTATTAACTATGGATTGAACGTGTTTATTTAATGGGTCTTATTTATTTGATAATAGTTGAATGTCACCTGTCCGTTTTCTTGTTTAATATAAACTAGTGTTGGGCGATTGATCGTGATTAAACGGTTATTAATTCCTAATTAACCCAGAGAAGAACTCTAAATACCTACCAAAGGTTAGTTTTTTTTTTTATAGATTCTGAATAAAAACAAAATAATTCATCAAGAATTATTTTATTTTAACAACAACTGTTTTCATTTTCTTTGTAATTGTTAGCAAATAAGGTCATCAATAGCTACTAAACAAATAATTAACTTATAAAACACTGAATTCAAAGCGCTTTTTATCCTTCATTTTCCACCCTTGAACCCTCGGGTTTTTGTCTATCTTTGAATTATCCCCGGTCTTAGAAATGGATATACTTACTTATAAATAAATACAGCTCAATAGAGAACCTCCTCCCCTTTTTTAAATCAATTAAAAAAAATGAAAATCTATCTGCGGGTTAAGAGATCCGTACGTTCCAATAAAATGATTTTTATACTACGATAGATCGATGTTGCCTAGTATAGAAAAGAACTACCACTGAACTACTAATTTTTCTTCAGTATTGCCAGACAAATTATTCAAAACTACCCTAAGCGTATTTGTACACCCATTTTATCATCCCCATATTCTTTCGCTTTGCAACAAATAAGTAGGAGTAAGTTCGGGTGAAATGCGACACAGCTTACGGCGCTTTGTCATCGTGTATTATACCCGTAAGCCCTCAGTTGAGATACCTACCAAATATACTGCGGCCTGTCGGTGTCTCACTATATACATATATTGGTGCATTGTGAGGATATTGAAATCTAAAATATGCACTATGTATCTCACTTGATTTGTTAAGTATTTCAATTATATTTGAAAGTAATGCATTATTTTTAGTCTCTTTAATTTTGGTTAAACGTCAGGTCACCTAATGGTTAGCGACTACCTCCGCCCATGGACACCTGCATCTCGTGAGTCACAAGAACATAACCCCTCTTCTAAGGGGGACTCCCTTAGAACTAGGGAGAAGAACGCTTGCGTCCGTGCAAGACCGCCGAACTGCGAGTGATGGATTTGAACGAACCCATCAACCTATCGAGGTTACTGTATGACTGCGCCCCGTCTTACATCAAGGTCAGGAAGATAGCAGAACCGCAGCCTGGTTTGGAACGTTTTGGGTCCGAGGCCCACTTATGGCAGTACGCCATGCTGGGTTAGCGATATCAAAATTTAGACGAAATACATCAAATGAAGTTTAAAACTGCACAATTCGACTATTGCTACTACTACTACCAGCGCATATTTAATTCATTTCATTTATTTAGAAAAAAAACAGTCAAATGCTCTAACTGAAAAACTATTTGTAATATCTCAGTTTACCTGTTTATACATATAATTACAGATTTAGTTATGAACGTTTCAGTGTTTCACATAATAATAAAATTTACTTCCACATAAAAAAAGCGTTGTAAAAATTTACATATAAAATTCAAGATAAAACCGCATCATAAAGTAAATGACAAACAGTTGACCAACTTCACCTTTCCACTCAATCAAATGTTTGGTGTGTAAATATGTGTAAATGTACGGCAAAAGACAGGTATGAAAGTTCGGTCATTGTGTGGAGACGCAATCAGTTATATTTGCATTTCAGTAGGTACCATTATATCGTGTCTCTTGCGCCGAATGCTACAATCCAATACTGAATTAATGAATGAATTTCTGTCGAAATGTATTTAAAGTGTTTATTAACTGCGTGCCAAGCCAGAAGCGTTCCGTGTAATTATGCTTTTGCTATCAACTCTAAATTGTTATTTAACTTAGCAGTCCTGGTGCATTTACCATTTAAAAGTATGGTTGTGTACGTTTCCTATGATTTTGTTTATATTTACTGCTACAAATATCTTTTATTACTATTAATTATTCGCAGTAAGAATAGAATATGGATGTTAATTTTTGAATGGAAACCATTTTTGATCCATAAAATTATTGTGGTTGTGAAATATTTATAAGCAAATCGGTAATGATCAAATGATGCAAACGTAAATAAACAGCGCAGTCACGTTCTGTTTTATTATTTATTTATGCACAACGCAAGGAAACTATCCACAGTAAAATGTTGCGTTAATACTACAAAGTGCACATAAATATGGCAAATAATTACAACAAAAAGCGAGATCGCGGA
Source organism: Arctia plantaginis (assembly GCA_902825455.1). Taxonomy (NCBI): domain Eukaryota; kingdom Metazoa; phylum Arthropoda; class Insecta; order Lepidoptera; family Erebidae; genus Arctia; species Arctia plantaginis. The sequence continues at coordinate 1,183,159 of CADEBD010000312.1, read as the reverse complement.
AAATCACTGGGTAGCCACTCGTAATTAGCCGACGAACACCCAACGGAAATAAATAAGGATATTAACGTCCCCACCGCAGATCCGACTCAGAACAAAAACGTATAATTGTGTTTAGTTAAATATTTATACGCAAATATATATATATATATAACCAGTGGTTTTATTACATAAATTTGTCAATTACTTTGCTAATTTATTAACACACAATATATTGACCTATTGACCTAACACGAGTTTAAATTTAAGTATTTCGTTGAGATAGAAAAGTAACTTGGGAATAATATTGCAATCAATTGTATAATCACTGTCTTAAACTCATTTAGAGAATAAATATTTTGGTTTAAGTTTGAACAAGTATCTTTAATCAATTACACTTTCATTGAATCTTAATATAACTTGTAACTGGGATGATCACTGTCTTACAGAGATACTCTACAACTCGCAGTTTCCATCAGCCCATCCTACTATTTTTTACTATTTTTTTCATAATACGTCCTGTTATCAATGATATTGATAGGTATTAAAATCCTCATCCTCATAAAAAGTACCACCATAGATTTTATTTTCTTAGTTATTTTTTACTTTGTTGAGAGTTTAACTTGACATTTTCTGTTAACTGTTCAGAAGTAATCATAATTCTCACAATTTGTAGGGGATGTATTAATTGTCGATTTTTAATTAATAAGAACTTTTGTTTAAAGTTAGTTGTAGTAAAGTTTTGTGAAATTTCTTACATGGATGTTGTTAGTAGTGTCGCAAATGCATCTTTGTCGGGTCTTCTGAATTTACAAATATTTATCCTGGACCTAGGAGTACTTGTACCCGTTAATTGCATGTTGTGAACTTGTACCCGCATTGCAGGGAACCCCTGAATTATGGGGATGTTCTAACATGGAAATTAGAAATTGAAATGATATAATTTTTCATTTATTTATTCATAGGTTGGCCTACAATTGTTACACATTTCTTAAAATTAATACATGCATGTTTTATAAAGTATGGTTGTACAATATCAATCCGCAAACACAACATTTATAGAAGACATTCGGGTTTTAGTTCTAACACAGGATAGATAACCTATATTAATGTTAAAATTTATAAATTGCACTTTTTGTATTGTGATAATTGGTAGTTTAGAGGGCAAAAAAAAAACAAAAAACAAACTAGAAATGGATAAAAATGGTTATAAAATAAACACTGTAATATGGCCTATAGTTTATAAAACTTAAAAAGTAATTGTCAGTTTAATTGAATTAAAATTTAATAACGAAAATCAATATTTATTTCACGCATGTGTAAGGTAGATACTGTCACAAAAAAAATCATGCACATTTCAGAAGGTTCGAATGGCCGCGTAATTCTGGGAATCGTTTAGTAATGGTGCGGGTTGGCACGGAGCAATAAGTTTTATACAAATACGCATAAGATCGAAAATAGATTGTCGCGTGATTATCTTGTTTACATTCGAAACGAATGAACATTTCTCAGAAGCGGACGGTTCTCGTAGGGATTGGAATTTGCTAGAATGATCTTTTACGAGTATTATAAATATGGACAAGTCTTCTTTGGAGTTAGTTCAGTTCGAGCTACAGTGCGATAAACATCGAAGCGATTGAAGTGCATAGAAGTGTGACCCAACGACCTCAGCGATCTTTCCGGACTATTCTTGAGTATTATGTGAACGTTTTCAAGTGTAGTGATGATAATAAAGTCTTTAGTCATCAGAAGGCTCATTATTCCAAATCAACGAACCCCTAGTACGTAACAATACTTTTCACGTTAAGCAGGCGATTAGGTCTGCCGGGTTCTTTAGAGATTGTCTCTCGGTCATATGATTCATTGCTGAAGGTCGAGTCCGGTCTGAGATGTTTTGGTGAGCTCAGCTACTAGCTAACGGTTTGGTCTTCGACAATTCGGCGACAATTCATCGGTGTCCCGTCAGTGATGTAATCGGACCAGACCATCGAATGGTTGTCAGACTTTAAGGAGGAGAGTGTCTAGATGCATCTCAAATAGACCACTGTATGGTTTTCAGTCAGTTCGATCCCGGAGCACGAAGCTCACGTTCGTTTGGATCAGATTAGGGATTTTGAAAACAAAAAAAAGCATATGCAGCCGGGATTATACAGCCTATATGCTCAGTATATAATTTTAAAACAGAAAACATTTTGTATTTAAATATATTTTAATCAAGTTAAAAGCCAGGCAAATATTGAAAGTAAAATTCTCGTAATATTAAATAAAATAGAAGAAAAAGTAAAACGTGAGGTAATCATTATAGTGGAGTGTATCGTTATAGTGAACGATTGAAGCTGTGGGCAGGCAAATGGCACGCGGGACTCGATCGTGATTAGGTCGGGGACTGCAACGGACCGCTATCGTCTTTTAGATAGAGAAATATTGTTTCAAATAATATTTTTTCGCATTTAGGTTAGGATTTGCGGGGCTATGGGCTTTTAATGTCGCTTCAGTATATATGTAGTTAACTGCTCTGTACTTACGTCAAAACTTAATTTGGAATGGACGCTCTAATTAATGAACGCAGGAATCCTGGATAGCTCTAAACTAAGAGGCTTGTATACTTATTTATCAATTTAGTAACGTATTATGGAATAAGTGTTCTTAAATATAATTAATGAGGTCGAGTAGATGTCAAATCATCTAAGTGTCATCAAAGTTTGAATACAACAAACGATCAAAGGCCGAAACAACGTACTTTATAAGGTCAACTTATTTAGCGAAGTGAACTATTTAACCCTTACCTCGTTATTATCTAGATTATTCTGAGCCAATATATTTTTATTTATATACAAGTTAACAACAATACAGAAAAACGCAATGGTCTGAAAATAAATAACAGTTCTCGTCTTAAATCATATTTTAATAGAAAAGTAAATCTAAACATGTTAATAGCTGATCATTTGAATAAGATGGGCCAGTGCAGCTCGTACTTCTAGCTCATACTTGAGGAAGGTAAGCATTATTATTGCGGAGCTCCTCACTTTATTCAACATCCGGTCCCTAACGCTTCTTTTCGCTAAAACCGATTCCTTGTTACTTGATTTCTACATTTCGGAAAAGCGTAAATATTTTTCTCCAGGGTGCTTTTGCAGCTATAAAGAATTCAATGGCCGTTCAGCATTTGAATTCGAATTATTAAATTGAGAGTATTATTATTGATTTAATCACTCTGTCATTTCCATTCCAATATTTTTGTTAGAGCATATTACAATAGTATTTAAATCAATATATCTGTATTTAAGATACGTTCTAAAAGCCTTTGACGCCGTGACGGATTTTGGTGTTATCAATAAAACGGCGAGATGGGTTGCCTTGGATTGGATTCTTCGTGCATATTCTTGCGGAAAGCATTTTTTTTAAATAAAAATTATTTCAAAGAAATTATTACTATGCAGAAAATAATGCAGTAGAATTAACTTTTTTTTTTCACAATCCTTATTGCATTCTAGAAATCATGAATCTATACATCAAATCTCTGTAAATAACTCCATAATGCATTTCAATTGAGTAAGTGACAAAATAGCGCTGTAGGGCCAAATGTAAATACTGCTCAACTATTTGGAATCTCTAATGAAATAATAAAAAAACATAAAGCCTAACGAAGTGCTATAAACGCATTTATGCATATCTATCTCAATGAAGGATTGGATTGAAAAGCTATCAATCCAATTTCGCTTTTGCGAGTTTTAATAAAAATTGAAACATATTTCGGTTTCTAGTAAAAGCTAAGTACATTCGGGGTTTTTCCTGTGTTTTTTCCTTTGTAAGAGATTGCGCTAAGTGATCACATTTCGATATTAAACCATTTGCCGAAGGCCGGTGCCGGCTACGTATTTCATTTTACTGAGTGTCTGACGTGAACTTTGGAGACTTGCTTTTTGTCGAAATTATTTTCCAATCTCTTTATTACATCTAGTGTCAATTTTGCTGTCTCCTTTTATCACTGCCTCTTTATTCAACATGTCTCTTACAAACAATATTTTCTGACAGATGGCTGATAAAAAAAATAGATTTGCGTTACAATAAACACTACTTTTATTTTAGTTCATTTTTAAATTAAATTTTAAATTATCATTTAAGGTCGTTTAATTACTTGGATTATTGGATTTGAAACATTTTACACAAATCTTCCCATTACAATAAACCCGAGACCTTAATCCTAGCAAAAACAAGCCTCACACATTTGCATAACTACGTACGAGTATTACGTAGTACGGTAAAAACTTCATGATTATTCTGCCTGTAATCTGTTATTTTACAAGTTACCCTTCGATGTTCAAATTAGTGAACTTCGAACTAAACTTTGACGAGAAATAAAAAGTATTCACGAGTCGGCTTTAAATAGGTAAAGTTTTGGTACGATAAAAACATTTTTATTTCTACTTTTCTGTAGCTTTTAAATTAATTACATCAGCATTTTCCTTTGAAACACTGAAATACTTTTTTATTTTGGATAGATAGGGTTGGATTGTGTTATATGTAGTAATTTATGTTTGGAAATTTTTAGAATTACTGTTGAATTCAACCGGAGCATTCATGTAAAGAAATGGATGATCTCTAGCCTGACTTTGAAAGAGGAAAGTGGTGGCTCGTTTCCTGCTTTATTTTGAATCGAGTTTTATTTTTTATTGCTTTAAACATGTACGTATAAGGTAAGTAACGTCCGTCCAGACCGGACATGGCGACTTAGAACTGGTTTATGAGAGCTTTGTTTATTGACATCCTCGATTTTAAACGTATTTTAAAAAAAATCGTCACGAAGTATGTAATCAGAGAAAACTTAAGTGCGATTAAAATTACGGGAGACAATTTTTACATAATTAAACCTCTTCTGAAAAACTATGTAGAAGTTGAAACTGTAACAAAAAATAATTACTGAAATTTAGGTTAAAATAAAAATGTAACGTATGAGTAATCGTTGCACTACTGAAGATGTAGAAATATGAGACAGAAATTATGTCGTATTTATTTTATGATGCACTTCATTTTGTACCCGCACTGTTGTACAAGTACTCCCCTCTTGTTGTAACAGCATTCGGAATTGCAACTTGTGAGATGCTTTCCTAAAGTTCTTAAAACTCCCAGTATCTTTACTCATTAAATTCATTAACAAGATTCAGCGTCAGTATTTTTGATGCTCTCAGCTCGCTTTCAATATTTTCTATTCGTGTAATTCATTTTGTGCTGTGCCCGACGTCTGTGTAAGCGAAAATATTCCAGAAACGCTTTGAATGTCGATGTTTTATGTTTGAGGTAAATAATTTAAGCACTTGTGAAAACTTCGTTCTCTTGATTAACGGGGCTCAATTAGGTACTTAAAGTTGAACATTTCAAAGAGTAGCGCTGTGTAATTGTTAAGCAATGTTCATCGTCAAATGAAACAAAATTGTAAGTAAGACAAGTTAAACAATTCTTAACTTGCATTTGTTTAAGTCTAAAGGTTTAAAAAAGGATCTAACGTTTCAATCAGACAAAGTGCATAATTTAAAGAAACCACCACGGAAAAATAGTAAAATGAATCTTGAAAAATCTTGGACACGTAATACAATGCCTGGATTTAGACTCAAATTTCACGATTTTAAATATTACAATGTACTTCGTCGAACTGCAGTGCGGGCTCTGTAAATTCCATTTAGCTAAATAGCTTTTGAGAGAGATAAGAATCTGCCATACAATGCTTGCCTGCTTCGAGTAGGAAACTAAGAAAATTGAAAAGAGAGTCGCCAAGTAAGACTGCAACGTCGATGTTCCGATTTCAGGGAACCTGAGATTTCGAATTACTAACGTCGTAAAAATTGAGCGTGTAAACACTTGCGGCTCAAGGATGGAGGTTGGACTTTTTGTCGGTTGGGATCCTCTCTGTCTGGCAATCTTGGTTTTAATAAGTACATAACGTTCCCAAGATGTACCTGTGAGAACAGGATTTACATAATCATTACCATATCTGGCGCAGTGGCGTATTACGCCCGAGAGGTTAATAATGCTATTTTCTCGCCACGTTTTCACGTTGCTATTTCACGATATCGACCCCCTTTATCTACATCGTCATTGTTACTAGCCAGTGGTGGAACGATCTGCCCTGAACCATTAATACACCATGGGTAGATCATGACGCTTTTACCTGAGAATTCACCTTGTTATGGTAATAATGGAAGCGTTGTGGGTAATCTGCAGATACAATACTTTGTTTATGGTGTATGTATGTAATGTTAAGCCCGATAACAGCTAAAATAATGTAACTAACTTTAATAGAGACGACAAATTTCAATTTCTAATATTTAACATTTGGAATTGCAAATAAGTATATTTATACATAGCTAATTTGATATAGTACATAATAAATTTAACTCTAGAAGAAATGATCACGATTAAGGGGATAAATATGTAGAAATTTGATAAGCTATTTTTAAGAAATATTTAATAGTGTCCTTTCGTTTTTTTTTTTAGTATTTTAAGTGAACTTGTTAATTTAAAAAAGAGTTTCTTTATTACACGATACAACAATCTTGATGATAATTTAACTCTATTCAGTTGTGTTTATAGTCAAGTCTTAAAATGTTATTGATGGTAGTCCGTCACGTCAGCATTCGATGAAGATATTTTTTGTATTGAATATTGTTAACAAAAGGTTTTAATCAGTTGCATACAATAAACTAGCAACCTGAAACGTGAAAAAAAATATTGAATTTAATTTAGATTATGAAAATATTGAAATTATTTTTATAAAATGTACATCTTACAAAGTTTGAATGTTGAAAATAATTTTCATTATGTTGAAGAGTCACGACACGACGAGACAAGTGTGTCGGTGCGTGGCGAGCACACATGCGCGGAAGTCGGCTCTACTCACTCTAAGTCTATTTAACGGATCGCGGACTTCGTTCCTTCAAAAATAGATAAGTAAGCGCTCATGCGTCTCAGTACTTCAAATTACTTTTTGCATGGAGGCTGAATTGAGGAATTGAACCGACAAAATGGTCCCCATTGCTGATAACGAATGTGTCATTTCCAACTGAAATGTGAGCACGATCTTAATTCGCATTTTGCTTATCCATTATATTTTTTTGGAGGGATTGTATAAATTTACAATCATTTTATAAATATTATCAATTATATACGTACAAAAGTTTTATATCATAACACCAGTGAGTAACCTTATTTTCACCCGTCAGCGATCTATAATCACACAGATATGATTTATTATTAAGAACAACTAAAGCAGCCGAACGAACTTACGCAATGGCCAATAAATCTAAACTTTGTAAGAAAGTAATTCTGTTCCTATGCCTATGCGATATTTCTGCCTCTAGAGATAGCTACACTCCGTAATCTGCTGAATGTGCGACACGATATTATCGTACCTATTTGTTTTGTTGCTAAAGCTTTATTTTACTTTTTGGGACATAATGGCGAAACCATAGGCGTGGGTAAAAATCCAGTAAACTTTATACCGGCACAACAATAGGGATAGTATCTCGGCGAGTAAACACAAAATCTCTTAGAATTTTCACTTGGATGGTTAAGAGCGTGCTTTGTCACTGAAATAGGAGTTTTTCAGTGGAACAGTTACCTTTATAAGGACTTAACGTCGCAGGAAACGGCCTTCTAAGTATACGAGCACGAGGGCGCCCTCTCGTTGCTGATAACAGAATTATCCGAATGACGCCATCTATCTTTTAAATGTGCACCTTAGTTTTATGCCCTGTACGTTGTTGGTGTCACATACGCGTTTCGCGGACTTCTTAAACATTCATGTAATGTTTGCTTATCAATTATTTACACTTGATTTATTTATATAATGTTAATCATTCATTTATATTTGTTTAAAAACTTAATTGCCAAGCTAGTTTCGGTTTATTACAATTTTGTACAAATTTGGTAGTAGCCTTAAATACTGCACACTAGAAAAACTAGGTAATCTTGTAAAGAAAATAGGGTTCTAGATCATCAACAGCCTATAATAGTCCACTGCTGGACATAGGCCTCTCCTTAGAAAGGAGGTTTTGTCCTACTACACCACGCTGGCCAGACTGGTTGGGGTTTGTTTCAAGTTTTGCTTCTCTTTGTAGAGCTGTTGTCCTGTTGTTTGCTCCCTTAGTCGGCTCTTACGACACCCACGGGATGAATAGGTGTGGTGACATTCCGTATTCTTAATCCGTTAAAATATTGATCAGAATCCATATCCTCGGTGAAAAAGTTTATCGCTGTCTTCTCTGGTGGCATTAACTTCACTAGGCAGGCTATCCTCATTGATTGAATATTGTTACTATACAAGTATTTTCCTTAGTATTGTTCAATAACCCATAATGTAGGTTCTACAAGTAACAAATAAAAACTATTTGTCTCACAGTAAATTTGTAGCATATCAACCTCATTGGTATGATCGTCAGCTTGCTCGTAGTTATAGATTTATGTAAAAAAAGTTGATGGAAAAAGGAAAAGAAGAAGGGAAGAAGACATTAAGTTTGTCTCCAGGCCGATAATAGTTGACCGGGACTTGTATGAAAAAATGAGATTGTATCGGGATAAACGGATATTTTACAATATTCTTTCGCTTCAATAACAACGTTATTTACTAATTTGATGGGCCTAGTAGGTAGTAGTCCTGACTGCTAAGCTAGAGATGGTGGGTTCGATTCTCACCCAGGATAAACACTTCTATCTTAGCGTAATCGTATTTTCATTGGATGTATTTTGGTTTTGGTTTTGGAATTAACGATATTATTATTATCTTCTGTATGTATTTGGAAATAAAGAAGTATGTTTTTCAGCAGTCTGATTACTCTATCTAGTTTTAGATCAGACCATGCTTGTGATGTATAAAAAACACAAAATTTCATTTACAAATAACACATTCCAGTATAAATCTTTTTCTGAAGTTAAGGAAGGTTTGTATGTAGTGATTGAATAAACACCATATTTGTGGTATTCTATTCTTTATATAATACTCTTACACGTTTCTACATCAATCTAAGATAGGCTTGCAGAAAATGCTTTTAGCATTAAGACTGCCTCTGTACTCTAATTACTCTGTATTGTAATTACTTGTGTTAATTAATGAATAAAATAGAATATATGCCCAAATAAAATAATAACATTTATGTGGCGATTAGATACATACATGATAAAAGCCGCTTCTACTTTGCAATGATATTTTAACTGCTGGTAATTTCGACTGATGCATAAAACAAAGTTGCATATGACATATTACCAAAAAGCTTTTTTGTACTATTAGGGCTTAATAACCTTTATTTTTAAATAAGTTAAAAAAATCTGTGCTGAAAAGCCACTAAAATTAATATACAATTTTTGGATGCTTTGCACTATTGTCATATCACATCAATAGCCTTTAATAATTTACTGCTGGATATAGGCCTCTCCTTAGAAAAAAGGTTTTGGCAATTGGTGGGTGTCGTAAGAGCCGACTAAGGGAGACAACTACGCAGAACAACAGTACTACAGAGAGAAGGAAAACTTGACACAGCGTGGTATAGTAGGCTAAAAAAAAGGAGAGGCCTATGTCCAGCAGTGGACTATTAAAGGCTGTTGATGATGATGATGATGGTGAAACGTAACTTATAACCTTGTGTTCTATTTTACAGAAGTGTTAGTGTTAATGTTAAATCATCATACTGTTGGCCCAAAATTTAACTTAAGCAGATCTTATTAACCAAGTTATTACGCTTTTTTCCATATTCTTATAACGTAGAATGTTACTTTTTATGGTATAAATTTAGCATAAACTCCTTAAACTATTATTCCACATACAGTGATATCGTAGGTGTTACCAGCTAATTTGTACTAATATTTGTGTTCTGCACTTCCATCTCGGTTGTAGTTAACCGCATAATGCATTAACTGATTGCTACCACGATCCATCTTGTGATGCGTCGGACATGCTCCACCCTACGTCTTAGATGCTCCGTTTAGTATTCATTGATTTAGTAGGTCAGTTAGCAAAAAAAAATCAAAAGTTAATCCCTTGGGTGTCGTAGCTCGTTTCCAAGGATTGTTTGGTGTGTTATGTATGCCCTCAAATTTGATGAGGGTTGAAAGTTGGATAATCAGATGTTTCACATGAAAATTACAACATATTAATATTCTGAGACCAAAACTTTTACTTTTAAAATTTATTTTTCTTTACTCAAATTCTTATAATGCCTGATTAATGACAATCTCCTATTCTTACAAACTTGCATATTTTCAAACAACATTTAAAAAAATAAATATAAGCAAAGTAAAACGGGTGGGATTCTTAAAGCACTCTCCCATGAACCATGTTACAAACATTTTTGTTTATCATGTTGACTTTTAGATTTTTTCTTTAAAGTTCATGGTTCAATGTCAGTTGGCAGTAGTTCATAAATTATAATGTACCCAAAAATTTAAAATATACCTAATTTATAAAGCTATTTTTTTTAAAGCGCCTTGACAGGCAGGCCAACAACTAATAGTACGGGCCCCTCTTTTTCTTTTTGTAAAATGTTAAATAAAAAGAGTATTCAAGTCGGCTAGAACGTATAAATGTACCACAGGCATAGACGATAACGACCACGATAGTTATTTTACAACGGAAGATAGGTGTTCCTATAATAACTTTAACGCGAGTTTAATTTGAACTAGCAGTATGTAGGTTCATTAGTGACTATGCTGATGTATCGCTTCTCCTGGCACCTTAGATATATTTCCGTTGGGTACCAACGCCACTATTGTTCACAATTAACCTCTCTAAGACATTGTTGTGTTTATAATTTTAGCAGTTTGATTACTTACTTATTTCATGTTAATTTCAATTTGATACTTCCACGTGTTCCAAAGATAAGATAAGGCTTTGCCTTATAAACAAATAGACAGGTAGACTTCCTCAATGGTTTTTTGTCCTTTTGAGGTACGCAAACCTAAAAATATATAGTTTATAAAAAATACCTCGAAAGTACAGCGCAGTGTCAATTTTGACAATGCCTATAATTTATATAATCTTTTGCGCCTTTTTTTTTTTTTTTTTTTTTTTTTTTTCCGTGCGGAAATCCCCTCGGATACCACCTGTCGGTGGCATGTCGGACTCGAACCGACTAAAACCGCACGCCTTCGCCGGGTACTAATAGCCGGGGAACCAGGTATACCCTAGAAAGGAAGTCCCTGGTGAATCTTTTGCGCCTACCTACTACGTAGGTCACTAAATAACTTTTGAGGTGCTCGAAATTTGAAAATTATATTATTAAAAAGCCAGTGTCGTTATATTTTTAAAAGCCAAATTTCTTTGAAAATCGATCACTAACTAAACTAACTACAACGGAGCTTAAACGTGAAAATTTGCGTGCAATGATATATTACGACTTTAAATGTGGTTTCTCTAAATCTGAAGATTTAAGCTTAAAACGTCTAAAATCAGCTTTAGGTGAATCTGCTCCTTCTCAGGCAACTATTTTTAGGTAGGGGAAGGCTGCGATCTATGGACCAGCGCTTTTTTTCTCCATCTCCATCTCCATCTGAGATCCTCGTAAGTGGCCGAAATAACATAAAGGAATTAATTAAACCCATAAAAAATTTTTTTAGAAAGATTTAGATTCATTTTAACAAACACTATGTATACAATAAAGTATGGTTCCGTGATTAATTCTATGGTTTGCTCACTTCATCGTTTTCACAGATTTCCACCATACGTAAAGGGTGCTTTCGTATTTTATATAAAATTATTCTATTCAAGAACAGCTCTGTTTCTCAAACTACGAACGCCTAACACACATTTGCAACTCTATTATTTATCCCCACATGAAGATACGTGTAAGTCTGTTTAAAATGAAGTATGTTAAAAACGCATGCCTGCGCCTCTTGTTGTGGGGAGATGTATCTAAAACGTTGATTTCGTTTCATGCCAATGAACACATTTTTTTCAATTTCTAAGAAAAACAACCACATAAGAGCATTAACAATCTTTTGATATTTATGGCTTTTGAAAAAGATTCTTACGATAGAAAATATTTGTTAATGTTTCTTGTAATAAAATGTTATTTTCTTATCTTTTACTCTAATGAGAATACGTAGAAGAGACGATAAATTGAAATTTATTTTCTTCGCTGAACGCGCACACACACCTACATAAATATTTATTACTTATTAGAGTCAGGAGCAATTCATTAAATAGGTTTTACGAGTTATTCAAATGAGGTTTGTTATTCACGTGTAATATCGAGTTATTCTCGTAAATTATATAAACTGTTAATACGGCTATTGCGATTGTCTGACTTTATCTTGTTTAGCTAGATAACTAATAAAATAATAATCGATCCCGAGGCGCAGCAGAAAAGTTTGTGCAAACTTTTATATTTAATAAAATGACTGGTGTTTGTCGAACTTTTCCAACACAGAAATTATAAGTAGGGAACACAAATAATAGTTGACGTAGGGCCTGAGGCGGCAGAATCCGTAGGGCCGCCTTTATCGAGGTGCAGGGAACGGGGCGGGGCGAGGCGGTAATCAGCCCGGACAGTAATTCGGGAGCCTTAAGGGTGTGATCGGTTAGCGCAGACAAGGGTACCACCACTAGCATCCTTAGAGAGAAGAAATACTTTAGTTCAACATTTCCGATGTGGTTTTGTTTTGTAGCTCTTCGAGATTAGGCAATTTCTCAATAAACATGCGACCGGGCCAGCAGCTGCTATTGCTTAGTTTGCGAGACGTCTCCGGAGAAATTAATGTAATGTGGAATATAAGTTAAGGCACGTAATAAGATTGGATTCGATGTTTCTGTCTGTTTCATCTCCCAGTCTGTTTAGGTGTACTTGCAATATAATAGACTAGTTGGAGTAAGTTCTAATAAGTTGGCTCTGTTACAAGCTCGCTAATCTAACGTTGTTAAAACATGTTCCATGTTGACGCATATGATATGTAAGCACAATTAGTGAAGAGAAAGACCGCAAAGAGAAATATTAACTAACTATGGTAAGCAAAACCGAAACTTTATCCCAATTAAGTTGGGTTTGAATCTTTGAACGAAATACAGGAGTAACGTCAGTACTACGTAACACTCATCGGTTTTGAGTACACAGCCGTCCATTGAGGGCTCTCGAAGCCCTCTACTCGGTAGACTTGCGGTATCTTTGCACCTTAATTACACTTGGCTACGGTATAAGTACGACGTATCTCCAAGTTTTGCCGAAAAGAAAGAGGGATGTAAAAATTGAAAGTCAGTACCTTTCAGTATGAAAAGCCCAAGAGCCTTTCACAAAAGATTTTTAGATTTTTTATGATGCTCTCAAATTGAGAGCCGATTTCGATTAACTTTGATGTATTTTATTTTAGGACCGTACGCCGCTAGTCAAAGACAAACACTTCACAATGCTAAATGCTTACAAAGATTTCACACTTCGAATTTGAACTTCAGTTAGAAAATTACTTTCAAAAATTCAGGAATTTGTTGTTTAGTGCCTGTGCGATGTTCACAGCACAATATTTATAGGATTTAACTGTAAAAAATCCAGTTCTAGGCATATTTCTAAATTTTGCCTTAAATAAACATAGTTCGTAACTTTAAGAAACGAAGTATTGTAAATAAATTTAAAAGCAATAATAAATCCTATCACAACCGTATCATATTCAATTATGACCGTTGATTTGAGGTATATATGATACTCAACATTCACTCTCTCAACATAAACTCACAGAAACAAAATTCAATTAAATGTATTTATCTGTTCCAACTAAAAGTATAAAAATCTTAAGTATCGCTTTATAATTACAATTCACGTTGTCAAATTAATTAACAAAATTTTACATAGAACAGAAAAAGGAACAAGTTATGCTGTGAGGCATTACATCTGGGACTGACCCACTAATTTACAAAAAAAAACGAGAATAACTAAACTTTTTAATGTGTACGGACTGTACGTATTAAAGTTTTCGTTTTTTTTGGAGTTTACTTTTTAAGAATCGATTTTCACATAATAACTAATATGACGAGTAAAATTTAGTGAATGAATGACTTCGTTACGTTTTTTAGTTCCAAATATAATTTATAGATAGCGGTTCAACTTTTACGTAGTTGTAATAATATTTTTTGTGAATTTGTTATTAGTTCTATGATTGCAATCTGTTATAATTTAGTGAGTAGTCCAATACAAAATTAAGATTGTTTTTAACGAAATGAACACCAACATAAATGGCAATTAATACGTGACTTCTAATTATTTTGCGTGCGTTCTTAATGCGTTCTTACGGAGTAAACTCCAGTCGTGCGTCGGCGCTGACACACATACTTTTTAAATGAAATGATTACCTAAACAGCTCTTTGGGTATTTAGGGTGTTCTGTTCTAAAGCTGACAAAATATTTAAGTTGATTTCTTATTGATTGATTTCTTCTTCTTTCCTTGATTATTCAAAAACTCGAAAGTTCTGCACCGATTGAGCTCCAAATTGGACACGTTGTTCAACACGCTTCAGGGGTTGTTATTATCTATTTTTCACGTCACTTTTGTTCCTCATTTCTCATCAATGTAACCACAATGTGCCACAGGAAAGCAAGGCGGGGTACAGCTAGTTTTTATAAATCCTATTGAATCTTATTTTCATGTACTAATATGTACATGTGATGCTAGTACTTCCCTGAACAATTTTAGTTTATTATTGTAGAAAAGTTTAAATGGCCATCAATATTTCTGTACGATATTTCTATATAAAAAGTTTTTCCTTTTTTAATGTATAAATCATTTCTTGCGCACTTTACTTTTTCTATAAATACATCAATTAATACTTTATAAGACTGTGCCCTAGCAATTGTTATACAAATTGCAATCAAGGAAAGATCCTCTACTCTATTTGCATTTAATATACTTTTTAAAATAGGTACCAAATTTACGTTTGGCTATGTTTTCTTTATACTCAATTACTACTTAACAACTATCCTGTAAATATGTACGCTAACTGGCCTGTACAATTTTTTTTACGAGTATAAGTTCTAAGCATGAAGGAAGACATACGATTTAGTAACTTATTTTTTCCTTTTCATCTTTGAAGTAGTAGCCAATTAAAGTATATTGCTTTCTTTTATGTTAAAATGTTTTCATGCGAATCAGAAAATAATATTCGATTTATGTTACTAGAATATTTCTTTATAAATATTTTGTTATTAAGCTGATATAACGTACCTATTGGGACAACCACTTACACAGGTATGAATGCTGATTGATGTATTATTAATTTACATTTCGACTTACATAGCTCAAAATACAAGCATTTCTTCCTTCGAAATATATAGAGACAACGGTTGTTCACTTGCTAAGAATGAAAGATTCAGGCAATAACTCTGAAGGATAAGAATCCCACATAGGTACTTTTTAAATTTTTCGTTCAAGCGGGACTTAATACAACAAAATATTTACCAAAAATTAAATATTTTCTCAGAAGAAGAAAGATTTTTTAAGAGTTTGTTAAAATACTACAAAGTATATATATGCAACAAAAATGTCTAAAGCATAACATGACAGAAGTTTTCGTAGGCAGTTGATGATATTCAGCTTTTCTGAACGCTGAAGCCTAGTAAAGCCTGTCTTATCTACCAACTTTTACATTATCTGCCGTACTCTTCCATAAATTTGTGCCCCAAGACTACTTACGCTTATCAAGTCAAAACTACCTAAGCGTGTATTTATTTGTTTCTATTTTCTGGCTGATTGACTCTGCAACTTCCATGGAAGCGACGGCAGTGTGGGACGGCCTACCTTGCAAAAGTTGCTCGCCCCTGATTCGAAATCAGTTAATGCAAAAGTTTATTTTTATAAGTAAGATTACACGGGAGTTTGGATAGAAGTTTGCAGGAGCAGCTTTCTTTTCGGAATCCCACAAAGTATGGAAGAAACGATGCTCGGGACTCAGTTCGAGGATTAATACTGAATTTAAAATGATTTTGGGACTCTTTCTCGTTTTGTAGATGTCCACGAACTTTGTTATGTTGTATATCAATGAGGAACTTTAACATTCTACGGACTTTAACGAGATTTACAATCCTTTTATTTATAACAATGTTTTTAAGTTGTACAAGTTTTAAGAATAAATATTTATTCTATAAACGACAACTTTAGTAAAATACGTGACCGATGACATGGGCAGTAATGACAAACAATACACCTATGATTGTTATTATGCTTTAAGCCTATATACTGCTATTTATAAACAATAACAGAGGTTAATACGCTTAAACCATTACATGGTGCTATCGTTCGTGCATGTTCAATCGTCAGAATTTATGTACGCTGCCCGATGGAGCTCATAAACATTGTAAAACTTCCGGCAGATGGTGGGCACCCGATTATGTTGGTACGTTGTGGAGTTCTACACAATGATACGCATAGCGTGATGAATTTGACCTAACAATTGTTGACAATATAATATGTCAAATTTAAAACCCGATATTGACGACAAAAAAAATAAACTTTCGAAACAAATGCATTCCTAGCCATAAAAACTGATTACAAACTTTATTTAAAGAAATTAAAATAAAGTGTGTGACTCCCAATATTTGCACGCATAAATAAATATTATTGCATTGAAAAAAAAATGGCTCTTTTGGTGACGCGATGAAAAATCCCTTCTTCCCGGCTCGCGAGGGATGCCATCGGGTGATATGTGAGCTCGGAGTATGTGGTGTTTCAAGTCGCCCAACGAGAAAACCCAGCCCGATGGCATGTTCGATAACTTCCTTTGTTAATATATAAGCTATGATTGATCGAAACAAAACGATACAAATAATAAATATACCTTTATAAAATAAAAAGGAACTTGGAACTTTAACTATTACCATCTGTTAGTAAATACTGGTATTAAATTAGAACTTTAATCTGTGCTTAAAGTATATTAAAAAATGAATCTCCATCCTTCTTTGCTATCAAAAAACAGGCGTTGACTAAAAGTCTCGATACGGCCACATAATTTTCACGACATTCACTCAGTCACAATAATACGCCATTAACGCTTGAGCGACGTAGCCTCTAATTCATGTTTAAAAGCCTGCACTCGACTCAAAGTCAGCTGTAATTTAGTCTTAGCCAGCAATACCCGTTAAAAATCTAATTTGTCAAGATGTTGCGGCCACTGGAAATATTATGTGGAGCGATTAGTGTGATATTTTAGGAAGAAATTAAGTCATTTTCACTCAGTGTCACACTAATGATACAGATTCAAAAAATATATATATTTTCAGCAACTCCAAAATATGATCTTTAATTTAATTAAAATTGTGAAATCTTGAAAATGTATGTCGACAACATATTTCAGGCAATTAGTCATATACAAGCTCATAAAAGAAAAGGCAATTTGTGTCTATGTCTGGTTGTAAATTTATTTAAACGACGATAGGAGTGTAAAATAATCTTGTTACTTACTTGTGATGTTCACCGAAAATAAATTAAAGTTTATAACGCTCCTAATTATGTAATTCGGTTGGCTCATTTTATATTTAGCTACCCAGCTAAGCCCACAAATAATATATTCTAATTAATTGAGTAGAAATCGTTGTTAATCTCTCAGGACATAATTGAAACGAAGTGGTACAAATAATTAACGATATAAGCGACAAATACAAAGTGGAGTGTAAGTACGTAGGCAATGGATGGAAATTATTAATCACAACCTGTCATGGTCTTAGATAAAAGAGACCTAAATAAATGGAGAAAGATTTGTTGAAACAACTTTGCGATTCAACAATTTTAGATTACTGCGCAACTAGATAGCCGAGGATATTCAATTTTTCCGTGCTGCTAATTTTTAATGCGTTATTTATTTAGATAGAAGTATAGAAGAAGCAAAGCTACTTCTTCAAGCTTTTATTTAAAATATTTTCCATTTCTGTGTAAAACGTGTGCATTCTTGTAATATTTATCAACGACAGCCGTATTAAAACTAGTAGAAAAAACTATAACCGTAGATGAGAAAAGATCATTTGTGTATTATCATAATATAATCGTGCACGATTATTTTGCTTTAATTAATGAGTAAAAATTATGTTTGACAGCGCTATCGCTTTCAGATGTGTGTTTTTTTTTTCATTCGAATATTGTCTGAAACCTATGATTGTACTATGAGACCACACAGATTTTCATTCATAATTCTTCAATCTGAAAATGAACTTAATAATTCGCGCCTAAAATAAAGTTTTTTTTTGTATTTTTTTTTAAATCGATGTTTGTAACATTTATTTTTTGTATAATAGTTTATTTTGATCGCAAACTTATGGTAAGTAATAAAAATAAGGCAAAATGGAAAACAAATATGTTAAGCGACTTCTTTTGTTGACTGTAGAAGACAGAACGGTTTACACCTAATGCTTTATTATGAACGATTTGTTTTCATGGGCTGCCAGAGACAAGCAGGTCGTGGGTAGTGGGTCTTCACGCACCGTTGCACTGGATCTTAGAGTATTCACCTTTTAGCAGCGGAAGCGTTTAGCGATTTCACATATTAGAATGACTTTTTCTATGAGACAGTAAAAAAAACTTAAACTGTAAGATTTTTGCTGTTTTGGTATTGGTATTGGTTGTGGGCCTCGGTTTCCGCATTTAGACTCAGAGTGGTCCTTTATGCGTCGGGGATTGGTTGACTAGGTGAGCCAGCCAAGCTCCTTCCAGAAGCGCAGAAGCCTCCTGGGGCGTTCACAGGCTTCTAGGAGCGACTTTATATCAGGAATGATATTTGCCCGTTGTGTGGCCACTCCCTCGCATTCCAGGACTACGTGGGCGGCCATTTCTTCAGCTTCCAGACATCCCCTGCACAGGGGGCTGTCCATCGCATTGACTATGAATAGTTGTCGGTTCAGGGCTAGATGTCCTGTAATAGTTCCGACAACCATTCTGATTTCCGGTCTGCTAAGACTGATCAGTCTGCAGGTGAGTCGTGGCGTGACTTGATTCAGCACCAGTTTGGACTGTCTGCAGCCGGGTGAGTTTTTCCACCTCCGGTTGTGTGCTTCACAGGTCCGTTGCCTGACCCAGCATCGTATTTGGTTAAACGATATGGGCAGGAGTGGGGTTGGGCCAGAGGTTGGGGTTGCCGAGCCCCTCCTTGCCAACTCATCTGCGGCATCGTTCCCGTGTGAGTTACTGTGCCCTTTAATCCATTGGAGGAGTACCCCATTGAATATAGCGAGCTGTTCCAGTGCTTGGTGGCATT
Source organism: Arctia plantaginis (assembly GCA_902825455.1). NCBI lineage: Eukaryota > Metazoa > Arthropoda > Insecta > Lepidoptera > Erebidae > Arctia > Arctia plantaginis. The sequence goes on along the minus strand of CADEBD010000312.1, from coordinate 1,163,979 downwards.
CGAAGACAACACCAGAGGTCATTGTGTTGCCCTCTAATGCCTTTAAGACGGCCATGCTGTCGGATTTTTGCTGTTTGCTTACATATACATTCATGCTTTGAAAGAGTCACTTGCGTACACAAGCACTTAACGTGTTCTAGTTCAAATCAATAGATTCTAAGATTGCGAATTTGAAAAGAACTAAGTAATTGCAAATTTAAAAAATGGAACAACCAATTTAACAAAGCTAGGTGCTAATTCTGTTGTTCGAAAACTATCTAAACTTAACTAAAAATCACAAAAAATTAGTTTAGTTCTTGCAAGTACTACATTTTCAGAATACGAAACATTATTTGACATGACATAATACATTTTTTGTAATTTTTAGATAGTTTTCGAACAAAAGAATTAGCACCAATGATCACTAAGTTCATATATAAACTAGCTGTTGCCTGCGGCTCTGCCCGCATGTATGTCAGTTATCGCGATAAATGTCATTCCCTACAACTCAAACTATCTCCTTACCAAATTTCATCTAAGTCGGTTAAGCGGTTATTGATTCCCCATACAAACTTCCACCCCCCTTTTCACGCCTTTAAAGGATGATTTCTGAGATAAGCACTATCCTATGTCCTTTCCCAAGCTCTATACAAATTTCATCTAAATTAGTTCAGCGGTTTAAGCGTGAAGAGGTAACAGACAGACAGACACACTTTAGTATTTAAAATAGTTGAATGGAAGTATGGATTGTTATATTCGATACAGACTATTGGCCGTGGGAAAGACTATTATAAGGAAAATATGTACTCCATGACGAAAGTAACGGACATCATAAATTGAAGGACTAAAAGGAATGTTTCACTATAACACGGTAATCATTATATATTCGTCGTAAACCTAGCTTAATTAGAGGTTTTTGTTTTGTCTATCCTCTACTCCTTACATTTATTTTCAGTCTGTCAGATTTTTTGTACTCGTATAGTAAGAGTCATTAAAGTGTAGAATTTCAATCTTAATAAGTAATTTTGGATAGCATGTCGTCATCCAAAACTACCCTTGATTTATCAAGGGTCGCTTTGGATTATAATATTGTCGAGAGCCTTACGGTACTTCGATCTTTTAGTGTCTTTTGAATTAATTCTGTTCGTAAAACTAAACGTAAACCACTTTTCCCTTTTTGCGGAACTCCTCTCAGATACCACCAGTGGGGTAGATATGTCGGACTCGAACCGACTAAAAACCACACACCGTCTCTAGGTACCAGTAGCCAGGGAACTAGAACATTAAATTAGATTTTTAGATTTTATAATTATTAGAACAGCTTAGTGTTTCAAACATACAATATTTCATTTTAATGCCAAAATTACTTACCAAAAACATATCCTTAACTAGAGTTAATGGGTTAAGTAGGTGGAGAGAGTTGTAAATGTTTCTCCTTTGAAATTTATTAGAAGTTCCACTCAAGTGATTCAAGGATAAGATATTATACACATATTGTTACTTTATCGTGCCCTAACTAACTGTTTAAGGATGAGTAAACCTAATTAAAATCATACGAAACATTACCTGAACAAGCATAGTATAAAACAGTATGAGAATTTAGTTTATTCAAAATTTTTTTAGCAAACTGTATAGGCGTTGACTATATAGCTTTGTTTCATCGAATATTCACTACCAATCAAAGGACTATTATTTCTCAAAAAACGTTATGTCACATTAACCTTGTAGCTAGCGATAGTTTTCATTTATTTTCTAGTAGTGCGTAGGCCTAAGCAAGATAATTTTACATATTTATAAGTACCATACAAGGTCTATTTGTACCATTCCTGTTAAAGTAAGTGTAAATAGTGTCGATTATCGATGATTAATCGTGATAATGATATTGAAGAAGAAACTCTATGTTGCACATTATCCAAACTTCCATACTTATATTATAAATGTGAAAGTAGTTGGTTTGTTTATTTGATACGCTTTCGCTTTTACAATGGAAAGCTTAATTATCAACAAGTAACATAGGGTAATTGTTACCGTGGTAACCGACAGACACGCGGGCTGAGCCTTTTTTCTTTATGAACAATTATTACAACTTATTAATTTACATATTTGTAAGTACTTTTCTTATATATCAATAATTGGTTGTGTTTATTTTTTCAGGTATGATAACTGATCTAAGAGTTTAGCGGGTAAGGTAAACATTTCCAACACCAGCCTGGTATCCTAGCCACGAGACCACACGGGATGTCATTTCCAACACCAGTGAAGAACATAAACTAATATGCGGACTTAGTTCCCGGTTAAAGTAACTTGACAAACGCGTGTTTACTTATCATATATCTATTATATATATTAACTATTTATTTATTCAGTATATCTTTATAAAATATAATAAAATTAAAAATACCTATAAAATTAAAACAGTAAACCGAACAGGCATCTTTCTCACAAAGTTTTAAACATTTAGGGAAATCAAATTTAGGGAACTTTAACTTATTTATTTACCTAACTGCAAAGAGAAGGAAAACTTGAAACAAACCCTATACCTTTTAAAGCAGTGGACTATTAAGTAGTTATCATAGTTTCATGTAGGTATTATCAAGCGTTTTATTTACAATGAACATTTTCATGTCTGTTTAAACAAATTTTAAAAAGCAAAATCTAAGTATCGTTTTGCCTGATTCTAGAACACGAATAAGTCAGTGAGTCAACTACTGAATCCAGTTTTAAAAGGCATAAGAAAACTTAAAGTTTAATAATAATTTCGGTATCACAACCACTAGTTTATAATATCGTTATACCAAATGTAACAATAGGCCGGGGTTACGCCATATCCGCCTTATATCCCAAACTATTCAATGCTGGTTAAATTACCTTCACAGCAGTTATCGATAGCCAAAGTGCGATAAGCCCTCTGTATTATAATAAGCAATTTATTTTAAAATATACGAGTAACGCATTAATGGAAATCCGCTACATAAAATTCAATTTTCTAAAAATCCATTGGTTTCTTTCAAATTTGAATTTAGGTTACATCCTAGTTTGTTCAATATTATGTTACGAGTACAATTTTCTAGTCATAAATTAATTCTAAAAAGAATTAAGAACATGTCTGTCCAATACTGTTGATCTGAAAGTTAAAATTAACATAAAAAAAACAATTGTCTTACTACTGTATGTTATTACTAAAACCATAGTAAGACGTTAAGCTTATATATTTTATAGTATTTGCTGGTTATTTATTATCTTCTTGTAAAGATAATAATGTATGAATGATTTAGTACCATTTATAAAAAAAAACGATAGCAGTTTTATTTTCTACCAAAAGGGTAAAAAATTAAAATATCGTTTGGAAGTGTTGTCACCATTGTTGAAGTGAACGATTCCTATAATCATAGCATTCAAGTCTACAAAGTCTTTACCCGTAAGAATTATATCATTCATCCTTAAAATGGATTCCAAAGGAGGGAAGCAATTTCATTTGTGAGAACCTGCTCCTGCTTATAATCCGTCCGAGGTAATAACATTTCATATTCGTAATAGAATCATTTTGCGTCGCCCGGAAACTTTATAGTCTCATTTTCATTGAAAGCGTTTAGTAGGAATAAACTTGTAGAATATTTGATGCACGGCCGCGGCAAACGCGCACAATCTCCGGACTCTCTTGCCCGCCTAATCAACGGCGTCCTTGATAAGTTTTTCGTCATTGTTTAAATATTACACACTGCCACCGAAATCGGAATGATTCAAGTTTCATGAAGGGAAAATTTTGTGAAGATTTCAAGTAGCTGAAATGTAGCAAGTAGTAGAAATGTTGCCGCATCTTAATAACATCAGATTTATATTTTATAAAATATATTACATTTTTATTTTTGAAGGTAGAAGATCAAAAACAATCTATGGTAACGGTACTAATAAGTCAGTACGAGTCGTTATCAATACCAGTAGAATATGAAATATTTGTGATATAGAAGTAAAGACAGTCTATTAATAAACTTTTAATTTTTTGTTTAGAGTCTAGCATAAAATATGACAGCAATGATATTATAATTTACTTCAAAAATTTCAATTATGGAACAAAACGTACTCAGAAAAAGTGTTCTGTGTAAGAAATTAACCCAAATTTCATTGTACATAGCAGTTCGTTACATCGTACAATTGTTTACCTACATTGTTTTATACGGCAATGGCGCTTAATGATAATTAATTGACGATAATTAAACGCAACGTGTAACATCCATTTTGCGCGTAAGCTCAGACACCTTTTAGTCTCGCGAAGAGATCCGTGTACGAAGGTATATATCAAAATGATATATGTAGGTAAATCTATACGGTAAATATAAGGCCAGCATTATTAGTTGAAGGTAGACATGCTATGTTATCAGAACACGAACAAGTACTTATTAGATAATACTTTGAACACATTTTGCCTGGTATTAGCAACATTCATAAAAATGTATTTTTACTATATATGTGTAAATTTATATTTAAATGCAATTGAAGATAGTGATACATCCACGTGAAAGTTGTTTGCTATCAAGATTACATAGAATACATTCAAATTTATTAAAACGTCAAACAAAGAAGGTAAACTTTATTATTGAGAGTATAATTTTAGAGAAAATAATATGTATATAATGTAATGTAAGATACATTTAAATTACAGTTAGGAAAACTTGTTGCATGTGACGACTTAGAACAAGGTGTTACATCAGGTCTAGTTTCAGTTTAGTGTAGTAATATTATTATTTATGTATATTATAATACTAACATGTGTAAATATCATATGTTATTATTATACTATTATTATTTATTTTTGCCCTTATTTCATTATTTATGTAGAATATTCTAGCACAACTCCACAAACTTTATTTATAGTAAATAACACTTAATTGTAGCATTAGAGTTCGTTTTCTCAATAAATATAGATCTAGGTGAAGTCCTGGATAAAAAATGAATCATTAGGCGCTCTCTTTTTTTTCGTTCGGTAGTTACTCGTATTTATTATAGTTTGAGAACGAAAGTAGTAAATTCTCATTATAATAATTGTATATGATAATTTCTCCAAAGAGTAGAAATAGAAAAAAATAAAATAGAAGCTAATAAGACGATGACACATCAATTACTTTCATATGTGCCCATATATTTGTACCTGTAATCAGTGGTATTTTATGGCTTATATTTCACTGTAATAGCTTTCATGGACATACGGTTTAGCGGCAATTAGGTCAATTACTCGGTATATTACGATAAATTTTACAAAACTTTGTGGGTACTATTTTAAGATATTTGCTTTTCTTTGATTTATTATTTGCCTTATCGTTATATTATTATTTTTGTGTACGATATCATTTTTTTAAACTTCTTCAAAAAGATGGAGGCTATTAGATCGTCGGCATCAATTTTTTTTTGCATTACCGATAACTCAAAGATGCTTTGAAAAAGATATGATGATTTGAAAATATTTTATCTTTTACGGTAAATCATGTAGAAATTTGTTTATTAACGTTTATTTAATTTTGGAATTTTTGAGATATTTGTCGTGAATAATTACATAAATTTATGGCAAAGATTCCAACAAAAAGATAATGGCGCTGTCTTACCATCTTCTTCTTGAATAAATGCAGGAGATTTTTGTACTCCATATAATTTAGTTGTAGATAAAGCTAGCAGTCATAATCTTATATTTAAATGACTTGATAATAATTATTCTATCAAAATGAAATTTGGTGTAGAAAAATGTGCAGTCATGTATGTAAAGAAGGGCGACATAGTAGAATCTGAAGGAATAGAGCTTTCAGATTCAACAAAGCTCAGATCTCTGTCTGTCACTGAAACTTACTAGTATCTAGGTATATCACAGTCTTTAGGAATACCAGAATCTAACATGAAACAAAAGTTGCAGGAACGCTTCTTTTTCTGCCTGAAAGTCTTTTGTCAGGGGGCAACTAGGTGCTAGCCTGCAACGGTTGGGGTCATGCCGGTTCTGATGTATTCTTTTGGTATACTTAGATGAACTCAGACCGAATTAGATGCCTTTGATGGGAGAGTCCTTACCTACACTGCTGACTGCATTCGGAATGCACCGCACCACCCACGTTCGTCGGTAATGAGATTGTATATACCGCAAAAATTTGGGGGTCAACTAAATATCAACCCCCTACACAATCGCAGAAAGCGAAATAAACAATCGCAGAAAATATTTTCTACATACTGATGTAGAAGTGCATCGCAATGTAGTTGCAGTGGATACCGGCTAAAGAGAATTGGCACAAACCTACAGGTAGTACTTGGTACTAATAATCGCATAGAAGTATGAAAAGGCAAAGAGCTCCATGGTCGGTTTTATCGGGCCCTAAACAGGTCCAATATAGACTTTAAAGTATCTACGACTTGGCTACGCTTGCTATGGTGATCTCTTCGGAGAAGCTGAAGGTTTTGTTTGTGCGATTAAGGACGAAGTTATCATGACGAATAACTATCGGAAAGCGTCCTGGGGAGTCAATTAGGCATATTATTTCTGGTTGTTCCCGAGTCGCTAACGGTGAATAAATGCACAGGTACAACCAAGTAGCCAGAATAGTACACTCACCAACTTGCCCTTAAATGCCAACTTGTGAATCTAGAGGTGTCTTACTACAGGTATGTGCCTGACCCATTTCTCGTGAACGGTCGGGCCACGTTGTTTTGGGATCGATCCTTTATCACAGACAGGACTATTGTTGTCAATAATCCTCATATTGTGGTGATAGACCGATTAGAGCGTCGCGCAATTATTGTTGATATCACCGTTCCTCATGACGAGAATCTCGTGAAAGTTGAAAAAGAAAAACAAATAAAATATTTGAATTTATCTCACGAGAATGTCGATAAATAGAACGTGGATTCGGCGATTATTGTTCCAATATAAAGGAGAGCCTCGACCAACACCTTAAGCCGCTCACGTTGGACAGCTGGATCAAGGGTCTGATGCAGAATGCAGTTCTCTTTGACATGGCCCGCATAGTGAGGAGCTTCCTGTCTTTGTAGTCCTTATCACCGGTGTCTTGGTCCCTGTAACCGATGTCGGTGGTCTACTATTTTTTTTTTTGAATGTATTTTTTTCTTTTGTAATATATTTAAAAATGAAATCAATATGTATATATAATGTAATAAAGAGAACAATAATATTATCACACATTTAAAATTTAGAGAGCTTTATACTTTATTCAATTTGAACTTGTAGTTCGAAAGCTATTGAAAGTAATATTCCTTTGTTTCTCTAGTAATTAAGTCTCCAAAGTACTTTAAGGAAACACACAAGATTAAAATAAAAAAATAATAAATATGTATAATCAAACCAGTTTTTATATATAACCTATGCAGATTCTAGCAGCTTTGTAATACTATTTGATGGATTTGGAATTAAAAATAGTAAACTATCTAAAAGTAGTTATATTGACTTTTAATGGCCAAGTCACCGCACTACTATAAAATGATTTTTGGTAAAAATTAAACATTGATGAGCTTTGAGGATTTTAAACGTTAAGTTTTTTAAGGATCTCGTTGACTCAGTAAGTAATGTACCTTCTTAAATCTTTGTAGATACTTTAGGTCAGTAGAATTATATGTTTTTTTTCTTTTTTCACCTCGATACTTAGAGCAGGTTTACCTCAGAAATTTTAATCTCAATTAATATTGAACATTTATCTCACTTGGTTTTTAGTTTAAATTACAAACATACTGTAATTAAATATTATATGGGTTGTTTAAATTATATTAAGAACAGCTCATTACAGTTAATAGTATCGAAGTGATTTCTAGTTAACTTTGTTTAAGTAGGTATTCGTATATAGTATGAAATACCAAATGACTATTTAATAATGCTAATAATCTGAATGGATTGGTAGTTTGTTGTCGACCACCTCACCTATGAAGCAAATTCTGAAATAGTTGCTCTTGTCTGTTGGGAGGCGAAATCGCTGTTGGGAGGGGAGTTGTCGTGGCAGCTCGGTAACAGCAACCCCTGAGAAGGTCCGACACCTTGGCTGCGTTAATAGCTCCGAATAACAAAAATATTGTAATATTTCATCATCATCATCAACAGGCTATACTAGTCCACTGCTGGACATAGGCCTCTCCTTAGAAAGGAGGTTTTGGCCTACTAATCAGTAGTAGTATTAGTAGTAGCAGTAGTTGTAATATTTATGAGAGAAATAAGTATTTGGTTTACGTGACAAAATAACTGATAGTCTATGATATAATGTGTCGCAGTGGCATGAGAATGTTCTGTCGCATGTTTTGGGTGGGAATCAATCTGCCAACCAAAAAGTTAATAATTGAGATTCCTATCCTAGAACTATGCAAAAGGGTTTGAAAACAAATTTCTTGATAAAACTGTTTCTCACCTATATGTAAAAGTACTTAAAAGGTTTACACAAATTTAATTCAAAATCTGTAAAAGAATCACGTTGTATACGGTACAAACGTGTATACAAAATAAAGAAGCCACTCGAATGTAACTCAATAAAACGTACATAGATGTTAAGGGCCGTAAACTCGAATTTTTGTCATTATTCGCGCGGGTGCGAAGAGAGATTCTAATTTGTTGTGTTATCGAATTCATCGGAGGGTGGAAGTGCGTAGTTACCTCGAGAGGTGAGTTGGCGCCGCACGAGTTCCCGCCACGACAAGATTTATGTAAGGACTTTGTTTGTACGAGTAGTTAAGCAGGGGCGCGGGGTGAGCCGACGCCCGCGACGCTCATCTACATTCGCTTTTACTCACTCTAATTACCTAACAAAGTACAGAGAGTACTCCTTTTGTCTATGCTGTCGCATCCACTACAGTTTTCTTCAGCAAGTAGCAAAAAATACGCCCCGTTTTAAAATTCCTCGCGTACGTACTTTGAGATATGTAGAAGTTACTTTTCTTTTTTTACAATTTCTCGCCATAGACATCATCTGGCGTAGATGGAGTTTTTGTTTGGACGTAGGAAGTTCTTTTGTCTCTGCAATGAAAGTCAGAACTGTTGTAAGGAATATCCAGTCCGGAGTGCTGTATAGGCATTGTTGCGAGAAAAATCTAAGCTCAACCTTCACGCTACAACACAGCGTCTGCGAGCAACACGTGGCCTGTGGCTCTAAGTAATGAAATCAAGTTGAGTTTAATTAAAAACTGCTTCCAACATGACCGTTAACCAATAAACTGTAATACCTTTTATGTAAAAGGCTTCCTCGCTAGCATCGTAGTAATATTAGTCGGGTTAAAGTACGGAGAGTCACATATAAAATATTGTGAATTAAAGATTTGCTTTTAAAATGATTGTTATAAGAGCAGTAAAAAAGAGTTAATATAATAGTATTATCTGAACTACCTTCTTAATAGTGATTGTGTAAATAAATACATACATATTTACGTTTAACCAGATTCAATTAAATAATAAATAGAAAGTGTATTGTACTATACTCCAGCATTTTCAATTCGTGTTTGTGTGACACTATGGTTTGATTGACGTCGGTTAAAGAATCTGCTCTAAACAAACACACATACACATATAAATGCATATAGACATATATCCAAAAGTGTACTATTGTAGTTTATTAAAAAGAAAAAAACATTTAATGGCACAGAACACAGGTGGTAAAAGATTTAACAGTGGTGTATTGTTCAAGCTATGTTCTGCCTGCATTAGGCATGCAAATATTTACATTGAAATACAAACATTAACTATTAATAAGAAAAAAACAAGATATTTTCTTAACTATATTAAATTAACTAATAAAAATTAACATATTTCAAGAAATATTATTACATATTTGGCATATCAATTTGTAAACTTAAGCAAGTTATAATTAAATTATGTAGGTATTATTGTCATGATCACATGATATTAAGTATAATTAAAGCAAGCAATGACGGAAGATGAATGGTCTTTCTTATGAACAATCGTTGCAACGCCCGGCTATGGAGTAGGTTTGTCCCAAAGGATTTCAGCGGCCAGGACAACGTGCCATAGTCTTCATGTTATTGCCTCAATTAATCATAACTTTGTGTTAGTGAAATTTCTCTAGTGAGTAGATTGTAGGTCATTGGTATATGAGTTCACGAAGGCATGAAATTGGCTCGCAAAATCTTAACGTTCGCCTCTTGTAACTGGAGAAGAGCTGAGTTTTGAAATTATACACAACGTACTTATCATGATAGCATTTCCTTTAATTAGATGAGCTTTGTGTCAAGGAGGTAATGAAACAAAATATGACTATGAAGATTATAAGATGCTATGAGTTAATAATGTATTTGTAATATACTTAATATTATATTTAAATTTTCATTTTTATTTATAACATAAGGGAACATTACTCAATATGGTTGTCATAATGTTATGTTTTATAAAAAAATGTTGTTTGTTTTGTAATGTACCTAATCTGTGTTGCTTTACTAATCATGATCTACTACTATGATACTTGTTCTTGGGGTACTTTTTATTTTACCTTAATAGATTTTGCCACTTGTAAACGGTTTCAGCTCAAATTTGATAGTATAACGTTTATATTTCACTTTCCTTAATTGGTACAGTTTTCGGTATTAATTGCCCCATTGGGGTCAACTCATTCTATATTATTAGTATTAAGTATATATATGAACCTATGCTTTAATACAAAAATTAAAAAGTACCGGAGTTTAGGGAAGATTCCGTGTAACATTTCTGTAGCCTTTTAATGTTACAACTATATATGGTATAACTAACTATTGTATAACACTAATATACAAGGTAGAACAACGTCTTAAAAGATGGTACATCGATTCACTAACTTTTGGACGATCGCCCATTTCGTAGTTTGAATTAATTGTTATACAGTGGAAAGGATGCTGCAAATTGCACCGAAAACAAGGCTCAAGCCAGGTTTGTGACAGAAGTGAGCATAGAATTATGATAATAGTTTTAAGGAGTTAAACAATTTAGATGCACCAAATTTTCAGAATGCGATGTAGCAAGTGGTACGTGGAGGGAGGCCATCGTAGCTCCTGCTACGAAACTGTAGACAGTTGATATTTATATCCTAGTAATAATTTTGCTAACTAGTACTATGATAGCAATAACTAAATCAACGTAATTATTGACATAAACCTGAATAGTTGTTGTTTTATATCAGCTTCCACAAATTCGTTGAGATCATTTGGTAACCAATTCGAATCTCATCTCATATTATGATGACGTCATCTAACTTTTTCAGTATGGAGAATTAAGAAATATAAATATCATTGTGAAATTTTAACCTAATCGTTTCAAAATTTCAAACATGCAAGTTTTTATATCTGCTAGCGTGATTTAAAATTTCTTCTCATTGTATTTATTCCCATTAGTAAAAGAGCTACTAGCGCTGTTTAACTACGCCCTTTTAAAAAATGTAGTTACATTTTCATAGAAAGAAAGGGGGATTTAATTGAAAAATAACAAATTGTTAATACGACAGTACATGCCATATTATTTAAGTCCTTGTGAATATCGTGTCTGTCCTAATTACCGTCCTATTTTTGCTATATAATGAAAGGTACACGGGTTCATATAATATTCATAAACGAAATAATTTTAATTTGTGCCCCCTACAAGTACTAGTGCCTTACAATGTTGTTTATTTTTGTCGCGAGTAGGGTCGCCAGCGCTTAGTTATTGGGTCAACAACGTGTGAGTGATTTTCTTTCTTTTAGTCTCGTGAAAAAAACCCAACCCTACAAATGACCACATCACCGGAGTTAGCGACGCAGTGACATTTCGGAATCGCACCTACTAAACCAAACGGTGTTTGAATATACATGTATTTTAAATTATACGTATTTTAAAGGCAACTTAGTTATTTAAAATACGCTCGAAAACTACGTATAATGTGTATACTATAACTTAGTCCTTTTTATATATTAATAGAGTATTTCAGTATAATGTAAACTGTTTAACTTAATATTTGTAGTATAAATGTAGTAAGAAATAAAAAGGGTAATTTTTTAATTCAATTTGAAATCATGTTTGTAGTCGGGTAGTGGCAAGCAGGGCAACAGGAGGGGTAGTCGTATGGCGCAATTAATTGGTATTAGTGTGTGAGGTCGTGCGTTCCATTTCCCACTTATTTTTCACGTTACGAAAACTCGAGTGCCGAGGGCAGGCGCTCGCGCCACCGGATTATTGAATTAAAGTTGATAAGTGTATTAGCCAGTGTTGTTGCTCCATTCTCTTGATTAATGGCCGACCGTTGCTTTTTCTCTCTCATTTATATGATAATGAGTCGGCAGCCGCGACCGAACACAGTTATTATGTGTAAATGAATGTAGTTTGAAGTGAAATCGCTTTTTGAACAACGATCACCTACACAGCGAATTTTCTGATCGGTCTGTGCAAACGAATACAGGGAATTTAAAACGTTAAATGTTCGATGTTTTAACTAAAATTAACTTTGCTTATTTTCACAACGGGATTATGTTAATTAAGTAGCTGCCGTTTCGACGGTGAAATTGTAATCGAAAACGCCTAATGTTTATTTACTTAATCAGTTTGTTTTGTAATGCGATACGATTTAATGAAATTAATTGAAATTTACATTTAAACACAAATACATGGTTTAGGCGTTTATTTATATTTCACTCACTAAATGAGATATGTTCGTAACAATGTAATATTGCAGCGCAAATTTAAAATTGCAGAGAGCACAACAAAGACGAAATGACAAAAATATAATAATCGTTCTGAATTCTAACACTAGATGGCATTATAACAACCGGTGCAACAAAAAGACAAAAATACTTAGTAATTTAAAAAACACAAACAAAAATAAAAATTGGAATGCGTGACGTAAGTACTACGCGCGCACTCGGTATAGAAGGTGGAATAAAGTGGTTCGTGCCCGCGTTGGTCGCGGCTCGGTACACCGCACTGTCTGCTATTTAATTCTCCTTTGTTTAATACAATCTACAGGGAACACCGATAGGGTTACGTTATGATGACATTTGGATTTGCCATGTGTAATATAGTGCGCTCATGAGAGAATGAAATCCGGAAATATGAGTGCATCGTCGCGACCTATGGAAGCACTCCTTTCACCCGGAGCCATTCGAGTTTCTTGAATATTAATGATGTCAGTCGAAGAGCGTCTTTGTCTTAGAATTGACGAGTTTCTTTAAACAAGTTCAAATATCGAATTAGACGCATTTTGATAAAATATAGCCCATGATAACTCTATACGAGTAATCAATGTAATTCAAGTTACGTAATTATGTAAAAAACATGATACATCATACTTAACATTTCATTGTTGCAGTAAAAATGAATTTCTACGAGTATGCTTGAAAGTATGTAAGTGTGATAGCTTGTTATAATAGTAGTGATTGTATTATTTCATTGCAAAAGAAATACATTTCGCCATCAAGAAGGTGTTCTCTTACTAGAACAATTTTATTCAATACATATTATTTTTGTCATCTTCATCATCAACAGCCTTTAATAGTCCCTGTTGGACATAAGTCTCTCCTTAAAAAGGAGGTTTTAACCCTACTATACTACGCTGGCCAGACAGGTTGCATCAATGCTGCAATGCAAAAAGTAATGTCTAAATATGACTGCTTATATATATATATATATATATAATATTACGCCTGCCTCGATGGCACATTATGCGACTGCTGTGCTGAGGTCTCAGGTTCGATTCCCGGGTCGGGCCAAATGTTTGTATGATCAGCAAATATTTGTTTCTGAGTTTGGGTATTTTCTATGTATAATATGTATATATTTACAAAAAAGGTATATAAGTATTCTATCAGTCAATCTAGTAATCTTAGTACAAGCTCTGCTTAGTTTGAAACTAGATGGCGTTATGTGTCAGATGGCCGAAATGTTATTATTAATATGTCAGAAATATTATTATTATTATTAGTCTCTAGGTGTTTCAAACAGTTCTAATATTCACGTTTACGCTACCATTCGCAATTTTTGGTCCCATTTGACATAGGGTAACATTGTAATAATATGAACAGAACTTCCAATCGTCCGACTCGAATCATTATTGAACATCGAAGTTTATTAAGCGAAAACGGATGCCATTGGTGCTCGCGCGTCCAGCACTATCTAACTTTCCATAACAAAGCGCTAAGGAAAGACGAAAACATTAAAAAAAGTCAGTTCTTTACAATAGCAAAGTTTTCTCCATAGGTTGGTAAAACTGATGCAAAAAATATGACGTTTGAAAAATTACACGCATTCACAAATCATACAGGGCCTTCTTTTGTAAACTTTCGAGCCGTACTACTCCCTTCACCCGTGGTACGAATATTTGGTTACTGTTTCCATAGCCTTAAGTTCTTATCTAACTTCATAAAATGTGAAGCAAAATAGATAATTATACGACAATTGCTACACAAAAGATAGAAGTGAAAGTAAATTGTGTCAAAAAGTCTCTCGTTAAGGGCTGAAGTGATAATAAATCACAGAGTCCATAACACACCTGAACAAGTGTACCGAGCCGGACAAAAACGTCGATCGTTTTACGAATCGAAATACAAAATTCCATTTGGCACCGTCGAGAGGAAATGAAGCAATTAATTCAGCAGATGGCGTCGCAGTGCGAACATTAATCATCGACTAATCGTAACTGCAGTCTTCGATTTATCCACGCCCGGCACTAGGGACAGAGATGCGCGTCGATCGCACGTCACGTTTTATTATAATCTTGTTTGCGTTCAAAATGTTCTATTTGAGCGTTTAAAGAGCTATTTATGTATCGTCATTCAGTATTCACATGAATATCATTTAAATTCTTAATTTTATTGACACACTATACTTACACATCTTTTATGTAGTCATAGCCTAATTTATTTATGTATGTACTCGTAGGTACATCGGTTAAACCATAGACTGAAATATTTCTATAATTATTAGTTAAGATTATCATCGGTAATTAATAATTTTGAATTTCGTGAGCTACTAAATAATTGGTTCTATCTGCTGTTAATAACGGTGAAACATCAAACAGATTCGTATCTCATCGTAAAACAATGTCAGATCATTTTGCTAATATAAAATTTTAATTCAAGAATTACGTCAATCAATGACAAAAGTGTTCAAAACTTCGCTTTCTTTACTAAATTAACACCGATACAATCTATTGTCGCATTGACGGCCTTCAAAACTTATCTCCGTAATTAATTTCTCTTTGAAAATTTAATAATGGTACAGTGAGAAGGCAATTAAAAATGGATTATACGTAAAAATTAAGCAAGTGGCGCGTTTAAGAGTTGGAATCGAACCGAAAGCGGGTAGATTAAGGCACTTGTCCGCTCGGGATTACCGGACAAGCTAGTGGTAATGAAATTCGCCCCGAGAAAATGGCTGGATACAGAGGCCTAGTGTTTTAAGCTCTGTCCAGGCACCCACTGATTGTATTTGATGAGAGTTTTATCTGTTCTGTTCTATCAGAGGCACAATCGTCGCGCAATCATGCCGATTTAACTTTGTTCCTTTGTTTAATTGTTGTTATTTCGGATTTGAAGTCGCGTCGATCAACGGGATTAAGATTTATTTGCAATCTTAATTAATGTTTCTTACTCGTAACTGGTTTTTAGTACAACAATATTTGGTTTAGAATTATAAATCGAATTGTAATAAAAGCGATGCAATAAAACATCATTAATTGAATAAGCCCGTACTACAGTGTCGCACTGTGAAATTAAATTGTTGAAAGTCTTTGTATGTATTGGTTAAAAATTTTAAAAGTACACATTTTTAAATAATTTACTTTATCAGTAATGATGATAAAATATATACACATGTACTTAAATGGTATCATGATATATTCACGCACGCTTACCGTCCGGAAAACTTTTCAGCACTGATTAGGGGTGCTCACTCAAAACTATCGATGCGTGGCATCGGGGCCCCGAGGAGACGTCGATTCTTACTAGTCCCTATAGACCGGCGGCCGAGCGTGCCTTACGTCAGTTCTACAGATTGTGATCCAATTAGGGGCTGCGCATTCTCTTACGTATTTAACTGGACGGCACACCGGATCGTTTTGCTGCTAGACACACAAAGGTTTGTGACAACCCTAGGGAATACGTGCTTACGAATTGTGTATTATTTTATGAGTGCTATGATAAATTTTGAACATTAGGATTGAGATTTCTACGGTTGTGCTAATATTATTATTACTGCACCTTTGCAACCCATTCTCTCAGAATAAAACACTATCAAAGATAATCCAATGATTCATTATCATCATCAACCCAATGATTGATACATGTATATTTTTTATATTTACAGATAATCCATAGAAGTAGTTATTATACACTATGTTATATGCGTCAGACTTTTAACTAAGTTATGTTTTTGAAATAAAAATCAATCCTGGAATATCATAAATGCTAATAAGCTTAAGCCTAATAAGCTTTTCAAATTAAATTTTCTACATTCAAAAATGTTTATTAAAACTGCTCATCAAATTTCGCCTCAAACATGGTTTAACATTTGACGTGTACTCAGAACAAACTATTTGGTATAATCTGACGATGACTGCAGCTTGCATCTTTACGTTTGCAACTAACTGTAGCCAACTGGTGCGCCCGACGTTAGGAAAGTCCTATTGCTTAACCGTCTCAACTTACTATCACTTCCAAACCACCCGTTTGGTTTAACTGTTAACGAATGGTTTCTAGAAACTTCTGTTTGTAATTTTGTAGGTTTATTTGAAACATACTTGATCTTTCATTTCATAACAATTTGTGTTAAAATAAACACAAAAATAGATTGCATTTGGGATAAGGGTGAGGCCTATGTCCAGCAGTGTACTGCGATAGGCTGGTCGTGATAATGATGATTTTCAGCAGTGCTCGAAGTTCCCAGTTAAGCCTTACTTTTCGTAGAATTCAAAGATTTCATGAATTACTGTCTTAAATATATGTATAAAAAATTACATACTAGATAAAAATGAATATTTAAATTTAAAAATAACTACTGACTAATCTATAATGAACAATGCGTTTTACTCGTATAAGGAATGTGTATGCAACTTTATATATGTTAAAACATATTCGTGTTAGACTTGTATATTTTTTAAATTTGCTTTAACTATAATGTCTATTTTAAATGTCTCCATAAACACATTCTTTTAATAATACGTAATATATTAAACAAATTTATCCTTTTGTGTCGACAGGTAGAGGTATGTAGGTACGTTTTTCAATATTATTTGCCCCTTATCGTGGAGCACCTATCTTGAACTTGTTGCCAACTTAATATATTCCCTGATACTTTCACCGTTAAACATCTTCAAACTTTGTATCGTTCTACGCTTCCCAACAAATTTTTGCTATCTTACATTTTTTTTTAATAAACATTTAGAATAAACTTTAAACATTTTGAACATTATTCTTTCACTAAATACTCTAAAACTTACACATTAAAATCTATTATTAATATTGATTTAATAGATACTCTCGGATTGCAGATTTAGTCTAGTCTTTGGATAAATCTGGTAACAGGAAATGTGATTTTAATACTCGTAGACCTTATAATTCTAGGAAGGAGAAAATAGCTCAAAACCTTAGTACATTAAAGCAATTTGAATAAATCAACAAAATAGGAATGCAAAAATAATGCATGCATGCTATGCATGCTTGCATAATGCATTTTAGGAACAGCTGGAGCTGTCTAAAAAAAAACTTTCAGACTTACCTATGTATGAAATGAAACTCAATTATTACCACAAGATTATGTTCAAGTGGCTCCAGTTAAATTAAATTGAATTATGAGGCACTATTCAAGTTTAAATGTTGACTTGAACGTATGTTAATATGCATAATAGCTACAGTATCTTTCATATTTCCTGGTAAAGCTCCCCTCTCAGTAGGGTAACATATTGATCAACACTCCCAATCACTTGGTATCAGCGAGCACACCATATTATGCCAGACCATCACAGCTGTCAGTACGCAAAGCACATAATTAATCACCATACCAGACAAAAGAAGTCTTTTACGAATGCTTATAAATAGTACTTGAAACATTTTTAATATATTTTTCGCTATATTTTTGTGCAATTCAAGACACCTAAAGATTAAGGAAACCGCAAAAAATATTTCTTTAGAACAAAGTTCCTTATCGCGCATTCTAAGCGGATAGAAGCGAGACCGAAAATGTGTAACAAGACGTTTTCCGACATTTCTTGCTGGCTTAGATCTTTTAAACTAAGCAACGGAATTTAATGCAATTTTCACTAATAGAGAGAGTGGTTCAAGAGAAACGTTTATGTGTATAATATTTGCATGTTAAAGTAGAGAAAATTCAAGAATTTCAAAGATTTGTCTTAAAAAAACATTATTGTGCGCTTACATTGCAAACACTGGCTAAACCTTATGAGACAGACCAAAATAAAGTACAACGGTTTTTTTTTATCTTAAAAAGGTCTATAAAAAGTCCATGATGGTATACGTCTATCTCCTAAGGGTAACCCACAGTAACCATTACTTTCTTTCAAATATTACAAATAAACAACGGGTTATTTACGAAGCTATTTTAAACAATACATTATGATTCCTTATCCAATTAAATAATTTAGATATGCTGTACATTTAATGTAGATTTAAATTGCTCTTTACAGCAGAACATTAAATAGATATTTTATAAGATATTAGAGGTTTAAAATGCATTGGCAAAGGGCCCGCTCCGTTCCTGCCGGGTGAAAACGGCCGGTAGAAACGGAACGGACTTATACGAGTATATTTATATTACATGTAAAGATGTCCTGTAGTATCTGGTCTTATCAACGTCTACCAAAAACCGAAAACTTAAACTATGTCAAAAAAAAAAATTGTATGTTATCGTCTTTTACGTAGGTCACTACGTATGTATATAAGTTTGAGATGCTCAAATTTGAAAATGGAACACATCTGTATCGTATCATCATCATCATCGACAGTCTTTAACAGTCCACTGCTAGATATAGGCCTCTTCTTAGAAAGGAGGTTTTGCCTCGCTGGCCAGATTAGTTGGTATAGGGTTTGTTTCAAGTTTCCTTCTCTTTGCAGCACAGCTATCTTGCGTAGTTTGCTCCCTTAGTCGGCTCTTACGACACCCGCGGGATGAATAGGGGTGGTGACACTTCGTATATAATAATAATAATTCGAGTTTTAATTACTAAAACTCAAATTTATTTGAAAAAAGAACACAAAAGGCCAATTACAGCAATAAAAAAGATAAAATTATACTGTCATCCTTAGATTATTAATATGTTTAGATGTAAACTATTGGCCTCTAAATGCTTTGCCCGCGTTTAGTATTACTGCCTCAATGAACAACGATTGCCTAAATTATAAATTGCTCGAATTGCTCTCTCCTGTAGCACAAAAATAGTTTGAATGTCGGTAGCATTCTCGCACAGTAGAATACCATACGACATTATGCTATACTATCCTAAAATAACTGAAGTAAACAACTCGTGCTGTATCAACATCAGTCAAGTCTCGAATTTTTCTTACTGCGTATGCTGCTGTGCTGGGCCTACTTGATAATTTATCTGAGAAAGGAACTTCGTTCCGACCGGAGGTCCATAGACCTTCACGCTGTTTCTTTATAGTCTTTACTGACCAATTTAATAGATTGTTTTTTCTTTTCATTTATATTTACTGTAAAATAAATGTATTAGTTCTTAACGATAATAGCCAGGGTCAATTAGGAGATAAATTTGAATATAAGTATTTTTATAATAGGTTTTTATTTTAATTCTATATTAATATAGATTAATTACAGCAATGATCTCCTTTATCTATGAAACAAATAGTTTAAAGAAAAAGGAAGTAACATATTGCATATAGTATCATTAATATCTTTAAATATATCAAAATGTCAAGTTGGTTTGTTGACGCTTCAAAAACTCTGAGAGTTCTGGAGTGTTAGTTTTGTTCCTTATTTGTCATCAATGCTACTATAATGTACCACAGCGAAGTTTGGTACAACTAGTTTAAAACAAATTTAACTTAAATTGAAGACTTTCAATGATTATATTGTGTAATATCTTTATTGTATATAGCATTTCAATAAAACAATTGTTGTCTGTCTGCGAATTGTATGAATAACTCAAGTTACTACACCATTCCCTTATTGAATTGTAGAAGACAATAGCCTGTTTATAGAATGTCTATATTAGTGACCCTTATGGAAGAAATCTTATTTTAAGATCCTAGCAATATTACATTTTATTGAAACTTAGTTATTACGAGTATATGCCACGCTTATCATGATAATTTTTAAACGTCATATTTTATGGTATCTGAAATACATTGTAGAAAGAATTTTGCTCAATCTTGCTTCATTATATCATAGGACAGTAATAGTTAACAACGCAAGTTCTAAGCTTCTGTAAGAGCGTGATCATAAGTATTTTTATTTATTTTCGTATTAATTGAAATTGTTTTTAAGTCACAAAAAATGACAGAATTATTGAACATACAGAATAACTTAAATGGAAATAATTTACTCTTAAAATGTATTACTGACATCCATGCACACAAATCGTGGTAAATTTTAATAGACTCGTAATGTGCTATGATTTTAAGGATGAAGATGAAGACCAACCTTAAGTGAAAAAAAATAGTTTAAAAATGAATATATTGCGTAAAACACACACATAAAAATATTAATTCGAATTGAGATTTTCTTCCTTACAATAATCAGTAGATACGTATGATTGTGCTAGACGATGAACAAGATGCAACCTCATACATATAGAGTTGATAAACTAACTCAATTCAGAGATAAATAATCTATTTCAGTAAATGTATTATAGTAGGTAGAACCACATACATATATTTTTATTCAAAGGTAGTTAACGAGAAGTATTATCACTGTTATATGTATTAGGAAAAAATATTTAACATAAATGGCTGCACAATATATTATACCTATAATGCAAACGAATTACCAACTTTGTTTTTTATATAGAGTTCATATTTTTACGTATTTCTTTGAAATTATAATTTCTATATATCAATACTATTAGTTTTCAATATCAGTTACAGATTATTATTAGCCAACATGAACCTATTCTGATATAAAATCTGCCAAATATCCACCATGATTTCATAATTATACGTTCAATATTTTATTCAAAGAATCTTGTAATATTGTATCTACAAAACTGAAGCGATATTACAGTTACAGGTATAATTGCGAACCTTCTACCCCAATCTCAGGTAGTAAGCTATTATTTTTCATATCTCGGCTTCCCGTGCGATTGCTGTATAAATAAATAAATAATATAGCACCTAGAAATCAGTCGGGTAAAGAAAAATTGAGTATGCACCGATATAGGTATTAATGTTTAATATTTTGGTAGGTTTGTTTTATATATATAATAGAAATCTTTTTTCTTTAAGAAATCAATATGATTCTTTAGTTTAAATAAAAATCTAACATTTCAAATATACAGAATTATTGTATTTAATTCTGTTATAACTTATACCGGTGACTTCACTCGCAAAGGTATCGATTTATCGATGCCTCTTATCATTCTCAGATTACCAGTAATCGTTTCACCTATTTCATTATTTTTTAAAGGAACATACCTAAGGAATCAAAAATAAACCCTAAATAAAATAATAGACAGCAAAGTTAAATTTGTAATAAAAAATATTAGTTTGGATCCCTAACCTCATATTAAAACGTAGTACTTTACTCAACTATAGGTGCCTACTGTTATTCTTTAGATATACCCCTTAGGTTTGATCACCGTCTGTCTCCTAAGGGGCCCGCCGTAAGTAAACACAAAATAACTTTCCCCCTACAACATGTACAACGTATAAAAACTAGAAGCACTTAGATTTAAGCCATGTACGTTTAATCGGGCCCGCGTATCCGGCCTACAGGTAGACGTGGCTATTATTTTTCATATCCATGCTTCCGTGTCTCGGCAACGATTATTTTTAATTTCAACCGTTGAGAGGCATGTTGTGCGTTGTAAAAAGTGTTTGTGAAACATATTTTTAATTAATACCATTGTATTATAATTTTGACGTGTGTTTTGTGTTAAGTTGATTCGATAGTGAATGTGAGCAAATACGATCAATAAGGAGATGCATTTGACTGAGTTTGGAACGAAAAGTGTGTTGTCTAGAGATAAAGTCAAAATAGATTATGTATTTTTTTAACTCAAAAAAGATACATAACATAACATTAGTTTTTAAGGTACTGTAAAACATTTTACATATTTGTAGAATTGTATCAGTCGCATAGAAAAAAATTAGGCACTTTCAGTGAAATCTGATACTATTTACTGCATTATATTCTATATAATTTATAGTCTAGACTAGAATAGACTAGAATATAAATCGCGTAAGTACATTTTAGTGAGTGTTAATTTTATATAGAGGGAGATCTGCCTTGTATTAAACCGAGTCTATGTTTTTGTTAGCTTGTTGCTACAAACTACAAATGAATTATATTGATGTGATTGAAGCCTTTTTCAGTTGTTTTAGATTTTACTTTTACTTAAAAAATATATTGACTTGTAAAATTAATGTTAAAGTGGTGTTTGATTCCCAAATTATTTACCAAACAAACTGTAACATATTTGGACATTTAAAAATAATTCTTTACAAGAAAAACATTAACACTTCTTTTTGCCGCCTAGTGTTCGTGGTAAAATATGCAAGGGACTGTACCTCCTACGCTTACTTAAGCTGCTAGACTGACACAGTAGACGGCGCGGCGCCGACGCCTCTTATGAGTGCTGAACACAATTGTGTGTCAGAAGAAAATGTGCGTGCGTTTAAATACCTGTAAGATATAACCTGGTTGTAATGATCTTAAAATTAAAAACTTCACGTTAGTTTACATCGTAATAAAAATGAAGTTTAAATAAATAAAGTATATCTTAAAAAAAAATAGTCTAAATTTTAACGGATCCAAATAACTTAGTTGCATTTTTAATATACATCTTCTATGAACTCATTATTACTGAAATCTTATCCATTAATTAAGTTTGTATAGTTATCAATTTTTAAACCTAATCGATTCGATGATAGAAAATTAAACTCATACAACTTTTATGCTTTGTAAGTGTGTTTAAGCTTATTCAAAATGAAAAGATTTAACTATCTTCCGTTTTTAATATAATATGAAATAAATCTTAGCTTGTAAAAAAATTAAATTGATATTTTTAAAGAAAAAAGAAATTAAATAAAAGAAAATGAGAAGCCATTTATAATTAAAGATTAATAACTCACTATTTATTTTTCACACATTAAAACTTTCGGAAGAAATACAGAGCATTGTATGTGACATATTTGTGAGAGATATTGCTTTATACCGAGTTTTGAATAGCTCGAGTACTCCAACTTATTGTAAAATAATACAATGTTTCAAAGGCCAAGTTGTATGTTTCAACTCCATATTACATTCGTCAGTGTCTTACAACTTTTATTGCAACGCATATGATGGATACATTTTCCACAATTTTGTCTCGCACTACAATAGTATTCTCTCCGTATAAAGTATAACACAAAATCGCATATCATCTGCCTAAACAATTTCAAAATGGAACAGCGGTTGGCGCACTTTATACAAAAATGCCAAGACGTCAACCGTTTACAAATAACTCCTTTCTTATGTACGCAGGAGTAATTTTTGTTTTCCTCTTTACCGAAAGTTATGACACAAATATGAAAACATTAAATTTGAATCGCGGCCAAATATGTTAAGTTTTTGAGGGTATGCAGGACACGAGTGGACTGCGAATACTAATCGCTAGGGTCGCGGGCTTGCGTTCGGAAACCGAAGCCTGGCGTAGGCGGTTGAACTACGCCGTAGACACGTGCTACGACAGGCTTGCAGGCTACGAGCGTGTATTTAGTTGTTAGTTTTGTTGCTATGCCCTTGAAGAATTTAAAATGAAGTTAAGGTTTTATTGATTATTCATTAACATATTATGTTCGGATTTTAAAACAAATTTTATATATGTCAGAGTAATTTGTATTAAGGTAGCGTTACTTTTTCCATTAGGGACTATTTTAGACAAAACATTTAGTTACTAAAGTTTTTAAGTACCTTGTATTTTACTTATAAATAATATTATTTTTATTATATATTATATTCTAATCGTATTTTTGCCATAAACAAATATTGGTAACTATGCTTTTAACTAGGTATTATTATCGTGCGTGCTGGTGATAAAGTGTTTAGTTATTACGATCAATCGATGCTAATTAGTAGGTGAGCGTTCGACACCAAGTTCCATCGTAAGAATATTTCAGAGCCGCCGCGGTGATAAATCAAACTCGAAACCGTAATGAAAGCGAACGGATCGCGTCGCGAAGAGAAGGGAGGAAAAAATATCACGGAAAAAATCAGGTGCGTCCCCCGGTCGGGTGCCGAGAGAAAAACAGTCGGTCGGGCGTCGGGGGTGGTGGGCGGGGGTGGGTGGTGGCGGTCGATGCGGGGGGCGGGCGCTTGGGCGGGCGACGCGTGCGCGAACCTGCCCCCGGCCGGCGGGCGCGCGGTGCCGCGGCGCCGGCGGCCACACTCCCAGCGGCACCGTCGCTCATCGCTCGTCGCTCGCGTACCGTCCGCCGCACATTCCGCGCCGCCGCCGCTCCGACCGCGCCGACGCCGGCCCGCGCCGCGCGACTAAATACTCGCGTGTCCGCTCCACTTTACATGTCCAAAGTGTTAAAGTCAGTGCTTCCTATCGCGACCGCGTCAGTTCTCCCGCAGCCCATTCACGAGTCGGACCCGACCTGCACAACAATCAGGGTTAGTAGCCTGTTTGCAACATCTGTGCACCGGTCCGAGAGTGCAGCCGGTTTTAGTGTTTCATGACGCACATTACAAAAAGTTTATTTCGGGAGAGCAAAGTTTGGTAAAGTTGAAGAGTGCGCGCGGCGTCGGATGCACATTGCCCCAGCCGCAAGTGGTTCCTATCGGCCGGGCGGCGCCGTCGTGTCGCTCCCTCTCCCGCTCCTCTCGACCCTCACTAAAAACAACAAACAGATCAATCGACCTGTTATATTCATACAGACATTCAAAATACAAATCTTCGCTTTGCTATTTTGTTTGGCGCAAACGGATCCAAACTGACTAATAACAACTACAAAATTTTGTTTTCATGCCTAAATATTGCGATAAGATAAGAGTCGCTACACTAATAGCTGGAAATAAAATTGTGGAATCGCATGTAACGGTGAAATTAGCTGTGAACGGTTCAAGTTTACCTACTTTTTTCTTAAATTAGTCGGTCTGTGATTTGTAAAAAAAGTACAATTTATAGATTTTTTTTTAGTGCTTATATTTACTGAAACATTAGTTTTAGCTTATAATGGTTTTAAAAATATTTCTCGTGTAAGAGATTTAGATCTGCGAGAAGTTTTGGCACAATTTCAGCTTTCGGAACAAAATAAGCGCGGTATTGCATCCGCGTAAGTTTTAGGACTTCGCAAAAGTTGTTCTAATGACAAGGTTTAAAATAAATATTATAAAATGAATTTATTTTAATTTTTAGTATCCAAATTTTTATGACTACGATTTTTTTAACAAAGATTTTTTTATATTATATATATTCATAACATACATAAAATGATTTTTTATGCCTGAAAAAATACATAATCATATTATAAAATTGTAAAAACCTACTTGAATACTAGATTTATAAATATAAATTTATTTCAGTAAACTTAATTTATTTTTAAATATGGTAAGTTAGTTTCGATTCAAATTGTATGGTCTACAATCAAACAAAATAGTAAAATTTAAAAAAAAGACCTTAAATAAAGTAAAGGGGATAAGTTATTACTAAAACTAAAAATCGAATGGTATGAGAGCAGCGGCATAATGACACCTGTAGGTAATCTACACTAAAATTTATGGTTGCAACGTACATTATTTCGTTGTCTTAAACTATGAAGCTTAATAAAAGTGTAAGTTTAAGTTGATTCGCCACAAAAAAGAACAGAAAGTGTCAAAATAGCGTTGAGTACTCAAAATAATACAAATAATTTCCAGACATATTTCATAAAATTTACAAATATCCAAAAAAATGCTACCAT
Source organism: Arctia plantaginis (assembly GCA_902825455.1). Lineage (NCBI taxonomy): Eukaryota > Metazoa > Arthropoda > Insecta > Lepidoptera > Erebidae > Arctia > Arctia plantaginis. Next base: position 1,137,954 of record CADEBD010000312.1, on the reverse strand, counting down.
ATCTAAGATGATGATCATACTAATAAACATAATCTATATTAATCTTATAAAGAAGTTAGTTAGTTTGTATGTTTGGGGTAATGTCCGGTACTACTGATCCGATTTAGGTTTAAAGACATTTATTTTCATATAAAATTTACATCACTTCCATGAGAACATGGCTATTAAAAATATTAACATTGTTTATTGTCATAAAGATAACACTATAATAAATGGTTATCGATAATACATAGGTTATCAAGTACAGGTGCCCATGGGACACACGCACGAATACAACAATAACACTTATTACCATGCTAACACATATTTTAATATTAAAAATTATTTCACTATTAGAAAGGTATATTATCCCTGAGTGCTGTGGACTATTTTTTATTTCTTATAATTGCACCCGTGCGAAGCCGGGACGGGTAGCTAGTGTATATTATAAATTGAAAATAATTTGTATTCTACTTATTTACTCTCTTTCATTTATTCATTTAATCACTGATCTTGTTAGTTGTTGCGTTAAATTATAAAGTGAAAAAAAAACTAATTAAAAATAATTTATTATTAAATACTTCAATAGAATTATTAATTAATTTATTAATAAATATTTACGTTGAAAAAAAAAACACATTTTCCTTTGATTACTAATTTAGAAATCATTTCACAAACGACGACCAACTTTACATAAATGGCATGTTCCAATTTCTTAAACGTATTTCACAAAGTGTTCCTATTTTTTTCAATCTACATGCGGCTATATATTATTTAAAGTTGAAATTTTAATTTTCATACATTGTACGTTTCTACGTAAACACTTATTACAGTCACAGTTAAAAGCATCACACATAAGTTTAACCATCATCTGTCATAGATCTGATGACTAACACTGTGTGGTGTTTATCATTTCGAGTTCGATACACCAGGTTACCGTTTGGCAAGGTGTGATGGTTACGCCCGTGGCAGTTACGACACCCAAAAAAAATAATATCATTTTTTTATTTCTTAACTTTCTTTCTTGGCATAATAACTTCAAAATTAAGTCAAACCTTTCTTTCCATACTCTACCAAATACAATATCAATATTATAATATTTTTGACTGCAAATTTAAACAAACTTCGTTACTGAAATATATTTCATAAAAATGATTTCCGAGATACTGCAATCTTTATCTACTTTCAACTATAAATTCATTTACTTCCGATAGTTTTAAAAATGAAACTAAAAAATTAAAAAAATATTAATGTAATAAAATACATTTTCTGAGCAATATGACTGAAATTTTTAGATTGTACTTTATGCGTACGTTAGATGTACTTACTGTATGAACCGTAGATCAAGTAGGAGGTTACTCTACAGTAACCTGCATTATTTTTAACTATTTTTAAAAACGAGAATATTGCAAATTTTTAACCAACACTTAATATTATATCCTACGTTTAAATCATGAAGGAAGTTACTATAAATCTAAACCGTTTATTTTCTAAATACCTTTTAGAAAATTCTACAGATTTAGTAACAGCCTGTATTATTCGGGCATTTATTAAACATAAGGACATTGCAATAGTACCCCATAAACCCTATCCAAGCAAGCTTCCCGGAGTTAGACCAATGTTATGTGTTATATACAGGAATAGACTACTTCGGCCTTATACAATAATGGGGAAGCGCAGTCGAAAGTATACTTAAGTGTTATATATTAATTGAAAATAAATTCTCACTTTACATTTTTAACATGATTCTAACTTCAGTTAAAATATGCGTAGAAAAATACACGAAATTGGAAGAAAACAATTATACCGAAAGTTATGTTAGTTATTTGTTATGATAATGTATATTAATAAATATTTACATATTCAGTTACTGAAAACGACAAAGACAAAGTCATACACATTTCGTTTAGCGTAAAATCTGCTGAGATTTTATGTGAGAAACATCATAAGTTTACTACCGACTGACGGGATCTCTATTATCATTCGCAATGAGTAATAGCGGACATCTGCATGCAACATTCGTGATTCGGTCAACTCTAGTCTTGTAAAATATAAATTATATTATATTATATTACGTTATCAAGTGCTACTACGGAAACAGTTAATGTAGATGATACAATTACATTTCCCCGTAATATTATAGAAGCTAATTTACGTTTTGCGTGATGTCCCCACGAAAAATACTGTTGTGACACAAACCTTTTTTTCATTGTTATATTTTAACCTGAAATTTCTATGTGAGCCAGATTGTGATAGAAGGATATTGTTATATCTATTGATATTTCCAAAGTCAATAGAGTTATGGTATTATTATGATCACTAATGGTTTATGTAATACAAGTAATATGGACTTGAAGTAAATCTATTTGTCACTCTCAGTTCCTTTTTCATTATTTATCGTTTATTTTTTTGTTAGTCGGAATTGAATTAATTTTTGAATTTTGTTAATAACCTATAATATTATCAGTACCTGGTAAACACAACCGAATGCGTCTTTAAAGAATGAAGAAATATATAACAAAACATGTTTTGTGATATCGTACAGAAAGTCACAGAACAGCAATGTATGTTTATTGTAAATAATTTGAATATTGATTTACGGATCAAACAATCGAAGTTTCAACAGAGTAAGTAACAACCCGTAATCTGAAATAAACGCTATTGAACAATTACAAGATATATAACTCGCAATAAAATCGTAAAAGATAAATATATATATACTAGCTGACCCGGCAAACGTTGTTTTGCCATACACGTTATTTCTAGGAAATATTGAAAAAAAAATTTAGGGGTAAGTCACCCTTATCATTTAGGGATATGAAAAATAGATGTTGGCCGATTCTCAGACCTACCCGATGTGCACTCAAAATTTCATAAAAATCGGTCAAGCCGTTTCGGAGGAGTATGGTAACTAACATTGTGACACGAGAATTTTATGTATAAGATATAAAACAAAGGAATAAAGCTCTATCAATGTGAAGCTGCTATTGTCTTTAAACTGTATATTAAACAATATGAATAATAATTACATAGTAAAATAATATTCTGTTTCAACTCTTATTATACGTAAGTTCTTGAACATTAACGATTCTAATCTTTTGTTTGTCGACTATGCAATTATGGCCTTCCCCTGTTGCTTTAAGTGAAACGTATATTTTTTATTTTAACAATAAAGTTAATCTAGTTTTTGTAGAAATAGTCTATCAAATGAAAAGTTTTTAGAATATTGCAAACGAAAGCTTCGATCTTCAAAGTAATGTCAACTTTCAAAGAGACGAATTTAATATACAAATTTTACAAATTTCTTTTACTAATTCCTCAAAATCTTGAAATGAGGTTATTTATGACATATGATTAATTATAAAGTTAAAATGAAAAACTTTTAAATTACTTTAGAATTACAAGCCATTCGTTAAAACCGATACGGCTACTCATAAAGATAACCACTAGGATTTTGTATGTAGTCATCCCCTAGCCATATATCAGTCTATTTTCAGAAACACCGACACCTTCAGAGGAACGGAGGTGCTCAAATAGCGATAACGAATTAGTTAAGAAATATATAGAACTACTAGCGATCAGCCCCGACTAAGCACGGGTGCAATGTATATTATGTATGTATGTATGGAGTAATTCATTATGTGTCTACCCTTTATAGCAGAACTTTTAATGTCATAATTTTATTTTACATAACAGAAAATCGTTTGGCAGACACTCATTTATCATACATTCAAAACTCATAATTTTGTAAGTTATAATCATCGTTAGGCATACTTCACATCAATAATAATTAAAAAATAAAACCATCATATCGCCGAAAGTTTATAGTCAGAGTCGTCTTTGAGCATAAATTTCATATCTACAGACATTAAAAGGCAGAACTATCATATCTCAGGAAGTTTACAGTGAGAACCATCTTTTGGCATACATTGCATATCTATAATAATTAAAAGACTATCTATCCATCATTTTGTAATTCTTACCACAAAAATAAAGCCAGCAAACATGCAGCATGCAAGCAACTTGACTGCACGGATGGCGTAGTGGTTTAAGCGGTCGTCACGCCGCTTCCTACTGCGCTGAGTGTTGTGGGTTCGATCCCCACATGGGACACCACTTTGTGTGATTCACAAATTGTTGTTCTGAGTCTGGGTGTTCTTTGTGTCCGTTTTATGTATGTTTGTAAAGTCCCCCGCGACACAGGATATATTCCTAATGCGGGAGTTGTCTTTTAAAAAGAAAGAAAGAACAATGCAGCATGCAGAATATCTATCACGGCTCCGGCGCTGCGGGGCTCCGGCGGTCCCATGCGATGAGATGAATTCAACGCTCGCCGCCGCGGCTGAGGCTGGCCAGAAAAGCCGGCCAACAAGCCGAAGCTGCGGTGGTGAGCCTTGAAACCACCTCCTCCTCAGCTCGCAGGCCGCCTCGCGCCTCCGCGCCTACGCGAGCTTAAATAATACTCTTGGGGCAGGGCAGACAGATTCGTTTCTGTCAAAAACTTTTGGAGCAAGACATATGACTTCTTAAGATAATATTTTAATTTAAGATTAGAAATTCTATTTTATGGCAATATACCTAATAAAATTATACCAAATGAAATTGTACCAAATAATCGTCGCTCTAAATAAACGTTATGCTAAACGAAATTATGCGCCATTTTAACTCTGCCAAAGGTAATTATGCTAAACAAAATTTTGCCATCTTAAAATTATGCCATTGTAAATTCGGACATATAAACATTCGGCCAAACAATAATTATAGTAAATATTTTTTATGCCTTATAAATATTAGTTTAAAGAAGATTCTGCCAAGTGTGTTTTGCGAAATAAATTTCGGAGCAACAAGATTCTGCCCATTAATTATACTATTATTATGATAAGACTACAGGACATCTTTACTTGCAATATTTATAGGCCTACCGCGCACCTGCCGACTTAGGGAACGGTTCATCTGTAAAATGTTTCATCCTCGGATAAATCGTGATTGCGGCCGTTACCAGCCGGGACGCGGCGAATCGGCGACGGACGCTTTGTGTCCGTATTTTAAACCTTTAATATCTTCTAAAATATTCATTTTAATGACGTGCTGTACAGAACAATTTTAACATTCATTAAATGCACAACGTATCTAACGTATTTAATTGGATCGGGAATAATAACGTATTAATAACCCATTTTTGTGTGTAATATTTAAAAGATAAAATTGGTTACTGGGGGTTATCCTTATGAGATAGGCATATACCATCATGGATCACCATTTTTGGAGATATTTTTAATATATACAACTCCATAGTACATTATCTTGTTCTATCTCGTAAGGTTTAACCAGCGTTTGCCATGTAAGTCCACAAAAACATGTTTTTTACGATAATACGAAATTCTCGGATTTCTTTACTATAAAATACATGTTTTACAAGTATAGGTACATATAAAAGTTCCTCTTGAATCACTCTCTTTATGGGTGAAACCGCATTAAAACCATTGCTTAGTTTAGAAGATCTAAGCTCAAAACAATAAAAAGCGAATTTGTAAAGATACTAAATAATATATGCCACATGATATGTGTATAGTATCTTACTAGATATATAGAAATACACAAATATAAAAAAATGTTTAAAATGCCTTTAAGGATCATTGTTATCAAAAACTGGAATGGCTATTTTAATTTATAAGTATATAATATAAGTATTTAAGGATTTCAGTTTCCATACGAACATTTGAATTCTAGGTCAATTTAATTTCACCTTAAAGTAGAAAGTGATCATAGCTGATTGATTTCTAGTCATGTCTGTCTGTCACGTCATGACTAGAAATATCTTTTGCTGTAACTGTGATTTATTAATAAGCGGAGTAGATCAGTCGCTGCTGATGATGGCCAATGTGTATAAATTGAACCTAATTTTAAATCTGATAAAGTATTTCTTTGACTCTGTTTGATTTTTTAAGCTTGGTTATATTGGGTGCTCTGGCCCACAATGCCCTGGATGGCCGCAATGGATAGGCCTGACATGAGATCACCTAACATCCATGACAACAGGCTGATAAATTTTGTGATTGAAATATTATTTTGATTTGTTAAAAAATCTGAATTGACACGCAATAGGTGTTACATACCACTTCTTTTTTGAGTAATATTAAAATTTGATTTAGCAAACATGTTTTTATTAAACGTTCAAAGTTCTGTTTTTTTGTCAATTTGGATTTGTGTACAAACTGTGTACAAATTGTACAAACTGTTAAACTAATATGCAAAATTTCATGATAATCTAATAACCGACGAGGTGAAATGATGCATTAAATAAACAAACAAATATTGTTTTTAATATCTATAAAAATAGAATATTAAACCAATCTTGCTTTAATTAATGCAATTTACTTTTACAAATAACGAATATAGGTAGATGTATTTTATTTTTCCCGTCGCTTGGGCATAAATTTGTGTGTATTTCTTTTAATCAAAACGCTAAATATTTGATCACATAGTGATTGCCAGTCAGATATAATTGGCCTATACTGATAACAAAAGAAAATAATCATTTATAATATAATCAATCATTTAAAAATATACGCATATTTTTATTTGAAAAGGCCGAAAATTGACAATAAAACTGTTAATGGTAATACCATAGCAGTTTACTTTTCAATAGTAATATTTTTCAACTCGAATTGTATTGATTGGTTTCTGTAATATTAAATTATTTGTTAATGACTAAAATAAGTTAAATGTTTCGTCTCTCTCAATAAATCCACATTCGCAATCCTTTACAGAATTGACAGTAGCTCAATTCGTAACTAAAGAACTACAACAAACGTTAACAGCAATGTGGTGTACCTTGTCTCCTTCACAAGTAAACACAGCTAATGATCGAAGAGCGGGGGATGATGATAGATGAAACTGAAATGTCTACGCACACCTTGACAACTTGTTTGTTGGACATGATATATCATATGTTTTTATATTAAACCAATAAAACCTTAACTAGTAATACGGCTAGATTTTCACATTTTTTATCATGTATTAAGAAAATACATAGCCAACTAAATATGATTATTTCTAGTGAACTCATAGAATGTTACTTTTTATAATGTTCTATATTTGCATAATTTCTATTTTTTCTTGGATTCCATGCGTTTAAATGAAAAACTGGAAACCCTTATAGGATTATTCGTGCAGCTGCCTGTCCGTCTATCGCAGCTGATTTGCTTCCAATCTACTGAACCGACTAAATTGAAATTAGTTACACATATATAGTTTCAAGCCTAGCGCCATTTTCTGGGGTTTAGTTAGAATTTTCTAAAAGATTGCATTGGTTACATTTATTTACTAAGTCAATAATTAATTGTTAGGCGTTCATGTTTGGTGGTAGTCACTTTCCATTAGCTTCTGCGTCTCTGCCCCTTCTTCCATAAAAAAAAATTGAGAACAATCAAAAATTTAGCAAATCTCGTAATTTCAAGACTACCCTTAATATTGCATTACATTAGTTTTTTCAAGATAAAATCAAATTAAACGAGAAAAATATTTTATTTGTAATCATTCAGTTCATGACAGTTTACTGCTGTATGGCTTTTACAATGAATTGAATATAGGTACTAAAACCACTTTTGATTGCACGTCCATAAAAAAGTATTTTTAATTTACACACAGTTCATAGCTGCTGCTCAAATTCGACATAGAAAAATAACCGATGGCATTATTATAAACTGTTCATACCACACTTTTGATGTTATGCGCTAAAAGTTTATTGCAACTACTAAATTTATGAATTAGTTACGCTACACTTTACATACTATTGTTTACAAAAAACGAAGATCAAAAAGATAAAGAAGATATCCCGTATCTTAGCTAATATTAGGAACTCTTTACTGTAAAAAAAGCCTCAGATATCTGATCTACATCAAAGATTTTTTTTAGATAAAATATTTGGTAATACTGGATAAAATTGTAATTTCTTGGCGAAAGTATCGAAAGATATTCGCAATCCAACAAAAAATTTACTTTCACATTGGGTATAAATATAGTACAGGCCTATTATATAACGGATTTCAATTGTACTAACGATATATAATAATTAATTAATTAATTAATTAACTTAAAAGTAGTACAATGTATTTAAATTGTATCATTTGTAAGTTGGTATTTAATTTATATGAGCTAAGAACCTCTTCTTTATGGTGCGGTAGGTTAAATCGTTGCACTAAATAAAAATTATTCGCATTCATGCATATTCATAATTTATTCAAAATACCTATTTTATAGAAGATGCAAAGGAACATTTCTGTTTCAATTGGAACCACCCGAATCGGTAGTAGTGAGTTACTATGGATACAAGGGGTAACCAGGGTTGGCAAAACAGACACTACAGAGACCGGTGTAACGACAGTTTATATGTACGTGTAACCGCTTAGCATGATTCGGGCATTGGTGTTGTTTGCTAAGTTCATCATACAGAACAAGTATGTAAGGTAAATAATGTAAGGTACCCTTATATCCTTTGCTATTTATCTCTGGTAGGGTGTATATTAGATATGACAAATGACTTAATAGTTTCTAATTAGTTCTAGAAACATTACAATAAACATTTATATTTTGTAATTCAATGCCAAAGATGTCTACGAATACGTGCGCCAAATTATAAACCAATTTTGTTGCAGTTTTTTTAGTTAAAATCAAATAAAACATAATATTTCCATTTTTAGCTTTACTGAAACACACGTTACTTTGAAATCAAAGGGTAGACCGTTAAAGTACAGCGAAACATAGAATTGATATGATTGGACATCAATTGTATATGCAAGAATAGTGATTCGTTTAACCAAATAGCTGGTATTTGCCCAGTAATTGACCACAGTTGAATATAAAATAACACTCGACATAGCCCAGAGCTGTTTGACTGAGTAATAGCCGTTGTTCTAGTTGTAATTACTTAGTAGTTTGTTTTGAAGCTTATTATTATAGCGCTCACGCTGCTTCCCGTGGGAAGAGAGGGTTAAGGCTGTATTATTAATTTATAATTTCCCATGTATGAGGTTAAATTGCCTCGATACTTTTTAACTTTTAATTGTATAACTGAGCACTACGTATATTTGTACAAATAACATAAAGAAGAATACAAATGTACTGTCAATTTATTCGTTGAGTAAAATATTGGTATATTAAATATAACATCCTCCTTTGATTCACCCTCGAAGACGGGACTTGTTCATGTCCAATGAACTGTGAAGGAACTCTTGTGAATGCAATAAACTCACCAACATTAAATTAAATAAACATTGCTCTGTTCAAGATTAAAGTTTTAACGTAATTTCTGACTGTCCAGCATTCACTACGAAGATTTATTTTCAAAAATATTTGTTGGAATGGAGATAAACAAGGAGCTGTAATGGTTATGAATGCTTATAACCACTACTAGCAACGTCGTAGTGAGTTTTGTCCCTCGAATCTTTTGTAGAACAGAGACGCCTTTGATAAGCTATTAGTTTTGTTATGGGTATAAAAAAACCTTGTACATAGACGTCGATGGAAAAAGTTTCGAATGACGTTGCCACCGATGGTTGTTCCAGGCAAACGACTAAGGCAGAAAAATAAATAATCTATGGGTTATATACGGAACATTTATTATTCTTATCATAAGGAACAGCAACAAGATCTAGTATCTTGTAGATATTTGTTATTTAGTCGATGAGTTTCTTTAAGGAAGTAGAAACGGTGTTTGAAAATCCTACTCTAAAAATGAATAAAATCCTTATGATTTATTATTTAATTCTACACCGCAACAATATAAAAACATTTTCTAGTTGTAATTGTAGGAGGATTCGATTTTTTTTAAAGTAATGAAGGCTTTTCCTTCATTACTTTAAAAAAATCAAGGTTCAATTAATAACAAATGATAAAATATTATATTAAAGAAATGGTTAATTTTAATATTGCCTTTAACATTGCGATATGTGCTACCACCAAAATATACATAACAATATATGCATAAATATTTTATTAGTATAAACATATGTGCGTAGCAAGAGCAAGTAATCGCTTTAACTTATTTTAACTCAAATTAAAGTCAAACGCAAACACCTCTCTTGCCTCGATTCAAAGTTTACTACTTATGTAGTTTCAATACTCGTAGTTGTAAAACTTTCTCTATGATGGTAGCACATTAATTACTAACCGTTGGCGCGGGTAAAGCCCAGCAGGACGGTGTATTAAGTTTAACCATGTAGATTTACGATCAAACCCTTTCATTAAACAGGTATTAAGGCGACAGATAAGCCTGTACATTACGCACTCGTTCATACAATTTGGGAGTTTGCATGAAAGGTTTATAGGCACAAATGAAACTGCCCGACCCGACTAGCTCAATACAACTATCTGCCCTAATACATAAACGTTGCGGTTTAATTTATGTACGTACGAACTTTCCTTAAATACCTAGTGAGGTTTCAATTCTGAGAAATTGGAATATTACATTCGTAAAATCATAATTGCATCTATCTTATTTAAAGGGATCTAGTTTGGAAAACAATACAACTTTAGCGTCAAATAATTCTGAACTTTTCTATACTCGTATATCTACATTATCATTTGATGAATGAGCTAACTTGTTACCTACATAAAATTTATTTGATATTTTTTTCAAAGAAGTAAAATATGCCATATAAACTCTTTATCGAATTTCTAATCCACTTTTATAGTATTTAAATAAAGTAATATAATTAATTTCACAAGAAGTGGAGTTAAATTAAATTTTAAACACGTGTATTATTAAACCTCCTTTCTAAGGAGAGGCCTATGTCCAGCAGTGAACTAGTATAGGCTGTTGATGATTATATTATTAAAAAGTTACTGAGTTTTTTTGTTTATTTTTAAAACTAATGTAACATTTAATTAAACTTTCACAAAAAAATATCAGATTTAAGCGTTAATTTAGCCGAAGTCACGTTAGATGGTAGATTCTTGTTTCATTTTGCACTTACAAAGAGCAATCGATTTTAAAGCTCGCTGAATTGAAAATTATATGAGGAGCATTAGAGAGCGGACGGGTGCGAGTGTGCTGTGTTCGTGAGCCGCCAATGCGCTTGTCTTTCGGTTCAGTGGGCTTTCTTTAAATTGGCGACGGCTCTGCCGATGGCCGCTCCGCTTATTGCATCCCCCTCCCGCAGCGTCGCGACATCCACGATATTGCCTCCATTCGACCTTTAAGCAAATAGAATTTCCAAGTCTGTAAATAGGATAGCGTTATAGGTAAATCTTCGGTGTGTTCTAGCGTCGTTTACGGGAAAAAGGTAAAAATTCAATTTTTATCTTTTTTTACATGATTATCGTTGGAACAGGACCAGTCACAGCCAGTTTTGTCCGCTTTTACCTTTGTCAAATTTGAGCGTGATGAAGGACAATTTTACAACAATACTATTCGGGTTATTATCTTTTTTTAGCAGCCTCTTGTCGTCATATTCATGTTTAGAATTCACTGAGACGTGAACGCCAAGAAAGTTGCGTGCCACGAGGATTTTCATCATGGGACCTATTGAATAATAACGAGGTCATCCATTTCCAACGGTGCTCCAGCCGATATCGTGGCCTGATCTATTTGGTAACAATCGTGGACAGTATTTTGTACTTTATGATAATACATATCATTGTTATTTACTCAATCGTTTTTGTATTTACGTATCATATAGTAAAATAAATAAATTATTTGATCATGTAACGACTTATGTCACATCGTAGATTGTTATTTATATTAGTAATATTAATAACTGAGTCTGAGAAATTGTGCTATTAATAGACGACTTAAACTCGTATCTGCTGGCGGTTGCGTGACGGTTGGTCCGCCTTAAGCCTATTCTCGCGAATACGAGGGTCATCAGAAATTCTATTCACGATCTGCACTAAGATGTATTGTAATTTACAAAACTAAAGGAAGTTTTGCTGCTATCATTTCGTTGAACATTATTTTTGTTACTACGTTGGCGATTTGTGTGAGATCGAATATGGTAGTGGTATTGGATTAATTTTAATATTTTTTTGTATTCGTTAAAGTATATAACATAACTTTCAATTTTGGAATACATACAGTTCCCTCATATATTTTTGCGAATAAAATAACAACCTAAATTATTATTTTTAATTCTAATGAATTAAATACGAAAACCTTTTGGAACATGCGGTAAACAAATTCATCAGGTCCTACCCTTTGGTCTAAAATTATTTTCACGTACACATTATATATTTTACAGAGGGCGGAAGGCTACTAATGGCATAAATTGAAGAGCGAGCGCTGGAAGCAACCACAGGATTTTGCGTATTTGAAATTCAGTTACTCGGTGTGCGCAACGTAGCGTAGGTTCGAAGCGATCGCTTGTAGACCTCACGTTATATTTTCTATAGAACGAAGGAGATGGATCGCTTTAAAACTCGCTAGTGGAACCAGAATTTAAAATTTACATCCCAACGTATCAGGAGCAGTGAAACGTTGTAAGTAGTATTCTCCGGACCGTGGCTTTCAAATGTCCAGTATTCAATTTGAAATTCGTATGCCTATTCGTATCCATAATCTATGCACAAAAGTGCTTTTTTATTACCAGCCGAGTACAAAAGTAGTCAAGGAATAAACTGAATAGTTTTAAATATATTATGAAAGTATCTGGATTTACATACCATGTGTAAATATTACCTAAAAATACCCACTACAATTCATAAAGAAAGCTAATTATATTGTTATTGTGTATTTCACAAGTTATCAATACCCCTATTTAACACCCAAAAGCTAATGGTTAGATTTATTATATAAATATTTTTGTTAATATTCGTAACTTCACAAGATTAAAAGAAAACAGCAGCACCTAAATTAGGTAACTGGATATACAACAGCACAGTCGGTGATCCAAATTACAAATGCATCAGATTGTCTTCTCAAGTGACAGCGACGCGGCGGGGCATGACGATACTCTGTATAGCTTCATATCAATCACCATTGCCGTACAGTTGAATCCCTTGGCACTTGGCCTAGATTCCAAATTATACAAATTTACGTAGTGGGCCTAACCGCTGCCGTTAGCCGAGCGCGGGGATTAAGGCTAGAGCGCAGCTTACATCGGATACAGCCGCCCTCAATACCACGCTCAACCGATGCCCGATCTTTATACTTACTACATTTTTAGTGCTACCCATATTTCGACACCAAACTTTCGTTTCAAATACGCCCTTAATACACAAGTTAATAAGTAGAAAAGTTTTAATAAACTCATCTTAACTCATCAATGTTGAGAACCATCAGAGACTGTCTACTTTGGTGAAAGTTAACGTTAAGTAGGATTTGCCTTAAACTTACGTTTCCTTAAAAGGATTTAAGTAATAGCGACGACATGTTTGGCAAAATTAAAGTTTTATTCTATCCATAATAAGTTCATTAATTTACCACTAAGAGTTCAACCGCTGCCAATACGAATTTCATATATTTTATACATATTTTATTTGTTGCGAATCACTTTTTAACCACTTCTCGGTGTATTGCTAGTTGTTATTGTAAACACGCGTAATACCCTTTCATTTATAACTCTTGTTGCGGTTCTTGATATAGGCTTGCCCTTAATTCCGACTTAATTAGTGTCACGCAAGTTCCATAATCCTAGGCTTGAGCATTGTACGACCGTTCTTAAAATGGAGATTAGTACGGCAAATATCTCGAACTACGCTATCCGTTCATAAAGCCACTGCTACACTACAGCGCTCTCGGAATAAATTTTCAGTCAGGGAGTCGTACGGGTGATTTATCTGAGAAAAATCTACTTCCATGCTTTGTTTGCTTCTAGTTTTTACATACATTTTCTTGACGATTAATTTAGGTAATGTTGTGTATAACAAACACCAAAATTATACGTGTATAAAAGAAAAGATGAATGAAACTTGAGTGTCTTGAAAGTTTAGTGAAGATTTTAAGGTATGTAACTATATTTTGTGTTCAATGTCGCAACATGTCGACACGCAGAGTCAACTGCAACGAGAAATTCCAAAAGAACTGAACATGAACATAGTATTTTGTGTACGGAAGTCCTTCCGCGGTCGCGTACAACGGATGTGCAGGAAAACGCTTGCATACTGAGTAGGCGTGCCTAAAAGACACTGCGGACTTTAGTTTACCTACATCGGATTACACGAAACTTAAACATGCCACCTAAATCTGTGACAAACAGAAGAAAAACATTTAACTCACTAATTTTACGATCCCAGGCCTCTAACTACGTAAAATAATGCTTGAAGCAATGCAAATGCTTATTATTTAGATTATTTAAAATTTTGTCGTTTTGGTTTAAAACAGATTATTTTCCAAAAAATATAAAATTTGCCGTAGGTTTTGACACCCGTTAAACCTGTCAAAAGTTACTTTTATTTTAGATAATCTCATTAAAATTTTAATCATAGTTTGCAGCGGATATCATCTAATATTATTTTTAAACTGTCCCCGACATGTCACTCCACAAATTAGTCACGGATTTGTTAGTGTCGATCGACGGGGGATTTTATTTTTAACGAGACATCAAACATTATCGAGGGCCCTGCGTAGAGTTACTCCAGCGCCTGTTTACGAATAACGTATAGGAAACGTCGAGGAGACGAGTGCGTAATAAATTTTATAACACGGCATCGATTTGGATTCGAACGTAATAATAATATATCGACTGGTAATATTGGAATGTGTCGGTGCGCTCGGCGCGCATCTTAAAATAGACCTTCATCAAAGACAAGCAAGTTTGCAGCTGTAAATCCATTTCAGTGTTGCTTGTCCGCATTATAAATTGGGGCAAACATATCTATGGGAGAGCAACTTTGTTTGTGTGACGGTAAAAAAGACCAGCAATGTGTCCTACGAACTAGCATTTTCATCTCATGTCGCACCCCACTCGTTTGCGTTTTCTATTAACGTATCCGGGACACTATTAGGGCGGCTAGATGGATATTGTAATTCGATTTAATAAACATCTGCATAATTAAATTGACTCTTGTTGGTATGATATTAGAAAATTAGAATTTACAATTCCATTTTAGTATTCAGAATAGATAAATGGTTGACTTTGTGAAATTTGTAAAATATATACTGCTTAGTTTTTAGTACACAATGTCAAAAAAGTCGTTGTCATTAGCTACAATGTCACTCCGTTGACAAACTACTTGTATATGAAAATTTGAATCATATTTCATTTGATTAAAGGCTGTACACGAGCCGAGGTTCGCTGAGCACTCTAGACGACCGCAGTGCATAGATTTGCATTTTACCGTTTTGATACGTTGAGCGAATATTCAGTGCGGTGTTGGCGTAGGTATCTTTTCAATACGACGCGGCGGGTGCCGAGTGGACGCTTGAGGGGGCTCGAGTAGTGGCGCGTGCTCGAGTGCCGTTCGCGATGCGCCTGCGCAACTCTCCTACCCCACCCTACAGTATCGTCCCCTCTACTCTCTGCACTCCCCATCCCTTGAAGGTTATTACAATTAACTACATCGCCAACTTGAGCTTCAATTTGGCACAACTTACTATCATTAGAGATTAAATCGTGCCATTATATTGTGTTAGATGTTTTTAGGTACATATTTAAAGTATAGCTAGCATGAAAAAATGAAAATATTTAGACATAGTAAAAATAACTATAGTATAAGAGCTAGTCGTTTAGTCGTGATCACATAGCACGATATTTGGCCACATTGCGGCGTGTCAGCTGTTTACAGACGGAAGTATCTTCGGTATCATAAGTATACGCCGAACTTTTAGCTTATTTTATACCTTACCACGCATAAAATTTTGTCCTCTATAGTGTCACATATACTAGCATATAGTAAACAAAAAAATTACATTAAAATTAAATTAAATTAATTATTAAGTAAAAAATTACAAAGTAATACTGAAGACTAAGGTTAATACGTCAATTTGAATAACACACAAAGAATCTCAGGTAATATGAATTACATATTTAAATATTCTACGTATTCTTTTCTTTTTTTGTTCCCAGTGAATTAACGCAATATCTTATCTTTAGTATTGCTTTATACGTAGATATATAAGGAATAAATCATACGTCAAGCACACCCATAGATGGGCGAGAGGGCAAAAATCTATCATACGGGGAGCGGGGACATTGCTTCGATATCATTAATTCGTCAGAGATTCATAACGAAACTGACTCATTGGCTAGCCAATTAATAACGGCAAATCATTTCCTTTATTCCCTCTCTAAATACCTACTGCTGAACATTAATATCGAGTTACTTAGTTCTAGCTTTGCTAAGCTTCGTACGACGGTTGTTGAGGTTATACCTTTTTTTTTTTTTTTTTTTTTTTGTTGACGGAGTGGAAAATCCCTTCGGATCTCCGGCTCCTTGGGGATATAGGAGCCAGGAGTATGTGGTGATTCCACTAAAAACCACTCCGACGGCCAGCCTTAGGCGCCCTGCTCTGGGGAGAACCCGGGCCATGTGATTTCAGGTCCCCAAGATGGACGCCGCACCTAGCTAGGTCCCATCTCAGGGAAAGCCAGTGGCTTCTCCCTGCCTCTCAGCCTATCCAGATGTTACAGCCCGATCACATTTTCAGTGCGATCAGGCTGCCATCCTTTCCCCTACCGCAGCAATTAATCTGCCACCAGAGGTCCCCACTCTCTGGCGGCCCGCGGTCCCGTCGGCTGCTCATTACGTCGTCGACGTCTTCTTCGCTCGGGATCGGCCCTCTCCCGATCCCGTTCAGCGGTCTCTTTCTGGAGCATTACAGCTTCACAGAAAGAGACCACTGCGCCCCAGCCCTCCTCACCCGCCAGCATGGCAGTAATGATTGCTGGCGGGGACAAGTCTCGGCCGATTTCATCGACCAGGACTTCGCGTTCAGATGCCCACGCGGGGCAGTCTTCCAGCGTGTGCTGGGCGGAGTCCCAGTCGGCTGCGCAGTGCTGGCATTGTGCCGTCTCCTCGCGTCCAATCCGATTCAGGTACTCACCGAAGCAGCCATGCCCAGTGAGCACCTGCGTCAGTCGGTAGGTGACGCGACCTCCCTCCCTTCCTACCCAAGCTTCGAGGTTAGGCAAAACGGCACCGACAGCACGTTGGCGCGCATTCCGCGGCTGCTCCAGTCGCGCGCGCAACGGTTAATTACGAGGTTATACCTAGCACACAGGTCTGTAGCTTGTGACCGGCCAAAAATGCAAATATCATTAAAATCTTAAGGATGGACCCATTACTTGTATGATAAAAATTTCATAGTCCATACGACAGCCATTATTAAACTTCAAAAGATATTACGATCTCGTAATCGTGAACTAAACCATTTTCTATCTTTGCTCGTTTTGAGGACGTCGCTTTAAATTTATCTGTTCTGAATTCGCTTGGTATAAAAGTTTTCCATAAACGCACAATTTACTACATTTTTGGCGAGTACAAACTAGATTTAATTCAGCTACTATACACATATAAAAGCAATATATTACATGGGTAATTATTTTGTGCAAACTTTAATCCTGCATTGCGCCACTGCTGAATTCGTGTATGAATTAAAAAATATAGCCCGATACCGTCGTAAAGTGAGATTTCCTCTTTCAAAACAATTATAAATATATAAAGTATTTGTGTGTGTTTCTAAAGTATGAATAATTTACTATCGTCCTTTGATACCACTTTCCAGACGTCTAATTTTAAATTCTATTTGCCATTCAACTGTGTGTAAAGGATATAATTTAACTAATTTCCAACATGTGTGCTAGAGGAGCTGAACATTTTCATGAGTAGTAAAGTACATACCTTTTGTATAATTAAACTGCGGGCAAACCCAGTTTAAGTTTAATCCTATAGCCTCTTGACACCACACTCCCGCCCGGAGGGGAGCTTATTTTGTTCGTCAACACTATCGACCGATGTGTAGACGAAAGCGCTCAACCGCGCCACAAGTGTCACTCGAAATACAACTACAAAACTTATGTAACACGGTTTGTTTTCAAATGCACTAGTATACCAAATGTATTTTATTTTTTAGGGAAGGGAAAATATGTATAAGACATATAGAGATCAGGAAGTTAGGGGTCATTAATAAGGATTTTACAACCACAGTTATTTCAGTTTTTTTTAATTTACTTTTACGGCTAACAATCTGTACATGTTACGTCAGAAGATGTGGTGGCTCAGGGTTCTTGTTTAAATATGTTATATAGCTTCTGTGAAATAAATTACTGTACTTAAATTAATCTAACGGCCACAAAAGTATTGTAATAAAATGATCATGAATCTCTATAAACACTTAGATTTTAATCACTATTCAGGATTTTATTTTATTTCAAAATAATTTAATTTATTATTAGACTTTTAAGGGACTTAAGATTACTGGAAAGAAGAAACTAATAAAGTACTTCATTCAGTTTAGTAATATGTGGGATTTCATTAATATAAGATAATGATCATAAATAGCAAATATTGTATATTTTTAAAGCTTGACATGTTGCACGAAGTTTACCATACGACAATGTCTCGATTTCTATATTCACGGTATCTTATATATTCAAAAAATATTATAGATGAAATTACAATCTATACGCACGTTTGTGTACGCTTCAAAATCTCAAAAAGTTCTGCACCGATTGAGCTCAAATTTTGACATGAAATACAAGATGATTCAAAGATACTTTTTGGGTAATTTTCGCGTTACTCTTGTTTCTTATTTCTCATCAATGCAACCACGTTAGTCCTAAAAGCAATATCAAATCCGAATGTAAAGTTCAAGTTTCGTTTAAAGAATGTCCAATTGTCCAGTATCCCGGTGTTTTAATGAATGCTCTTGGCAGCCCTGCGACGGCTTACAACATTTAGGTCCTTATTACGCATTCTCGACATTTGCTTAATGTATGAAAATTTGAAAGAACGTACCATGTTGATGGTACTCAAAACAAAATAATTGCTACGGTCGCGCGGTCCGGGATTCGGCCTCGACATTCATTATTCACTTTTTATTTCGCCCTCCCCTCGGCTTATAATTTGACTCGAAACATAAAATCAAGTTTTATTTGATTATGCGTACCAAGAAAGAAAAATTCCAAGTATCTTGTATCCTTCACTTTTAATAGGGAGAGGAATTTCTACATTATGATTCACTTAGAAAACTTCATTTCCGTTATCTTCACTTCTATTTAAAAACGTTTTCTCGTTCTTTTTTATACTAAAGGCATAATTATTCAATATATGTTTGGTTTTAATTGAAGATAATTTGTTTACGCAAATTTCGGACATAAAAATAATAATAATAGATGATGATACTTAAATTCCATATGTAGAAGAAAGGCATATATTAATTTTTAGCGTAATGTGAAAATGCTCCAAAAAGCTGCAATGGTTTGCAGTATACCTATATTATATTGACCTGTCGTGTTAGGTGAAAATTTATACAATGACAGTTTTGATGAAAATTAATAGGTTTATTTATTTTACCACCAGGCGTTTCCTAGTACTATTTTATTGAATTTTAGTCATGACAGATGTTGTTATAATACACATTCAATTTTAAATATGTTTTGAAAATGAAACAAGCATTTTAACTCCACATACCTCTGGTACACACGCTTTTAGTATGAATGTATACTTCAAACAAAGCAACCTCAGTCAATCTTACAATAGCCTATGTTTGGTATAGGCATAGTTTTTGCATTTAGTAAGAAAGGGGAGTCAGGGACAAGGCGTCCCGACGTCTCGCTTTCAACCACTCGATGTGTACTACTGTATAAAGTAAGTACGTACATACCGTACGTAAACGAGCTCTTGTATATGGGTAGTTTTGATGTATTCCAAATGGCTTTCGATGACAAGTGCACTAAGCCTTTTCACTTTTGTAGATGCCTAAATGTTGCTATTCTATGG
This sequence comes from Arctia plantaginis, assembly GCA_902825455.1. Lineage (NCBI taxonomy): Eukaryota > Metazoa > Arthropoda > Insecta > Lepidoptera > Erebidae > Arctia > Arctia plantaginis. The sequence continues at coordinate 1,118,097 of CADEBD010000312.1, read as the reverse complement.
GAACTTTGACATAAGTATTTTTGCAGTATAATGTCGAATATTTGTTTAAAAACAGGGTTATTACAATAAAAGTTTTTGTTTTAATTATTTCCCGTAAAAATCGTAAGTGACATTGAAGAGTATGAAATAACAGTATAGAATGAAGTGAGCTTTTGTCCGCCTGTCGAAGGCTACGTACGAGTAATAGAACGTAAAAAACTGAAAGACGCAATATCCCAGGCCACTTCATAGCTACTTCATCCGTTCCTTTCTACCATTGTGCGGATCCTCTTTAAATTTTTCACGGGCTTATCACATCGATCAGGCGTTATTTATTCAGGTCACGATGTAATTCTGAGAAGTTTGTTCATTTACATGTATTCCTTTTTTTTTGTAGTAACTTGTTTGTATTTGCTTTATAGAAAATTGAATAAAACATACGTCTACTTAATGAAAATTGCTTTTTGCGTTTATTAAATTATTTATTGTAAAACTTACTTTGATTTATCCTCGTCGTATGAAATATTTACTTCATTGCCATATCAAAACAATAGTAATTACTTGTGTGGTACTTATTATTCTCGGAATTAACCAGTGTGGAGAGCAACAGACAGTGAGTTTCAGTACGAGATAGAGATTAATACTATGCAAGTGTCGGTAAAGCCGAGAAGCAATAACGTTTCGTTAATGTCTCCCATTTAGAACGTACACGGTAAGTGTCTTGCGTCGGTTGACGTCGCACAACCGAACATGTACTTATTTCATGTCGTATCACCTCCCCACAAAACTAACGAGACTGGCACCCTAAATCCTGGAATCACTATTCGTTATCTGCACGGTCTGTGTATTTTTATAAATGGCAGAGATCTGTTGGAAGGCGCCCCATGCGAGACCTAATGAGCTGTGAAGTAGATAAGGTATGCGACAGTAGAAACCGGGATCATACCCTATCTATGCGAAATGCTCACTGCTGCGAAAGCCACCGACATGTGTTTGGATACAGTTGTAATATTTACTACGACTACAATAAATTTTATAATATTTTATTCATAACCCTATTCCGGAATGCCAGTTCGTAAATAGAAATCAATTTCAGTTTTCACTAAAATACCTTTCATGTAAACTTTCACCAACAAACGTACAATGTGGATGCAGATAAAGATGAATGATAGGGAGGTCACGTTATATCCTGTGAGTGTAGTAATAATGAAAAATAGGTGCTTCAAAATACGCATTTATTCAGGAAGACAAAGAACAGACAATCGCGCTAGAGGCTGTGGGCAAACAAAAATTAAATGCAACGTCAGCATTGTGTGGTTTGGCCGTCCTTTGTGCCCTCACAGCGCAACGATCCCCCGAAATTCTCTGTGTAAAAATTGATTAATATTGTCCCAACCTACTATGCCGCAATAAGCGGTATCTTCTTTCTTTCATGTTATAGAATACTCTTGAAAGAATGTATTTAACAGTATTTCCTGGACACTTAATTATTGATTGGATTTGATTATTAGTTGGATTTAGAGTAAAAAGTAATTATTTATAAAGTCTGAACATATCCAATGTTCAGACTTTGTCTCTGTCTATGTAGTCTCTTCATTCAATGTTTAGATTTAACACAAAAATAGTGTATCATCTACTCTCTTACTTTCGTCGTCTACTTCATCAAACTACGTATAAGTACATAGGAGTTTGAATAAAAACGTTTTAATATTTTGGCCAAAATTAACTTCACAGCGTTTACTTTAAAAAAAAATGTAAGCGTAGTGTGCGTGGTGCTTAGGGCATATTATGGATCGAGTCAGAGCAACTCGTAAACCTGGGATATGCGGCACGTAAAAGGACCGTAGTGTCGCTGGACGCAGGCTTCTACGTAATTGGTATGTGTAGCTTTTTATCGTGCGTCGGCCGCTCAGTGTTTTCCGCCTGCGGTCAAGTTAGGCTAAATTAAATTGTTGTATTTTTTACAACAAAATGACTATGACGTACCCGTTAACGCCTATATTTAAATTCCAAACTAACTAATTATCTTCTTAATAACTATATGCTCGGTTCACTTAAATTTTTATAAGTTATACATAAAACATTGTTTAGGAATATGAAGAATGTAACTTGTAGGATTTAAGCAGGATTTTCCTGGATGAGGATGGAGTCCAAGCCCAACTGTACAAGAAAAGAAAAGAAAACATAATTCGATGTTGATGCTGTGAACTATTTTCACAATCTTTTAGTAACAGTCAATAAAGCCGTGTGAGAAAGCGTGTAATGCATACGTATCTTTGACATTAAAAGTTCACTCTAAATAATTTTGACTTTTCGTCTTAATTTGTAAAACGTAATAGGATATTTGGATTGTTTACTCATAAGTATATTTTTGCCATTTTAACAGTATAGGATATGGACACAAAACCCTAATAAAAATAAAAAGAATGGTGTCAAACATGTTATGAACCCTAACAATTAATAGGACCAATCAAAGGAAACGCGTACCAATTTAGAGTACGGGCTAAGAATTGGATATGCGGTAAATAATAATTTTCCCTGTGGAATGAACTGCGTTGTCCACATTTAAGGTAATTGCCAACAGTTTTGGCTGACGTGGCGGCCGGTAAACCTGACACTCACTCCCATAGGACCACCCTTTACAATCCCATTTATAAATGCCGCTTAATCAAATTTTTATTTATTGTTCCCTCAGTATTTTGACTGTATAAAAAGAGAATTAAATTTTTATTAAAGCTTATAGTTATTGTTAATCGGATAATTCTTCAGTATTTTTACATTGATTTTAATTTATAATAAAATGTATATATGATATAAAATTATAAATCTAATAAATAGGTTTTATACCACATTCGTTTGTAAATGTTTTATATTTTATGGGCTCAAGGGTGATATAGCCAATACGTATACTATCCAGCACATGCGGTTATCGATCAGGCAGACAGTCCTATATATATAAATTAAAAAAAAAGTATGTTCATGATCCGTTTGCACCTTATTTTTATGACCACTTCGCAGTATATCATTTATATCGAACACGGGAAAATATTCTCCTAAAATTTTATACATTCATTGGTTTCATTGGGGTTACGGCTGTAACTATAGCAACGTAATACTTATAAAGGTACACAACTTCACATTACTCACGTTTGAATAGAAATACTTTTATTTGAAACAATTCGTGAAAAATCCCTTTGAAATATATTTCACACACATACCTATAGCGTAGATCAATGATATAGAACTTATTTTTTAAGTAGGACAGGTTTTAGAAATGACACAACAGACATGAAACAAGTGAGAGCTCATGTCTAAGAATCTCGCCACACCGTATACAAGATGAATGTAAATAAATAATACAAAAATAATATTTATAAACGAGTAAATCGAGATTATTAAACATTTTTTAATTTAAACTATGCCACCTAATGCATTACTAACTTATAAACATTCAGTTATTTTTATATGAATATGATCATAAAACCAAGTTGTAACTGCAATTCAATTTATTTTATAACGTTCATTGAACATACTGTTTATTTTGGTGGATAGTCCACCACATATTCTAGCCTTGCTGTTCCATATTTTTGTAGTTTACCATATTTTTCTCTATAAATTAAAAGTAAATATGTAATAATAATATTCATTGTCTTTTAAAAGTAACTTAGTAACAGCTTTGAACCGACTTGTTTTAACAGTTTTGAGTTGTGGAATAGCTACAAAACTATCGTGAAACAATTTAAGTTGCCTTAAAGTTTCTCTGGAAAAGTGTAAAAAACGCGTTGATTCGATGAAGCGACATGACAGGGGCGTAGAAAAACCTTGTCACACTTGAGATTTACAGGGAAAAGGCTGAAGGACGACAGGGTACGCGGGGCGAGGATCCGCGCCACTTGGACACGTAGCGGACTCCCCGCCACCCCTCACACCCGCCATGCCACTTATTCATCATTTACGTACATTTGAGTGTGATTTCGTTTGGGATCGTCCCCGAACTCCGGCCCTCTTACTCACTTACATTAGTTACATTAGACGTTACCGAATCTTGTTTTATTCAATTTCCACAGCGCTATTATCTTTCACCACTCATAGTAATAGGGATTCCTTTCCGACGTGTAATAATATTTCGCTTCACTCAAAGTTATAAGAGATTGTATGTATTGTTTTATAAAAGCAATATTATTTATTTTATTCAAAACTCAATGAGCTGACTAAATAAGATTAAATCTTTGAGGTGGCACCGCTGATTATTTATTCCGGCATGTTAAGTGTGTTTACTGTCACACAAATTTTTGCTTATATTATTACCTGTAGGAGAAAGCCGTAAACATTTTAATTCTCAAGACGCGACTTTGTCACCTGACATGACTGTATTGAGTTAGACGAGTCAACTGTAACAATACAATTAAATTGACCGCTGAGTTTGAAAAAATACCAGCAAAACAGTTCCCAGGGGGGTTAATTGTTTGACTTTAGTCGTTACCTTGACTAGTCATATGATATGCAATACTTGGGGATCCCTCCCACGTATCATGGCATCTACTTTGTCGTGACAGCATAATTATAGTATCCGACTCTAACATCTGCAGTGCCTTCCTTCCTGATAGAATGCCCTGTAATAATCCTAAATAAACGTATTTAATTTATTTGATTGTATACAAACGTCCCGTCCCCGTCCCCGTCTGGCCAGCGTGGTATAGTAGGCCAAAACCTCCTTTCTAAGGAGAGGCCTATGTCCAGCAGTGGACTAGTATAGGCTGTTGATGTGATGTTGATGTATACAAACAAACTAACTTAAAAAAATAGTAGTTGAATACGAAATACAAAATAAAATATATTCCTGCCATTCTGTTAAAATAGGTTCTTAAGGTTTTTATGAATATTTAATTAATCAAATAAATATTATTATTATCTTTGATAAATGTACACCGAGAATTCTGAACACAAATTATTTCATTAACATTGAGCTGTGCTCCATGCGCCCAAGCTGGCATCATTGTGTAAAGGTGTCATAAAAACTAATTTAAGAATGCTTGTTTCAGATGGTCACCAGGACAAAGAAAATCTTCGTAGGAGGGCTATCGGCACCGACAACACTTGAAGATGTAAAGAATTATTTCGAACAATTCGGACCGGTAAGTGTTTTAAATATTATCGACATATTAAGTTTGTATTGTCTCTTAGTAACACGTAGCAGCTGGACGTTAGCAGAACAGACATTTGACAGGCATATAATGCACGTGCTTCGTTTAAAGATTCAAGTTGAACAATCATTACTCGCAAAATTTTATTTACACCAACTTTTGAGAAAAATACTCGTATACCCCATGTCGTTCTCATGTCTCATTTGTTTTTAAGCAACGCTAATTGTACCCCCAGCTAAATCATTAAATACATTACCCTCAAATTTGACGCGTCGGTCAAACTTGCAAACTGTGTTATTGTGATTATGTTTTGCTTGTTTTGATGGAAATTCATAATAAAATAGCTAACAAGTTGCAGATGATTAAATTGTATGTACTATACCTATTTTATTTAGAACGATGAATAGCATTATATCGTATTGAAGCTTTTAACTAAATTAATGTTGTTTCAATGGATACTAAACAACAAAGCGGTGATATAAATCAAGGAAACAATTTCTCTGTCTCATATTGTCCCTGGTCGATATTGAATGAGACTGTCTTAGCACCAATCTATCGTGTCTTTTCTCAAATATAGTCACACGAAAATTAACCTTTGTAAGATTATTTAAAGTTAATATTCGCTTGGCACTGTGCTCGTGCCTGTAAGTCTGCGATAACTTGGTCTTTGTCTGGCGGTCGCGACTCAGCGCAGGACCAGGTGTCTATCTACAAAAGTTTCGTCGTAATTAGCCCCGTATCTAACGTGGATGCGAACTAAGGAACTTTTCAGAATTCAACATTGGATACAGCCGGGGAGTCATTGTGCCAGCTCTCAAAGTAATCGGAGTCTGCCAGCCGCCCGCGACGATCAAGACCTTCATTACCTATTATGAGAGTTTAGAATAAAGCCAACGAGTTTTTCGGAGTGAATGTGATTGATGCCAAGCGAAGGAAATATCCCGGGAGAGATAAAAGGAATTTAATGAAGAGTCTTTAAGAATAATGATTAAGGGAATGATTATTCCTTTTGGTCGGCAGCTTAGTGATAGGTTCCTTTGATATACTTTTTGTGTGACTACGAAATATTGTATATCCACAATCATTCTAATTAAATATGATTTAAAATACAAAACTTATTAAAACAAGCGGATTCAAATATGTTAACTCAAAAATATATTTCATAACAAGCATACTTACTCGTAGAAATTTGTTGAATCCGGGATATAAAATAAATATACCTAATAGAGAATATGCTCTTTGTATCTACAAATGTTTTGAGGAAGCAAATAAATACCAGAATACCATTATTACATTTGAGAACGCACACCGAGAATTCTGATTATAAATTAATTCAATAACATTGAAGCCGTGCACTGTGCTTCCAAGCTGGCGTCATTTCGTAAGGGTGTCACATTTTGAACAAGTTTAATTAACAATCTAGTCGCTTTTGTAGGTGCCTTCATTAGTGTATTTGTGGATAAACATTGCGCAAACTCGACGTGCGTGACTTGTGCGAAAGGTGAGCGGGGTGACTTCAGATCTTATATCAAGTCGGCCGAGTCACGTGCTACCACCACACGGCTGAGTGTTGTGACTGGTGTGGCGTACTCACTCTTCTGATGTGTGTGTTTGTGCCGTGACTCCGATTGCGAGCTTTTCAGATGCAAACTGTCACAGAATATCAAATGAACTACTTAAATACCAAACACAAGATCACCCCCAACTGAAGCAAAGACTGCCAGGCACACATGCACGCAACTTAGGTGTAAATGAAAGCCCGATAGGGTGGGGACGGGTAAGGTTCAACTCCGGTAACGATTTCCTTCAGATAATAGAGAATTTTCTGATGAAAGCTGCTCAACAATCCCCTTTCAAGGATTTAGGAACCATCAAATTTATGAGCCGTACGGTCGGCACAAATTTAGTTCGTCACGCCACAGTGCTGTCTATCGCATTCATAATGGCGATCTATTCACTAGATATAGCCGTAAGAGTATTATTTTACTGTGAAACGTATAAGTTATTTTCCAGAACTACAAAACTCAAGAATGGAGGTAACATGCATTCAGTAGGTAAATCACCGCAGATGTGACGAGCAAAAAAGAACAGATTGCAGCAAGCAGCAGTTGGCGCAAGAACGCAAATTTGCCGTACGCAAACACGTACGGCAAATTACTTCCGCTCATTTTCTGAAACCGTTTTAAGGTGAAGTTAATTTGCCAATTCCGTTTTTTTTTTGGAAGTACTCACCTATCCTTGCAAGAAGTTATGCTGTAGAATACTTTTAAAGACTTTTAAAAAATCGTCGCAGTTCTATTGTTATGTTTGCAGACATGCTTATCAAATATTTACGGTAGTTTTCTTTGATTATTCTAACTTCCATGGTTTTGACAGATATCCGTTAGAGGTTCGGTATTTAAAGGATGGATAAGGATAAAAAAACATATTTTTTTCAACCTCATTAGTGTATTTTTTTTTCATATTAAGTATTGATAAATACCGATCATATGTAAAATAATCTTTTAGCTAACAATCAATAAGCATCTATCAAAGTTTAGGTATACTTATAATTAGGCATTAGAAATCGCTTTGTTAGATGCAATATGTCTATAACAATTGATCAACTAGTCAACACAAGATACTCGCAAATTGTAGCACTATCGACTATCAGTTCGATAACTAGAAACTTGCTCTATGCAAACTGATACGATAGTATCAGCTTATTAGTGTCATTGATTAGATAATAGGCATTAAGGATATTTGGTGCCTTTACGTACACAAGTTTAGATTCTAACTTTACCTTGAAAGGAAGTTATTTAAAAATCATAATTCAAAAGAAATTTCTATAAAGTTATAACAATAACTTAATAGATGTGTAAGAGTTTACCTCCTTCTTCATATATCTTTTAATTTGCTTTTATCTTGTCTATTCTAAAACTCTCTTTTCATGATAACTGTTACACGAGTGCGTTCAAAATTTTAATAGATTAGTTCATTTTTGACCATTAACTACTAATATTTTTAGCTGTAACACTTTTATACAACTTTACGTAGACTGCCTTACTTAATTTACTAAGTAGAAAAACATTGTCATGTTTTTGTTTGTTTCTTAACTAATTATTTTAATGGTGCACATTTTTAATATTATATCATGTCGCTACAGAAACTTAATTCATTCAAATAAATTCGAAGCACCACTCAAAAATAGTGTCAAATTTTACACAAAAAAATTGCACGAACGGCGTAGTGGTTGGCGAAGCGGTCGCCACGCCGCTTCCTACTACGCCGAGTGTTGTGGGTTCAAACCTATATACTTTGTTGGATACTTTGTGTAATCCAGAAATTGTTGCTCTGAGTCTGGATATTCCTTGTGTCCGTTTCATGTATGTTTGTAATGCCCTCCGCGACACAGGATATTGTGTTAATAATTTAAAAAACAAAAAAAACTGATTGAAACCTTAAAAATAAATACTTGCCTGCAAATTCATGCTTTGTTAGACATAGGAATGAGCCAAGTGTAAAACATTTTACGTGTGCATCTGAAGGTTCGGAAGCTTTACACCCGATGGATACCGCATGACTTAACGGAGGACTAGAAACGACTGCGTGTCCAATGGTGCCATAAAATCATAGAAAGGTTTAACGGAGGACAGTCATTGGTTGTCTATTATATCGTGACTGGTGTTGAAACCTGATTGTACTGCTTTTTACCCGAACGAAAAAGCCAGTCGGTAGAGCGGGTCTTTCCTTTTGAAGATTTGCGGAAGAAAGTTTAGAAAAGTCGAAGCATTGTTAAAGAAATGGTTGCTTCTTTTTTCGGCAAATCAGGACATCACACTGCAGTATTTTTGAAGATCATAAGACAGTGACTGCAGATTGGTAGGTCTACGAAGCAATGTTCTCCATCACCAAATAACGCATCCTCACATTCTGGTAAGGTAACAGAGGCCTTCTTTTCTTTCTTCCTTCTTTGTTTCCAAAAATTAAAAATAAACTTAGAGGCACACGAGCCCTGAATAGGCGGTAAATGCGTTGCATGAAGCCATTGAAGAGGTCCCTAAGGAAGACTGGTCCAACTGCTTTTTACAGTGGTTTCAGCGAATGCTAAAATGTATTTATTGCGAGGGAATATACTTTGAAAAACAATTAATGTATCGTAAGTCTTATATCTAGTCTTATTTATCAGAATCCAGAAACTTTCAGTATGCCTTAAGTATTACATAACACTGAAGGGATAGAAATTATTAATGTTGAATCAAAATTAATTTGAAACGTTTTACGAGAGCCGCAGCAAAATCCAAAAGGTGGTTTAGAAACCAAGAAAACAGAGCTCTTATATAATATGTAAATCGGTCTGAATTTAGTTGAGTCGAAGCTGCTGCTCCGAGAGACCGACTTAAAAATTAATTAGCCGAACGACCGGTGAAATCGCTGAAGCGAGTACCGATTAAGAGTTATCTGGAAGAGATGACAACTGGAATGTTGACTTCAGCGGCCAGTGAGAACGTGCCCTTTTCTTTGGCTCTAGATAGTCCTTTAGGCTCTTTCGTTCTCAGCTCACTGTTTCCATCTGGCAATCTCTACCCCCAGTCAATAGAAAACGTATACTTGACCCTCACAATTTCACTACAGATTGCTTACATTTTATTTTTTTCTCTTCTCATGAAAATGTATACAGTCTTTATTTGTCTATCTGCCTCGCTAAAGCGATCTTATATTTAATGTTAAGCGGACAACTTTATTCACAACAATTTTGGCTGGAATGTCTAAGTAAAAATGCCTTCTCTCAGTGAATATTATTCTAAGATTTAGTAACGCGAGAAAAATAACCGATTATACTCCATCCGCCGACGTAATTGCTTAAGGATATTTTCAAGGGAATTTACGTTGAATTACTCCAAACCCTGTTTTGTGTAATGAATTATGCGACATAACAAGTATTTTTTACAATCGCCTACATCTGTTAACGACTGAGTAAAGTTACTAGTATTTTCTCTTAATTAAAGTTTCTCAACCAATATAAAGTGAGTGCGAGTCCGCTAACCGTCACACGCACAAGTGGGTATCTTCGAGAAAGTTCCGTTGCATGCCTGATTAGCTATTGTTTTAGCAATGAAGCCAGACCAAACTCTGACCGTCGTAGCTCCGTCGATACCTAGTACGCAAATGATGCGTACTAGGTCTTGCGATCTAACTTGTATGATTACTTATTATTTTCTTAACATATGCCTAACTTTGTATCGGCTATCGACATGTTCTCGTTGGGTATTGTAAGTTCAATTGGTTGTGAGAATTGCAAACCAGATTTGCTCTGTACATATGGCTATTGAAACAATAGATCTAAATTTCAAAACTCTTCGACCTAGTAATAGTTTTAGTTGCTCACTAAAATTACTACAAAAAAAGTAAAGTCTTGTATGTTCTTATATTTTGAAAATCATAAGAACGAAGAGTAAGCTTTTTTTATTTACTCATAATATTATCATAGGATATCAACCGCAAGTAGTTCTTGCAAAAATTCAGACTATTCCATCGAGTGTATTTGATCTGCGTAAACAGTCGAAAAGCGGTAGGTAGTCAACTTTAACGGGCTCGCTATCTCAACATCGTTTAATGTCAACAATTCTCGAACTGTAACTGAGGCGGGTCAGGAATTCGGCTCAACTATCGTGTACGACCTACGATATCATCAGAGGCCGTATATCAATCAGTTGTTACAACGCTCCACGGTTGTCGTTTATCTTCGGACTCGCTCGGATCTGTCTGTCCAGATTCGTGCATTGTTTCGACATTGGCCAGGGCCACCGAAATGGTGGATGTCTGAAATGCCAGTTCGGTAGTTGCGTTCCTGTTGCAAGCGCATCGAGCGCCCGATAGTGTTTCCAATTTCCTGACTTAAATTGCACTAATTTGGTTATGCGCTGACGGGTGATCGAAAGCTGCTAACGCCGACCACCGGTGACAGTAGCTTTTAGCTTGTAAATATAATACCATTTTGTCTATATTTCTATTTTGAAGTATTTTTAGGTGATAGTTAACATTACATACTGAATAATATACGTTACTACAATTTAACATAAATAATGTAGTTCAATTGTTAGAAGAACTTGTCAGTCATTGTATAGATTATTTTTTACAAACACAAAAACCGTACTCAATATATTAGGGCAATGGAGCACTAATTACCCTCTCGACCGGTTCGTAGAGCTGCGCAATTGTTCCTTGAGGACCTCTAAGAGCTTTTAAATATTCATTTACATTTTAACATTGTTTTGGTGTAAGTACCTACAGTCTATAACGAAAATCTCTGAACACAACCTGGCATTAACGCCATTGGAAAGTTTAAATCATTCAAACATATGTATTTAAAGACGAATGTTAGATCGTTTACGAATATTAAAAGTTGTAAATTTTTTTGTCTCTTTAGAGATTAGGTATTTATTTATTTTAAGACAGTCATCAGTCAAAGTTTTTTTATGCTCTTAGCTGGTGTGGGTGCTTTGGGGTGTTTTTTCTTTTAAGCTAGAGTTTGTCTGCTTAAAGTCAAAACTACTATATCAGCATATTTTTGCTTAAAATTAAGCTTATCTAAAAAAATGATGGACAGTTTAATTAAATAAAGATTTGACAAAGAGTGAACGAAAAGAAATATGGATATCAAACTTAAAAGAGTAACTATCATTAAAATTTACTTTATTTAATTGCATCAATTGTACAAATAATAAAACATAAATAGAATTCTAAAATTTCTATCATATGCATATAAATATTTTTTATTTTTGTAAAACTATAATATAAGAGAACAAAGTTTTAATAGTTTTATTCACGTCATAGCAAATTTTAATGTTAGGGTTACCATCTTCTCAAAAATATTGTTATTTCAGCATTAAAGGACATACTCTAAAATTAATTTATGATTTCTACAATTAAATTTCATTTTCATTACAGTAATTAATAAGGGCAATTAAAATCATCATTCTACTTAAATGATTACGCTGTTCGGTAAGATACCTGAAGAAGCTTTCCAAACAATGAAAGTACGTAGTTAAAAAAGAGACACATGAGAGCAGTGACTGTTAGGTCTAAACAACTTCAGTAAACGGTCAGCGAACTATTAGGAATCCCCAATAAAAGCTAAACACGTATTAAAACCCAATACATGCTCATTTACCTTCACTAAACACACATATATACACGCTTCCTTTTCCAAATACGAAAAATTCTCGTAACAAACGTCTTAAGATGGTTACCCTATTTGGGATAAACGTACCCCCGGGCGAGCGATTTGTATTAGCCGTCTAGTACTGTACTCGTAATTGTCGACGCTCGAGGCTACATCGCACACTCTACTTCGTAAGAGGGGCAAATCCAAAAAAAGTAATGAGAAACCTCTAATCGATAGCCTTTTTCCTTGTCTCGTTCCCAACTTCGTCGACTCATTATTTTATTACAGTTTTGCGTTTTGTTTGATTTGTACTGATTGTCCCTTGTGTTCAATAGATAGATGTTAGCTCTTTTTATCGTTTGTACATATGTATATTTGAGTTTGTATCTAAGCTTATTGTACGAAATAAACATTTTATTGTTTAGCAAAGTAAAAAATAAAACGTAACATTACGATGATTTTCGTGTACTATGCTTGTAATTTTAGGAACAAACAATATTTTTATTGTTGTTTAGTTCAATTATTTTTTAAAGCAATACACATATCTAAAATATTTAAGTGTATAAAAATTAAATGATTCCTAAAGTTTTGCAGCTTAAAACTACCTATATAGTTTTAAGACTTAATAAAAGTTTTAAAAGTAAAATTCATCTGCAACACTTAACAGTTAATAATGAGCACCTACGCCATTACAATCACAGAACCGTTTCACAATTTAAAACACATTTACTCTGGTACACGAAATATAAATTTATAAACTCAATTGAAATGCTATAAATACAATTCACGCGTCAACTGCTTGATCCTGTTACAATGTTCGAGTTGATGGGCCGATATAAGCCGATCATTTGCAATATAAAAATAAATGCAAAATAACTGTTACGGCAGTACAGTGTTCTATCTGCTGAGTTTAATTCCGGTTTAGTATTATCCGATATTGTGTTTGACGGCCGATATAATATAGTGCAGAGTTCTGTTATGTAATAAAGTTTAATTCTGCGGGTTTATTTCTGTATATGAATATTATTACTTAGGTACTAGTTATTTGTTCTAAATCCTAAAAGAGTGTTCTCTTTTAGGATATATAACAGCTGTACTTCGATTATATGAAATTTAAAGAATAAGTAGGTAGTTATATAGACAAATGTGAAATTAAAATAATGATATTAATTATAGCCATTTAATGCAGACCGAGTTTACCAACGATAAAAAAAGGCCACCTGTCTGAAAATGTTACTAGGATGAGTAAAGCTAAAGAGATGTTATGATATCACTATATCAGCTCATTGGCAGCTCCCAAATTACATTATTCATTGCTCCTGACTGTAAACTTCTTCAAAATATAAACCAATGTTAAAGGATTTTATAAAAAATAAAGGGTCTGTTTGGCGTATCTTTATCTCACCTAGTATAAATAAATAAATTGTTCGTAAACTTGGCACTATTTAAGAGTAAAAATTGTGAGAATAAATAAAATAGAACGCATTTCCAAAGACCATTAAGCAAATTCCTTCACTATTCATAAAACCATGGTGGCCAATTCTTCTTATGTAAAAGCTAATAATTTTTCACAAAGATTAACATTGTATTTATTCAAGAATAAATAACAGTTTTTTTTAATATAACGCTTGATCAAAACATTTATATGTCACAAGTTTGTAAAATTTAAAAGACATCTAGTATAACGAGATCCTTTGCGTATTCGTACTTTAGTTCGTGAATAGGGGTGAAAATAAAATAAATCTTACAGAAAAATCTAAATCTTCTTTTCATGCCGTAAGACCTAATTAAACGACCCGTATAAAAAGAAAAGAAACAAAGCAAAAGTATGCAAGAATAGTTTTAGCAAACTACATTTCATCTATTGAATTCTATTCCGACTACATTACGTAGCACTACGAATGGGTATGATCAACAAATTAAATAAGAATGAATATTATGGATTGAATCATTCAGCTATATCTATTGCCAAATAGTATATGTTAGATATGTGAACGGACTATCTCAATTTGTTTATTTTCCTCAATTGCTCTTATTTTATATTTCTTTTAAATAAGTTTTTCCATATAAGTTACATTAACATAAACGTTAGTTAAATTACTTTTATTTATGGATACCATGTGTATTTTAGTACTGTCACCGTGCATATCTTTTGAACTCACATCAACATTTCCTATAAAAAATGGCTTTTCATGTGGATCAAGTTGTTAAATTAATCCTAAATTTTGATTGCCTCGTAGAAATCCGTCCGGATTCGGTAGAGGGCTCTTCGTTTTTTCATTTCAGATCCGAGAGACAATTAGGTATGCTAATTCATTTATTTTATGACTGGTTTGAGGAAAAAATCCTGGGAAAGGAACATTGTTATATGGAGATGACAAGTATGGCGTTTCAATTTCCAGACGAAATATAAATAAAGTTATTTCATTATTGTGGTTCCTAAGCAACAAATATGTAAATAAACTTGATTGAGATTTCCCTATATTTAGCCCTTAATACAACAAATTTGAAAAACCTTAGTCACATATTGCGTACTGCTGTATAATCAGTTTCTATAAACATTTAGAGGGGATGGTAGGAATTTTCGTCGTGCACAGAGGCAACGGGACACGGTAAACATAATTAGGCGAACGGCCATGTTGATTGGACTAGACGCGCCGACACTTCCCGGAAGAAATTGCACGTGAAAGGTAATATTTCACTCGGTTGAGATCCTTTGATACGCATCTTGGTCACAGCACTTCTGTTTTTTACATAAAATAAGGTTGAATTTTCCTTGGCATTTCGTCACTGACACAATAAAATTTACTTTTGATTGAAAAACTCATTAGTGCGAAAATAAGTTTTACACCCAAAATAATCGTAACTTTGTCATAAAAAAGCCAGGTTCGCCAGTTTCACTGCGAGTAATGGTTATTTTCAATAGTTAAATTCAAAACGGCCGGGGATCGACACGGACAATGTTTACTTAAGTATCTTCTCGCCGGGTTCATCCGGACCAAAGTTTGAATTATATTGTTAATGTTAACATTCGGTACGCAAACTAACCTAGCTCGAGTATTGCTAACAAGTTTTGTGTTTGTTTTATCACTTACGCATTATCCACTGACGTAAGAAGTAAATGACAAAAAATAACAACAGAAACGAGCTGGAGGTGACAACTCAAACTGCCAAATAATTCAAGATGCGGAGAGGTGTTTCTCACAATCAGTGAGATCTACACAAACCACCTTTGCGAGCGAGACACCTTACACCTTTTTTTCCATTCGGTTTGTTTATTTCTCGTTTTACTCTATAAATATAAGAGTTCGGCTTCTCTCTACGAATTCCCAAGATGAAAAGGTATTTTTCACACCAAAAGTACGGCGCCTCGATGCGCCGTAGCGTCTAAACTGTATTAAATTCAAAGCTTTTTATTACCAGTCTCAAATTGCATTTTAACATAATTAATTAATATAATGTATTCTTGTTAACCTAATGACCTCTACAATCAGTTGTTTAGAGCACATAAGTCTCAGTGGAGATTTTATCGTTATTCAGCATATAATGCAATTATTTATAAACTTAAATACTGTAAACACAGATGGTTCAATAATATTATTGTATTCACTGATTAAATATGAAAACCGAAATTGTAATTGTATATAAAATTATTGTAAGTTCGAATTGAAATTGTATAGAGGTCAAGGAATGTTTGTCCTTAAATCTTTATCATCAGAGCTTTCGTAACATTCCACTCTTCGCATATTTTAAAATAGAAATGCAAACGTGATCGAAGTAAATAAAGCCACCCGATTTTTTTTTACAACGGAGAGAATTAAAGTTCTTTTAAGTCAAAGTTGAGAGTACGCGAAATGTATCAAAAGTAATAAGAATTCCCTAGTAGGGTGGCTTGAGTGGGGCAGGGGCAGGTACTTTGACAAAAAAACGATGATGAAGCACGATCATGTAGTCGAGATCCCCTGCCTGGCTGACTGAAAAATCGTCGATTTTTTTTCCTAAAATTCCTTTCGTTCGAATCCAATTATAAAGCCTTACCCAAAGAACAGTTCGGTATCTTCAGTTGGACCTGCGCGAAGTTTATTTCCTTGTTCCACTCGACTTACTCAGGTTTATTTTTAACTGTCGGGTGAACCAAGGCTGCGCTCGCTCCAATAATAGTATGCATTTGGCTTTTGATCTAAAGCTGCAAATATCAGAAAGGCGTAGAGAGGCCGAATGAATATTGTCTCCGGTGCGGGTGGGTGGAAGGGCCGATGGAGTAATATTTCCAATGCAAACATGTTTTCGGTGCGCTCTAATTTTATTCTGCTCCACGTTTGGTACAATAGGATGTGCAATTTTGTTCAGCTGAGTCTGCCTAAATTGGTCTGTTATACAAGCATCAAATAAAAGCGAGTCAGTTTAAGCGCTCCATAATATAAGATGAGCAATATTTGGAGAACTCACACACATAATTCCACGAATAATTTGAATTGCTTGTTGAAGTTTATAATATTGTTTTTTTTTCATTAATTAAATTAAAGTCATTGGTTACGACATATATTTATATACGTATTTTATATATTAACATATTTTATATTTCCTCTTACTTGATATTATTACGGCCCTCATATAAGCATACATTTTGTATTTAGATAAACTAAATTATATAAACAATAAAATAGCATCCTTATTTAATATTAATATTAACGCTTATTAGTGTTGTGAAAAATTGTTAATATATATTTAAGATAAACCTAGTTTCAAAGTGCAATAGTAAACGATATGTGTCAAGCACGTCTGCACGAACTTTACTCCATATAACACAAAATGTATGACACTAGCGGTAGTACAAGTAAATATAAACATGCAGATAACAACACGCCCGCGCCGACCAACCTCTTAAACGGTAGAGTCGACTACCGAACACTCCTAACTCAATACAAACTGTGATAAAGGTTCGATTGTATGCAGTAAATAAAATATGACTTTACCATATTTCTTCGTTTCTTCTCGTTTTATGTTCTTTTTTCTGGCCTCTCTGGGAAACCGTTCATACAAAATACCTTTCCGATATTGCCCAACTTTATTAGCATTGGGCACGTGTTTTTATATCTAAAATATCTTTCACTTCTGCGGCACTTCTGTGGAATAAAGATTGCCACATGTGCTCCAACATTATATCATGATATATAAGAAAAGTTATTTCCTTTCATTCCTGTAATTTATTATAAGTACTAGTGGCGTTGAGATCTGGTACGTAGACAAGTGCTTTCATTTGCAACTAACTTAAGTCGTTTATCAGCTGGATTCTTTAATAATATTACGTGATTAATATTAGAAACATGGTTCCTAAATTGAAGTAACTCTATAAGTAGTAATAAGTTAATCAGTATATTTTTAAGGACACATTGTTGTGCAAACTTGTATGTCGCGTTAAGTCACACGCACAGGAACCACGTGTGACGCTACGCTTGCACTATTTAAAAAGATGGATCCTAAAGTTAACTTATCAATCCGTTTGTAGACCTTGTTTGATCTATGTTTTGTGGGCTGCAGTTTAGATAGAATTCATTCTTAAATGTTCTGTTATTTAAAGTTCGAGTTCTAAAATTGGGCAAGGATTGAGCTTACGACGCAAATAAATAGCTTCTTCGAAAGCTGTCTTGAAAGCGAATTAGAATAATGTGCTGCGATTTGGCGTTTCTACAAACGAGAGAACTGAACGGCCCTCGGTGGATTATTCGGCTATTCGGGTGGGTTCGCCTAAATTTGGGTATAAATGGAGGTGTCGTGACTATAAGGGAGATTCACGATCGGCTGAAAAAGCACACTATATCGAAAGTGTAAAAATCAATCGTGTAAATGTGAAATCATTACAATATATGAGGCGTTTTATCATGAAAAATAGAAAATCTGCACACACATGTACACATTTTGATTCCTAGTAAAACTGTTTAAGATTAAAAGACAAATAATAAACTTTTTTTAAACTTTATAAGTTTTAAGAACTCAGAATATATTTGAATAAAATGAATAAAGTATTTAACCGTATGAATAACTAAAAGGTTCTATTTATTTGGCTTAATGGCAAATATCCATATAAAATTATCAGAACTTAGTAAAGTAATTCTTATATAATAATAATAAAAATCTGAAAGAGATAAAAACGTCACACTAACACATAACTGTCATATTAACAACGTCGCAAAAACCATGCTAATAAATCGGTTGTCTTAAAGAACAGAGAAAGTCATGAATAATTACGTTTTATTTGCTTGTTGCCTTCTTATAACGTTATCATCACTCTATAAGGCCAAATAATGCTATGACAAATGGATGAGTTTGCTTGTAACGTACACTGAAACACTATTACAACAATTGAATATCTCATTTTTTATTTATTGAACTATTTACTCTTTCTGAGCTTGTTTTTTCTTAAATTTCTTATCATTGTACGCTATAACAAATTCCTGTTAGGAATAAAAACAATATCTTAGTTTAGATCACAGGATACTCAGACTAATAGAGACTAATAATATCTTATCCATATCAAGTAAATTAAATCAAAATAGCTTTATCCGTTTATTAACTTAAGAAGAAACAGATTCACATGTTAGACTTATAGCGTCGCTCCTCTTAAGTTGGGGTAAAAATCGTAGAGAAGCCATCTAAATCTTTGTGGGTTATTTTTAACCACACCCTGATATTCCAATCACCGTTCAAAATTAAAATAAATACTGACTAGAATAGTATTTACTTTATACTAGACTACGCACTATCTAAGTAGCTTTGTTTATTAAGAAATACTTTTTTAATAATAATATATTTTGGACATCTGACACACGACGCCATCTAGTTTCAAACTAAGCATAGCTTGTACTATGAAAGTTAGATTGTCTGATAGAAAACTTATTTACTTTATTTTGTAAATACACACATTTTGTACACAAAAAACATCCAAACTCCGAAACAAAAATTTTGCAGATCAACCTCTATATGTTTTTAGTAGTAGTTGTTGTATACATATTTTATTCTACGTTTCCTTTAATATACAATTATATTTAAATAAATCATACTATAATTCGCAAAACCACAACAGATCCTAATAATATTCTCCGTAATCCTGTATAGTCTAACCACACAGAAAATGTACTTAATTAGAAACATTAATAAAGAGCATTATACTACAGTATTATATGGACATAAACTGTTTTTGTGTCAGATCAAATGGCGACCTGTGTCTCAGATGCTTTATGTACGAGATTAATGGAATTACCTAGAAGAGCGAGACCTCTACTTGCAATGGGATACTTAGAAAATTATTTTTATTATGTGTTGGTATATTTACGTGATGTTTACTTTTATATGAAAATAAGTGATGAACCCTACTGCACGAAATCAGGGCTGGAGATCTTTTTAATTGAATCCGAATTCGTTGGATACTGAGTATAGTGTATGGTATAATGTGGCTATAAGTTGGATGCAGAATATGGTACGAAATAAGTACACAACTGCAGAGCATCTGTGCAATTGGGATAAATCTGGCAAATACTATTTCCTAGATCAAGTCTTGATAGTTGTAGTGTACCATTGCTTTTTTTTACTTTTATTAAAATATTTAAAACGAAATTACCCACACTCTTAAAAGTAACCTATTTGCTATAAAAAAACAAACTGTCTCAAGATACGTTAAATCGTAATCTTCATTTCATACGTATCGTCATAATACAAAAGATCGTAAATCAACAAATTGCCAATAAATAAGTTGCAATAAACTATACCATCATAGAGTAGCTTAACTCATTTTTGAATTATTGTATGGCTGGGGATCTCATACTGCGTGCAACATGTGTTTTATATCATCTCATCTCTGCTATATTCCGCAACATCAAGCTACGCAGTGGTACATACCATATTGAAAACGGAGAAACACATAGAGGATTCAATATAGGAAAGGAACGAGAAATACGAAGCTGAGTTGCATTCATACAAGTTGAAAAGTCATAATATGATTTCGAATCGAATGCGGCACGTACCTACGTTTTTATGGTCTTTGTAAGCTCTTCGTATAAAATTTTATTCAAATGTAACCCCATCTTTTTACATCTATAGACGTATAGACGTAGACATACGGTAATCTTTGGGGATATCCAATGATTTGAGCTCTCCTGGCCTGTAGTTAATCTTTTAAATTATTTGAAAATCCTTAACATTTTTATTTCATCCGCATTCAAATTTTCAATAAAATTTTTAAATAGAAGTATTGGTAAAGTATCGGTTCATCAGTTATTTAATACGTCTAGGCGTAGAACGTAGAAAATTTCATCAGGTTTGCCTTTTAAAGATTTTGTCTATTAACTACCGATCCTAAAACTTTTTATGACTCAACATGAAGCTTTAAATACTCTCAAATGCCGTCCTTAAAATCAATAAAGGCGTACTTTCATCAGCGTCCAAGTAATAAAAAGTGCTTAACTGTTATCCGCGGCGATGGAATTAGATAATGTATCTTTGTGAAAAGTTCCTTTTACTAAGTTAAAGCTGTAAAAATCTAATTGCTGTAGGCTATAAATATTTGGCGTTGGAAGCATCGTGTCGCTTTGAATGTCGATAGGGCAGGGGTGCTTCGTAATGCATGTCAATAAGGATCCTTACAATTTACACAGGTTTCTGTGTAACCAATTCTTGTTACCATACATTTCGAAGATTTGATTTAGTATATACTTTATATGTAAATATTTTACTGTATCACAGCCAGTATAACTTAAATAAAACCTTTAGAAATTAGTCATTAGTGATATAATTCGATTTTATTTTTTACTTTGATGTCACGGATTAGATTCATGATGATGTAAGTATGATGATCTGATGAATGATCTATTTGATCCTAATCTTCTTCAAAATTTTGTTGGCAGTATGTATGATTACCTGAGTTTGACTAATTTTACAGAATGAGAGTAAAACGATAAATATTTGACAAAACAGATTGTTGCTATTGTGTGTGTTGATCCATGACTACATAGGAATCGGCTTTAAATAATTTCAAAAGTATTAAACAAAAAAGAGATATTTTGGAATTATTTCTGGTAAGGAAGTTGTCTCTTTAAAGAATCTATAACTTTCACTTAGTAAATCTTTCTAATCTTATTTTAGCGATATTTTTAGGTATATAAGTTCTCTATAATCAACTTGGTAAAGGTCAAAACTTTGTAAAAGAGTCCATAAAATAAATTAAAAAAAGCTTCTAAAAGAATAGTTATATAATGTAAGTTAGATCTGACTACATTACAGCCCAAGATTTCATATCGAATTTAGATAAGGCATTTAATTTTTTTTAAATAGGTACATTACCTATAATATTTTGAACAAAACTTAAATGTCATTCAAATAATAGAATATCGGGCAGGGTTAATCGGCACTTACTTATACTATCTACTATCTACGTCATACGTATGATTAAATAATTGCAAAAATTTAATTCCATTTTTACTTCAGAAAAATATGTTTGGTTCGAATAAAACTCATATAAAAAGCAGACGACCCGAAAGTGGTATTGAACAGCTTTTCCAAATAAGTTAATTTACATGTAAATAAATACGACGTTACATGATGTTGAAGTGAAAACACATAATATGTCTGTCACTAAATACATACATGAGTTTTATTCGTACTTTTTAAACTGTGTAGTTCGAACATTTAGTTCGACCCAAAATACATACATATTTGGTATGATATATTTTGTGGTAGGTAATAGTATTCTGCGTAGTAATAATGAGTTACGATTAGATCTGCCAGATGTGCCATTTCTTACTTAAATATTTTACTATTCAAAATAATTAACGCCCTGAATTACTATCTGAAATTTGTTATGAATTCTAGCTTTATCAATTATACGGCCATTAAAAAAAATTCTCAAAACCATAACTATTATTTCACCTTTCATACACAAATAAACCAAAGCAACAATGTAAAAAAAAAAAACAATCTAAATAAAATTCCACGACGTTTACCTTTAGTCTCCACGTCATAAGCTGTCAGATTTGTCATATCAACTCATAACTCAAGGCATCGGTGGACAAGATTTAGATTTGGGTATTGCTGTCAATCTGAAAAAAAAACGTCACCGTGTTGGTGGCCTCGGCTAAATTGACACTATGACGTAGGTATAGCGGAAACGTGAACCCTTTTAACGTCCGTTATATGTATATGGGTTACATACATATATAAATACGATACGATGTAGCATACATATATAAATAGATCTCGATGTCCATTCCCACACTAGTACAAAATTTAAATTACTGTACAACACTTTTATTTCCATAACATATTCGTCTTCGGATCAAAGTAAACGTACTGAACAAGAAAATACTGAACCACGAATTTGTGATTTTTATTTATTTAAATATTTATGGAAATCCTTTAAAATAATATACCTTAATGATAATAAACATAGAAATAAACATGAAAATATTACGTTTAACACCACCAAAATCATTTCCATTTGACAATACATAATACATTCGTATCTCATAGATGCCTAAGTATATTTATAAATATTCTATACAAAAAGATATATTCGTTCATATTTATCAAATTGCAGTTCTTTTACTATGAAATATATCTTAAAAATATAAATTGATATGAAACAGTATCTTGCGAAGAGAGAAGAGAACACTAGAAAACATTTTACTGTCTCAATTACACTAAGAGTGAATCTCTTTGTCTTGTAATAAACAAAACTAACTTTTGTTTAGGTTGGCTGAGTCTGGTATCTGTCAAAGCATTCCGAAGAAAACAATAAATTTACTATAAAACCTTGAGAGTTTTGCACGTCATTTGTTATACATATTTGAAGTTATTTTGTTTTATTTTAGGAGTTTCTTTAATTTTTGCATATTTTTTTTGAAAAAGATATAATGGATGTATTCTTACTTTTTAGATTCGTTTTTTCTTAAAGTTTTTAGATGTTATTTGCGCTATAAGACTGGATGACGTTCGAACCGATGCAAAAGCAAGAACCGATGTAAAAAAAAACATTTTTCAGATAATTTAAGAAATACGGCCTCCCTTGAATTCTTGTGCTAATTCATCTATTTATTAAGAAATGCATTTTACAGTTTACATTCATCCTTTTTTTTTAAATCCAATTTTATCAACGTCGTAGATGTAAACGCAAATATTAATTTATATTATTAAATATTATTTTATAATAATAAGACGTCTCTCAGATAGGTTGAGCGTTGTCATGAGTCTAAAACTCTAAATCCTAAGTTCCATCTTGAGAGTTTATTTATTTCAATCATACAATAAATAATAAATAACATCGCAAGATACAATAACATAGTAACAGTTTCATTACTCCGAATAGTTTAAGAGATTTAAAAAAAACACAAGTAATTGGCAAAAAGCAAAACAAACTTAAAGATGCATATTTTGCTCAACTCAAGTACCCTCGACCGGACAATTCAAAAGAAATCAAGGCTTAACTTCTTACCCTTTAATGTCTCGCTTTTACGGAGACCATAAGACTGGGAAAGGTAAAAAACAAAGTGGAAGTAAATAAACATTAAACACAAGTACTTAGAACGTTTTCATTAGAGAGGAGCAACACTGCAAGCTTGTGCCGACAGACAACGGTTATTACGAGGAAATACTAATTAAGGACGATACTTGATACTTTGAGTGTTATAGCGGATTCTAATGATGCAGTTATTGATCTTCAGTTTATAATCAATTTTTTATTCAGTTTTATAGAGTTAAATATTTTTGAGGTTTCATTTTTTTGTAATAAACGTTTTATTTTTATGCAGATAAAGCTGCAATCTAGTACTTGATCAACTAGATTTTATTCAGTTCGAGTATCTGAAAAATATATAAAGTAATTAATATATAATACTAATAATGCAATAATAGATTGAAACGGCAGCAATTTCAGCAAAGTCACCCGTGTGTTGTTCAAACCACAGTACGCTATGTATACACATGAATACGTTAACTTATTTGAAGGGATCAGAGAACAAACGAGTGTAATATGGATGTAATTTCAGCATATGCTTGACGTGACGACTTATTTTTAATTAGAAAAAATATAGGAACTTATATCACCTATATCAAGGCATAGGGAGAAGGATGACCAAGTACTTTAGTTCTTGAACCCAAACATTCTGTAATTACGTATCACATATATCTGTTATTTAAGAATTTAACTACTTTGTCACACTACAATCATGTCACAATAGAAAGCAATTTGTCGATAAAAGAAAATATATATATCTTCAAATCTGAACGACAAAAACTTACAAGAAATACACCTAATGTCAAAGAATGATAAAAACTGGTTTCCCTCGTGTATATCTCGATCAATATTGCTCGGGGCGCACACCTGTACGGTGTGTAACACAAATAACCAAGGAGTCCTGATAAAGCCCCGCAGTCCACACATCGAGAGCTGGCGCCCACTAAGATTTATACGACGTTTTTATAGTTCGCCACGGACGTTCCTTGTTTTAATTTCGCGCAAGGATCAACGCCTTTCCCGGTTGCCGGCGGCGGTGGTCCTACTGCGACGGTGTCTAGCCCCTATTTTGCCGCGAGCCTAATGTCGCGAGGCGGCAAAATTTATCGCACCGCTTGTAATTCCGCCCCGCGAGCTCCACCCCGTGCCGTCACCCGCGTCACCCCGTCACCCGACAACACACTTATAACGTTTTCTAATGAAATTGTCCACAAACTCCCGCTCGCCGCAACCCCCGGCCCGTCGACGCCGCCGGATGAACCGAAAAAAGTACAGCTCGCGTTACTAATGGCTTCATTTATCACAGTCACTAACAGTGATACACCGCAACGACGTTTTATATTTAATTTGGCTCTCTGCGGAATAAATTACGGCAATATCGAGCCCAGAACGATAAAGGACTAGCGATAGAGCACCAGCCTTCTTGAGTTATCGGAACAGGTCATACTAAGACTGTGGTACTAAGAGTCTTATGGATTAATTTGTTCGAGGCTAAGTGATAAGTTACCTTGCACAGCTGGGATGCTTAAAACTTATAATACCTCTAATTGTAGTTCTAGTAACAATCATATTTTGTTTGGTGTCCGGAACGAATGCGACGTCACAAGAGGTCTTGAAAAGTTATTCGACGATAAAGATAACGTTCATGTGGACGTTTAGTGAGACGTGTAGTAAATTAAAACAATAAGGCGTATTGCACGCGTCAGGTCGACACTGTGAATTGGCGGTGGGAACGAGCAGAAATGGTTGCAAAGACATTGAAATAAAGAAGTGTTTCTTGGCACTTATTGCGAGTTGTGTTTCTCTTTAACTCGTTGGTTTATGCCTTACGTAATTTAAAGCTCATGAAGTCTAACATATCGTTGCTGTTTACTATGAACGATAAACGAACCTCGCCTATAGTAGCGTTTACAACTCCACGTATGTTTTCTAGGAACACGCCTTTATTCTTATCTTAAGAGGCGTTACTAGGCTCTAAATAAATGAGTACTCTTACGGTAACTTTGCATTTCGTTAAGTAAAACAACACGTTAGTTTCATAGAAATGCAGACAAAGAGATATATTTTTTTCTGTTGTTACAGTTTTATTGTTTTAACCTCCATCAATTATAAAAACCTTCCACTATTACCAATATCCTTTTTCATTTTTTTATTCTTGTACAATGTAGTATGAAGAAAATTGTGAATGTAATCGATTGGTAAAGAATCCCCTATCTTTTGATGCATAGAAATCAACGTTGGTTTGTTCGTATTTGAAATTTCGAAGGGAGAAAAAAGCTGTAAGTAAGAATACCCCTCCACCTAAATAGTAATTATACGCGGGCAAAGCCGTGAGTATAAGAAATTTTACATTGGTTTATTGGCAGCCAGTATTAATAAATCTGCCTTTTAATTGAAATCGTTCACATAAACATGGTATAAATTTGTATTGGGAGAAACCTGTTGTGGCAATTTGAAAAAAAGAGATTCCAGTAACTTTTTAATTTATATAGCATTCATAAATTTTAAATTTGCTTTAGTAAATTACTAAACTGCCTTAAAGGTGCAGAAAATTACAACAAAAACGTACCTGCAAGGATCAATTGTTGCTACGTCCTGTTTACGAAGGCAGTATATTTGTTGTGTTAAAAATATAAATATTGATACAATCGTTTGCACACAAACCACAAACCTGATACGGGTAATACTGGTCTATGAAACCTTTCGGTGCGTTTCTAACAACCACAACTGGGTAGAATGTAGGCATCCGCTCGCATTACCGTCTACATCGCGGGATTAAAGTAAGCCCACATTTAAACAGCGAACCGCGTAATTTGGCAACTGAGCTGTGATTAGATAGTGCTTCACTCTCGTTAGCTTAATGAGAATGGCTTTGTTAACCTTTGCTTTAAACATTAAACAGATATCTCGCAACAGAAATTGTGATTGTTACGTACTATTCTATGTGTGACCGAGAAACAGTTTTTCAAGCATTAATCGAATTTATGATACACAATAAAAATTGAAATAACGATTTTAAAATATAATTAGATTCCATTTTAATTATATACCATTTTTTTCAGAGCTTTTTGCGCTACTTCCATACAAAGAATATTTCATACAATTAAGCCTACTTTTGGAAACTTTAACTAATATTAAGCGTGGTCACAAAATTCAAGTTTATTAACTGTGCGTGAATATCTAATTGTTGAATTAAAATTGAAACATTATAAGCGAGAAAAAAATAAATAGAAAATTTGTACGTAATTTATCTACCTTAAATTTAAAAAAACACTTTTAAACCTCCTCGTAGTCAACTCACAACACAGCCTAGAAATTTCATAGCAATTTTTAATGTAAAGCTGTTAAAAGTTTTTCTTGTTGCTTAATGCATTCTTTTGTAAACACCGAATAGTTGAATGCATAGCTTGCTTCAGAGTTGGATGTGGAGTGTAGAGAGACTTACATTTCGGAAGTAATGTAAATCGTCGCGGGCCAAGGCAAACTTCTCAAGACATCCGACGAAAGGACAAGACGCTAATATATGCGCAATCGTGCACACCACGTATTGTTGCTTAATGCCGAGTTTGTCGACTGCTTCTATTTACACTTTGCAAGTAGTAAATCGCAAGTTCAGCCGAAAGTAGTGTTGTTGTTCGGTCATTAAATATTTTGACGGATATTCTACGCCTGGCCTGTATGGCCTGTATAAGATTGATAACGTACAAGTGACATAAGCCACATTTACTATTCCATTGCTTGTATTTATCGGTCATTTACCACGAAACGACAATATCTTAAACGGTCGAAAATAATACGATACAATTGTTTGGTTGTTATTGATTACAATCAACATGATCATCACAATTTTATTGATTTAAATATCATTAGATAATAGTTTTTTCTGTAACAGTAATATAAGCTATCCAAGAGGCACAACCGGGATAAAATATTAATATGGGATGCACATCTAAACTTTAGAAAAGATAAGAGGAGAGAAGAGAAGATGGCCTCAGTGTGTGAGATTCTTTAAACTCAAACTTAAAATATCTTATTCATAAAAAAAGTTTGAAAACGTGTTTTATATAGACTCTAAAGTCATCACACAAAAGCAACATTCTCGCTTTTGTCAAATATTTATCAAAATAAATATAATAAAATTATACCTATCAAAAATCTGTTTTATGCCTGTGTCGATCTACAACCGCCTGTTTCCAAGGGGTTGAGGCTTTTATTTTTTATATATATTTCTTATCTGTTTACTTAAATATTACTACAAAAATATATATCTAAAGTTATTTATAAATATATTTGATCGACTCAGGAAACTAGTTTTTTTGAAACTACAACTAATAATTTTAACAGTTCAATAAAGACAACACAAAAGTACAGTTACTATGTATCACTGTAACATTTATCTCTCCAAATACAGAACTAGAAGCGCACCCTGGTGCTAAGGAACTTATTTTTGTCTAGTTCTATGATTCATTGTCTTAGAGTCTGTGCTGTCATACAAACAATAATACCTCTAATCCTTTTGTATCTACACCTTTGTCTCGTTGCCATTTAAATACAGGCGCGCTTCCGGGTTCTAGCTACTGGGGCCGTTTCTTAGGCCCTTTTCACTTAGTTAATTTAAATTAATTTATTCCTTGCTCATCCTGGCGCAGAGTAAACTTCATTGTCGTACTTTAAATGTGAATATGACCCACCTACGCCTAACCACTTATTTTCAAGCACCGAGAAAATAATTTGAGCCAAAAATACATACAGTATTTTGTGAAATAATCCTTTGTAATCATTATGCTTTTTGGATATGGTTATGTTATTCATTCTGCTGGTTGCAAAGTTTATGAATTGTAATTCTTATGAGTAAGAGAAGGTTTAAAGAGAGTTTAAACCAAAGGTATGAAAGCCAAAAGTAATGTCAAAATGTGTTAAAAATTCATAAAGTAAGGTAAATAAACTTTAGCTACGGTGAAAAGAACCTTTACATTCACTTCAAACAATCCGCTCTGCCGTGAGAATTTGACTGAAGAATAGTGTTTGTATTTCATTATCAACAAAAGCTTCGTTGAAAAGATGACGCTCAGCGCAAATTCGAGGGATAGCCGCCCACGAGCAAACTCGAGAAAAGCCGCACTCAGGCCGGGCCCGAGATATTTCGCAGTCGTATTTACTCAGGCGTGCCTAAATTGTTTGCTTACATGTTTGACGCGCCGCACGCAACTCTCATTATGGCGAACGAAGCTTTGTTCAGACTTAGACAACATATTGTTACACCCGATGAAGCTCAATCTCCTTTATATGTTTATTTTTATCATTACAGGTAAGTTCCTGAATCGTTTAGATGTTCGCTCATGGCGATGCGGTGAGAGTTTGTTTTTGTGTTTATATCATTATGATAAGGCATAAATGCATTCTGCCTTAAATTATTTTATCTTCTTCATAGTCGGAAATGGCTTGCAGATATTACTGGATCGTTCATGTTGTAGGTAGAGTACAAATTATGTAGTATCTGATGTCCTATCATTAACGGGACCCTGTTAAATGAAAGGAAACGTGTATTAAATACACCACTTAGGGAGAGTAAACATTCATTACGTTTCTTCTCGCTCCTAGGCAGGTTGGCTCACTTAATTGTTCATGCAACAAGCCAGCCGGGAATTGGCTCCTAAAAGTTCCTGTGTCCGGACTTCGGTTGTACCACAAATGCGCTATGTGGTTTTAGTCCACAGAACTGAACGGTGCGAGCCAAAATCGACCGCGTGCTCTTATATCTTAGCTTGATTATCGCAGAAAACCTATTTTGAGTACAAAGTAAGGGCCGTGATGGAAAGCGCAATAGGCAGTCGTTTACACCTGCGATTCTTCTTCATCTTACCCTAAACTGGCGCTCCGCTTTATCTAAAGTAATTATGCCACATAACGTATTAGTCTTTTGGGAGCGAACACGTGTTGGAAACGCTTAATCACTTACTTTGCATTTGCGTACGCAAATAATCCGTTAATTTAATTTCGGTGGTGGTATTTATGACGCTTATTTAATTTATTATCATATCAAAGTATACGCTATACTAAGAGAGTTGTGTGCGTGCGAATAAACGTTAATAATTTAATCATGTAGCAACTGTACACAGGGTTTTTTTTTTACGATTTCATAATGTTGACGGTTAGAGTCATCTTCTACATTGTAATTTGTGTTCCTGGTAATAACCGTGTCGTTATTTTTATAAGGTACTTATTTGTCGATTTTGAAGTAAAGTTTTATTAAGTTAGAAAGTATATATAATATTGATCATTTCCGAGTCTCAGTATCATCTGTCGTAAAACGCATTTGGTATCGTGTTTGTCCCCATCTCGCTTAAATCGCTTCTAGCCCTCCTCACCATTGATATTTATGCTTTTTTCGGGATTCTTTGGAGGGTAAGTTGTTTTGAAACTTTCCTTTTCGGTAGGAATGGCTGGGTTCACTGGATTAATGTAACTAGAGTGTTGTAATTGGTTGAGAAGTTATTACTTTTCTGTTTCTTTTCGAGAAAAACATAAAGCAATTGTGCAAGTTCGCTGAGAGTGATTTATTTTCATTTTGTGGAACATCTTTTCTGAACTTAAAAACAAATTCGAGAAAATCCTTGTATATCTTACTGATTTATTATTTATTGACTTTTAGATTTGATAAAAAAACAATCAAAAGTTCGTTCCGTAGTACATTATCTTTTCTTATTTTTGCCTTGTTTGGATTTAACGTCATAGAAATTGATTATTTTTATTTATATTTAAATTATGTAAACAGGAGCTTTTATACTAATTGAATCTTAATTATAACATTACGAAATAGACAATTTTAAACTATAGAATATCATTGACACCTAAGTACCACAATTTCCTTAACCTTTGATTTATAACTGAACGAAAACATTTGATCGATTCCCATGGAACGCCTTAAAAATATCCGGTTCAGAAAATAAATAACAAAAGCCATTTTATCTGACAGGACCTTGTTTGAAATCATAACAAATAGCCTTTTAGAAAACCGCATCCTAACCCAAAGTGTCGTACAAAAAGGGGTTTCGTAAACACATTACAAATCTTTACCACGGCAACGGCCAGTTAAGAGGCTGTCAATGAAATCCCCCTTCTCGACCTATTCGTTATGTGTCTTAATGGATTACACGGAATAAAGTAGGCATCGACAAAACAAAGGCAGACCTGCCCCGAAAATCTCCAACCACATAGTTTTGTGGGCTAAAACTAAATTTATTACATTTGACCTTAGTAATTCTTGCCAAAGGTTTTCTATCCTAAATGTGTAATAGCCAGTTACGGCTTTCAAAGGTACGGCTCGTGTTCATCCGTTGCGGTTTTATACACAACTAAATATTTTATGAGTTACAAAATAAAGTTCTAGTTGCGTAAAGTTCTAGTTTTGGTGTAATTCTATTTTGAAATTCTTTTATAATAATAACAGGATGGATTTGCGGGCATGTCAGTGCCTTCGCCAAGGCGAGCAAAAAAAAATCTAAGATATTTCCAAATGACATTTTCGACCTCATGTAAATAATCCCTTAGTTGTAGATAAATCTAGCAGCCTCAGTGTTCATTAACTAAAAAGTCATACAGTAAGTAAATTTGTTTCATAATTACTTTTAATATGAACCTGTAGTTTCAGAGATATTATATTGAAAGTCAAAATGCCTTCATTTCATCACTGAGCAAGTAAGTACACAATTTACTAAGTAACGTATGAAAAATTTACATAATTATAAAGTATTTTTTAAAGGTTATACATTTATTCGTCAATTACACTCTAGTGGATTATCTATTTTGGTAATGACGAAAAGTTGTTATTGACTAATAACATTTCCCATAATCTTATCAAAAAACGTAACATTGTTACAAGTAAATGTCCCAAATCACCACGCAATTCTTCTACTGCAATAAGTTGAGAGGTATAATCTTTACTCAATTTGTTAGGTAACCAATTTTCTGGTGGTTTTATCAACATAACACTTATTTCTTACGATATTGATGGCCACGAGACGTTTTTTGCTTTATTCTTATAGCATACCACCATAAGTTCTGAATATCTTGGTAACTTGTACCTTGAAAACTCATAAAGAATTTCTGGTTTCATGTTTGATATGTGAAATGAATATATGCACAAATATTTAGCATAGATATTAAACTTATCATTCGCAAACTGTACATTTAAGATGTAAGTGGAAGTCAAAGTTGTAAGATCAATCACTTTTAAATGATAACTCTCCGTAATTTATTGAGATAGATTTATTACAAAACTTAGAATAAGAAACAAATTTATTTCTGCGAATTGTTCAAAAAGTCTATTTTCGCCCTTGAAATATCTTAAAAGTGGAAGCGTGTCGCTGTCAAATATAAATAGAGGCCAAATCATGATTAATATAATCATGATTTATAATATGGACTTTATTGTAGTTTTTCTTTGATTTGATACTTATCATAAATACCGATCTCCTTGATTACCTGTTCATGAGCTGTATTTATTGCTTGTTATATAGATGCATTCTACACTAACTTGCTCATTTCACGCTCTTTGAAGTTGTTTCGTTTGGAAGCGTTTGATTTCAACTCTTTCAGCGTGATTCGTGCGACGCTGCTAGTGCGACGCATTTCGCCTTTACATTTGGTAACAAATGAAGAGCTGCACAGGGAAAAGTTTTTAATTCGCCTAATGCACATGGAGTACCTGTCTTTTCCTAACTAAAGTGCACTTCTCTATGGCTTTGCTGCGACGCCGGCACACTGCGCGTTCTGTCACATCGACTGTTGCATTGTGAGCAGTTTATTTTAGCTCCGTCTTGAATGCATCCCATTTTTCTCAAGGCACACTTTTAAAAAAATGAGTTGTTTTTTGTAACGTTAAAGTTGCAATTGTGTGGGTAGATAGTACTCACGTTTCATTACTTGAATTCATGTGAAAACGTTCTTGATATTGGAAGCTTAATTAAAATTGAAAGTCATTAGTAGATAGACATTATAAAGAATTTCAAATTGTTTGAATAGTAATAAATTAAACATCTTAATGAGTTGGAGCACTAATTATTCCTAATTAGTAAGAATAACAAAGAAAGCATGGCAAGTGCGATTTCTTAGACGCTTAATCAGACTTAATGATTACTTTGATTTTCATCTCCCGGCCAACGAAACGAGAAACTTAATGAAAAGTCAAACAAACTCAGTCGAATACAAATTTTAGCATTAGTATGCAAGGGTAAAGTTTTTATTCAATATAACTTGCAATGTTTTATCTTTCGTTTGTTTTACTCGCATCAGCAATGCACAAGTTATTGTTTTGAACAAACGCTAAATAACCCATCCGGTTTTTTGTTAATGAATTGTTTATGTTCCAACTTCTTAATTTTGTTGAAATTTTATTGGTAAATAAACCAAACCGAAGTACATTACTTAACCTAGTTAACTATGTAAAGATAACTAGGTTTATTATGTATCTATAATATTTACACTGTATTGAAGAAAATATTATGGGGTTAAATCTTGTTCCCTTTGTCGTAAAACGTAAAATTGACCTATTTATATTTTCACACATGTTTGCATGATAATAAGAAGTCGTAGCAGAAAAT
Organism: Arctia plantaginis; assembly: GCA_902825455.1. Taxonomy (NCBI): domain Eukaryota; kingdom Metazoa; phylum Arthropoda; class Insecta; order Lepidoptera; family Erebidae; genus Arctia; species Arctia plantaginis. The sequence goes on along the minus strand of CADEBD010000312.1, from coordinate 1,084,722 downwards.
TATTAATTCAGTGTCTAGATGTCAATTCAGCAGACTCGGTTAGTTCCATAATCTTATCTTTTTCTTACGGCATTGAGTACTACTTCCTACTAATTCTAATATGAATATCAAATTGTATGTAAACGTCGCACAAATGTTGCTGAGCAACTTGACGACTCGACACCATTATACTCGTAAATATATATGTGACGTTGCACCGACAAGGTATACTAGAACACACAAGTTCGTAGTTTGATACTGACTGTGACTGTTGTTATAAAATGTTTAGACTATAGCCTGAGCTCATACATACCTCGTAAGTCTATGAAAAGGTGCGACGCGGTGCCGCAATCTACACGAGTTGGCAATACGTATTATATAGGTACACAGTTAATATAATACGGAGTGCTCTCAGACCGCAACATTCTAACGAATCATCAATCAGCAATATTATCTCACTACGTACAGCAGAAGCACCCCTTCTGTTCTAAACTAGAATCCATTTCACGACTACAAACTCCACAAATGTGCATTTTCTCGTACCGAGCGCTGTACCGACGTGCCACAAAGTTAAGTTTTACCACTTGCCATAATTACCAATAAAACGTGTTTCTGCTGATGGCTCGTCAACTAAAGCCGCATCAGAATTATGAAGTTTCCGTCTGCCTCCGAGACACCGCGTTATTGCTGACATTTCAGCCTGATTATCTTTAATTAAAAAGTTGTTTTAGGCTTCCTTGCCGTAATGCCAAGTTATTAAAAGAAATTGTCGGAGACTCCGCGTTTCCGCAAGTGGTAACTCACTGAATTATTATAATTAGATTAAAAAGAGCGGACCAACTAAGATTTAAGTCAAAGATTTGAATACAATTAATTAAACTTACGTCTACGCATGAGGTTAGGTAGCTCCGTCGTTGAACGGGTTTGAACGCATCGTATGTTCAAAGAATATTGACAGATATGATCACTTCGCTATTGGAGCTCCGCCAACAATGTCTAGATTTTGTGTAAGATATGTAATTCGATACCCTAGCTTCCGTTTAGAATAGATGAACCATTTTAGAGTGTTGTGTCTTTCTACCACGTTCACATGCACTTTATACATTTAATTGATTTGATACCAAATTCGGCACGCAGTCGATTACACGACAGAATTATTCGATGTTATTTTTTGCATATAATTCGAGGACACATTTTACTTGGATTATGAAATGAATATAGTATTCATACAGTTGAATTTCCTTTAATATTGATGGGTACGTTACATTGCTACGTTTGAATATTTGTGGGGATGCAGGCGAGCGCGGAATCTGCGAGGTTTGTGGGCGGGTACTGTTCGCGTCGTATGATTCCTTTTATTTATTTTAATCACATGTGCCGCTTGTTGTGTTGATGCGGCGAGGTTTGCTGTCGTGGCGGTTTGCATGCTCCACATTTGCCCATGAATTCCGGTGTGTGGACTTGTGGATAGATGAATGCTTTAACATTTTACATATCCGACGAATGAATTCGTTCTCCCAACTGACTAACAGTCAGTTGGGAGAACGAATTCATTCGTCGGATATTCGGTCGTCATTTTATTCAGTTATTTGATAGGTTTCTGTTCATACCAGCCGGGGTGTTGTCTTTGTCGAGGTTACTCTCAAATATTGTTAATATATATACATAAACCCCTTTTCCCCCTTAAAAATGTTATATGTATATTGAGAACTAATCACATTTAAAAATGTGATTAGTTCTCAATATACACCTAAATGACCAATTTCTGCTATTCGTCTAAAACATTGGCTGACAATAATTAGGGTGAAAATTATAATTATTTCTAAAACTATTTGTACATACTTTTCTTATGATATTTAAAAGTGTGGAAGTATATTAAATGTCCTGGCAGTGTGTTTATTTTTTTATATCTAATTAAATCGTTGATTACAAATCAAACGTATATGCAACATATGCAAATTTAAATGATTATATTAGTTGAATGATTGAAGACCACATTTTTTTGTTGAATAAAGAACAAAAATATTGTCTAGAGTAATAAAAATCTAGGACATTGTTTTTCTCTTTGAAATTCGTGCACAATTCCTTATAACTGTGCGTAAGGCAGGCTGCGGTTCGATTGTGCAGACCCAATCAATAGTTATGAGTGTGTATGGCCAGAGTCCACGGTTACGTGGCATTTGTGCTCAACGAGGTACAATAGGTAATCATTTAAAAATGGCGCACATATGGTGTGAAACGCATCTCTTCGATTGCCGTTTACGTTCTACAATCAGATAGTCCTACCTCTCTCATATCGACTTTTTCCGCTTCGTTTGTTGCGCTCAGTTTGGGAATAGTTTTTGTTTTAACCGGACTAATCAACACCAGTACATGCCGCCCGAGTGGACTTTTTCATTTGTTTCAGAATAAAATATTCGAGATAGTTTATAAAAGCTATGATATTTATTCAAAACGACCATTCTCGATTAATTTAGGGTAAGATAATGCATTGAAAAAGTTTTATGCAGTCAACAAGTAGTTTACGGCACCCAGAAAAGTTTAAATATGAATACCAGTCTCTGTACAACGTTTAATCATGTTATACTCGTACGTCGATTGGAAAACTATCTTGCTTAATTTTAATTTCTGAAGCTTCTAAAAGCTTTATTCAATACTTTTGCAAATTGACTTCGCCAATGTTTAACATTGTTATGCTAATATGTCTGGTCAGACGTTGAGGTTTTACTTTTATACCTAGAGTTAAAATAATAAGTATTAAAAGTAATTAAAGTTCGAATTGATTATTTCTTAATAAAAGTTCAAAACTTAAAACATTATTCCAATACAACTAAAACACTACAACATCTTAGTTAAAGACACCTTCAAGTTACGGTCGAGGTAAACCCGGGATTCGGTACTGAATTATACAATTTACATAATGTTATTAAATAATCACGTTTGCCACGTCGCTTACAACGTTTTGCTTCTGCAAATAATTTCGCAGGAGTAATTGTGGTCGTGTGGTGCAAATATCGATTTACATGCCACTGTATAATTCACGGGTTGAATAATGTATTACCTTTCATTAGCACATTGGCCAGTCCTGGGGCGTATTTGCACATAAATTCGCTTACCCACACCCTCAAGGAATCCTTACGTGTGAACGATTATCCTTTCGAGCGAATATGCCATACAAATCCCTTTTGTTTTTTGTTTCACTGTGAGAAGATGTTTATGTCTTATTTATTGTAAAATATTCTACTGGATGCAATATATTGCTTGAGAATCCGACATAATGTAGTAGAAAAGTTTTAAAACTGGTTAGTGATAGTCTTCAGGTGTTGTAAACTCTATCCCTCTCTTATTTGAGACTCTGCTGATCTTAGTCACCAACATAAATATTTTGGAGTGCACCTCCAAAATATTTATGTTGGTGACTAAGATCAGCAGAGTGACAAAACATGGCACCAATCGAAGATCACTTTAAAATAATAGGAACTACTACTGTAGCAAAACTGGCAAGTCAAATCAGTTCCTCCGCATCAAACGTTAAAATGTGTCATTCTGTACAAACTTATATGAAATAAAGGGCTGTGACAATATACTTCGTAAACGTTTGGCTTAAGAATACGTACAAAAGTTTGATAATAATAACAAATATAGTTTCTTATAGTCACATGCTATAATAAATTTGATTAAATCTCTTGAACGATTTTTTGACCCTACCTAAAGTTACTTATGATGATACCTTGAGAAATATATTATGCTTCATCAAATATATTATTTACAAAAGCGTGCGTTAAATTGTATTACCGATATTTTATAGAGGCGTGGATAAATCTAATTATTGACGATCACTGTCCATTATATGTTGTGTACACATGACTGAATACAATAGAAATTGGAATATAATATTAATAGCGAACGGCTCTTATATGGAAAATAAAAGGCTTTGTTGGAACCTTATTGCCGAAAAAATAGCTTTAAAAACACCATCAACTTTTAATTATATTTTTTATTTTACTGTTTAGACTAGAATCATTCCTTGCTGCTATACCCTTACTACATGAAGTGTTTACCTTTTATAATAAGTGCCGGTTAATTTGCTAATTTAAGATTATCAGCAAAAAAGTTTAATTTGTTTTATTATAAGGTAGCGCAGGACATATTGCCACAGATCCTTTGAAGAGCTACGCCCATTTAACTACACATTTTGTATATACCAGGCACAAGCATTATGTAAATCTTTCAATTATATATTTAATCTCTTTATACTAGTACTCTTGGTTTTGTTTAATGACAGATTATGACAGACAACAGATTTTTTATTTTATATACGAATTCAGTTTGGAGTCATTATCAATACAAAATCAAATAATACAATTATATTTTACTATGTATGATAATTATCAATTCCATAGATTGGTTGTGCGAGGCAAAAAGTGTCTTAAAAAGCGCACAATTTTGCCGTGTGGAATGATGGTGTAAAGTTACAGCCGGTGTTAGACCGAACAATTCCTCGGAGCACTCTCCACGATATATGCGATAGAGAATGTAGAGTGAAGCCACATCTCTACGTAACGCCAAGGGACCGAGCCGTTTGGAGATGTTCGGGCCATCGAGGATTCGAGTCGCTCTTCGTTGGATGCGGTTTAGACAGGGAAGCTGGTACTGATGTGCCCCTACATAGAGATGAGAACAGTATTGCGTCTGGACTTGCGCCTTATAGAGCTGAAGGCGGTGGGCCTTGATCTGTTTATTCTTGCATAGCAATGGATGGTACTATTTTGCAACATATCATTGATATGCAGAAGAAACAGTGTGGCTGATAGCACACAGCCTTGCGGGACACCAGCATTTACGGATTTCAAGTCGGAGCATGCACCATCGACAATGACCTTAATGTTTCTGTCCGCAAGGAAACTGATGGTAATATCTCAGGAAGCCCATAGAAAGGGAGCTTCGAGAGAAAAGCCTTATGCCAGACACGATCGAAGGTGTGTTAGAAAGACGAGAAGATCACCAGCTGAGCGACCCCGGCGAAATCCATACTGTCGGTCATTGAGTATCTGGTAATCATCTAAGTACCGGAGGAGCTGGCAGTTGACTATTCTTCACTCACTCGGTGAAATGCAACAGGGCAATTGCTTAACGACTGGTTTTCTGTGAGGCCGTGGTATCGTACCGGTCGAGCCGGAGATAGGTTTTAGTAAATGTACAAAATTTGATACAATTTCGTGCAAATAAATATCATCACTGGTAGTATCAGAAGGTTCCAAATCTGGGGTAATATATTACTTAATTCAACGAAATAACACACTTAAGTATAGTAGCGATACTCACGAAGTCCAATAATTGCGGGCTTTACGCGCCACCTCAGAAACGGTCCAACTCAATCATAATAATGCCCGTTTAATTATTATTCATTGCGCGACCACTGGAGGTCGTATACAGGTTCACCAATACTTATCTCCATTCACGACCATTACACCGCAAAACCTTGAGTATTAGTTTGATCGATGTATTTACAGAGTTGTTTTAGTTTTAATTAAGCTACAGCTAGACCGTTAAACCGGACAGCGTAGTAAAACGAACTGCGCGGCGCGTGCGGTGCGTTAATAAGCCAGCGCGAATTTAACTCGAACGTGGACCGTAAATGAGAATCGCCAATAAATCGGGAATTATAATAAACATTAACGTTATTGTTCCCCATTAAACAAGACCCCGTGTCCCCCGCGTGCCGCAGGTGCGACCACAACAATCCGCTCGGAATTTCAACGACTTCAATTATTGAGTGCCTACGAAAACCGAACCCTTTGGCTCCTCAAGGGGCCGGACTGTCCATTTCACCGGACGATAATGCTGCGTGGCACCCGGTATATACCTACATTAAATAAGCCGTTATGTCCGCATCCCTTTTTGTATTTTTTCATGCGAAACATTCACTTAAAATTTAATTATGGATTACAATGTTTGTATGTTATCTTACATGGTATTTCATAAACAAAATGAAAGGGTTATCACAAGTTGGATTTCATAGACCATCCTATCCTAACCATACCCTGCGACCTATACAAATCCTAGACTTACAAAAGCATTAAAATCAAAATTTGAAAATTATTATTATTTGTTAACATTACTTCAATATGTTGCTATTCTCTAAAAAATGTTTTCTAGCCCTTATTTCTTTATTTTCTATCTACAGGGAAATCGAACACGATTTTAATAGAAATAATGGTACGGTTTGGCGGTGTCTGCTTTATTTTTGCTTAATTGACCGGGGCACCGTCGGGCACCCTGATCGTCTTTGCTCAGGTCAGAAAACAGTGTGCGATTTGCTTGAAAATAAGAGGTTAAGGTAACATAATGTTATTTTCAAGAAAAAACAATCAAAGTCAAATATGAAATCAAAACCTTTAAAATTAACTAAGGTACTACCACATACGCGTCACGTTGTCACTAATCTCGACTTTTACCGCAATCTCGAGCCATTCCAGCGAGAATACAATGCCACCTTTAACGGAAACAAAGCGGAAATAACAAAAGAATGAACTGGACGAATTTTTGTACTGCGAATTATCGGACCGACTCCAACACACGTGCCAGTGCCGTTGATCGCCCTTTAAAAGGAACGTACCAATGAAAAAAAAGCACTATACAATTGAACTAAAAGGTACGTTTAACACAAGGAGAGTAAATATGAATATGATGCAACGTGCGGGTGAACCTTAAAATTTTTGGAATATACTATGCGACGGCTTTGTGTAACTACAGTGTTGCAGAAGAGCTTTGTGTTACAAAGTTCGCTAGACCGCCTATACTAAACAGGTTAGCTGTGGGAATTTTACCGACTTTTTTTCCGTTTTATGATTGACAGCACACGGGCCGTGTTCGGTCGCGCGTTCCATGTCCAACGGGCTGTGATCCACTACCAAGAGAGCTACCTATCAGTACGTCGATTTTCCCACATCGTCACACGTTGTACAATACAATAGCTCTCTGAATTCAACTGTTACATCTGGACTATAACCATCTAACTGCATAAAAATTTCACCCTCTTAAAAAGGGAAATGAATAATGTAAAAATATAACTTTTTTCGTGTGCGCTAAAATTATGAAAATGAAATCACCGTTTTCAATGTGTGCCTAAGCATGAAAAATAGATTCGTCTCGTTAAAACCTTCGTGTGCAAATATAAAATTCAATTTCTGGATGAGCGCAAAAAATCTTCAACCATGTTTTTTGCGTTCATTTTGCATCAACCGACGTAGAATCCTAATTATCTTTCCCAGTTAAGCTTAAGTGAATTATTCCAGGCGCCCACTGTGGCGCACAAACAAAACGGCACTGAGTTCGCAACCTCAGTCGAAAATAGTAAAACATTAAAGAGCATTCCCAGCGTACGTATAATATCCACTAAGTAGTAAATATATGCGGCGCATAAGCCCGCTATTTTGGCGGAGGTACCAGAGTTGCGCTTTGGCCAACTCAACTTTTAATAACGCCCGCAAAATTATCTAATTTATCTGATTATGAATGACCCCGCACCCCAAATGACCCTAAATGTACGCAACACACACCATGAATGCTTTACATCTTAGATTCACACACTTATTTGTCCCACGTAGTGCCACACGGATTAACCAGTCCGGCCTTAGCCTCTCATGTAGATTGACTTTTGTTTGATGCAGTCTCCAATAACTGTCATCGTCCCTCACTAATCCTTAATAATTCTTTATTATAATACAGTACAGTGTTCATAAAAAAAAATTCTGATCCTTAAAATTTAAGACACAATTAAGAGTAAAAAATTAATGTAATTGACTCAAAACCCAAAGTTTTCGTAATTTCCAAAGCCAGGTTCAGGTTTTTAGGTATTTCATACTTAATGTATTTAGAAGAATTTTAAGAAACTAATGTATAAAATTTATATATAATATAAAAAAAATCCGGTATAATTAAAAACGATACGTCATTCATGACTTAATATGTCTAGTAAGTATCTCTAGTTAGTATGGTAGCGGCCGTATAATTTGAAGCTAAAAGTTCGAATAACCTCACAGAACAAATTGTTTTTACGTAGACATTTCAAATATTCTTCTAAAAGATACATCCTTTTCGATAAAGTTGGGATACAGTCTTGCCCATACCCATTTTCCGGTTCAGTGCTTACCTCTTTACGACTTACTATTACTACTTATAGAGATTTCCCTATTTTATTGTAATGTAGAAGGTACAAAAATTCAGTAAAATGAACAGGACCTTTCAAGTGGAATCAATAAATATAATTAGAAAACGCCATATCTTCCAGAAGGATAGTTAAAGAATTTAAGGAGATACGCTTAGATCTCTCAAGCTTAAGATTGCATAAAAAATGAGGTAATTATTCGTAGCAAAATGTCACTAAGGATGTAAGAGGCGAATATTAGATTTCAGGCGGGCCTGTATATTTGTGTGCGCCCCTGTAAGTGTAATTACGAGAGCTCAAGACCACTCCTTCAGCCGGCTCCACGCACACGATGAATGAGATCTGCCACTAATGGAGATCTTATCTTTACTACAAGATGGAGTAAGGTAGCCGTCTTTAACAGTATAAACTTTGTTATATATAATACAGGGACTTATCTTAGCCAAATAGAAGAGCCCAGTCCAGGTCATAAATAAAGCCCGGCTTTGATTTCTGAAGGTGACCCTCGCTTTTGTATGTTCTTGGGGTTGAAGATCGTACGATCCCTTTTAATAGTTTCCAAGGAAATCTTACTTAATTCGTATAATGATCACGTAATCCCTAATACTAATCGGGACCTCTATAAATTATGTACTTGAAGTTACTATTGTGAAGCTAGCCATCGGGGTTTTCTTGGTGTTTTTGTCTTTTGTAGGTACGAGTATATACGTATTAATTTCTCGGCAATTACTCGCTAATCCGTTTTCTTCTCAAATTAAATATTTAAGTCGGCAATTTGTGGCGCTTCCGCTTTACACAGCGTTGTATAAAGAAGACGACTATTTAGTGAAAGTAATTTTCAAAATTATATTGTTACTTCGCCTTTAGATCTTGTAATAATTATCTCTGGTCTGCTTTAACAAGCATTTAATTTGAGTAGGAAATTAAGACCTCGCTTTACATTAATTTATTCTTGATAAGGAGTCAAACGATACGCGACAAATTACAATTTAGTCATAATTATTTGGTGACATCTCTTTTTGAACACGTTCCGCCAAATTACTTATAGGTTGTTAGTAATTTAAAGGAACAATATTTAAAATATTCTTGAATGCCATTTATTAGACTTTGTCTAATTCGTTGTACTTTGTCTCCTTGAACAAGGCGATATGAAACTAAATCGCCACTCTATTGAACTTTGCTTTTCAAAAAAGAGCTCAGTGATTTCGATAAAAGGTAAAGCCTATTGGCAGCACGAATTGAGGGGCAGAATATAGTAGGAGGCTTGGAGCAGGCGTTTAGAGCAGATAGGCAGCTCGAGCGACACGAATGCGACATTTCAATTTAAGTATATATTATTCATGGTAATGCGTTAAAAGCGCCAACATACAAGTCGCTGAGAGTGGTTGCAATGGCGGGCGCAGCGGCCCGTATTCGCCGCGCACGTGCAAATGCCAAATAACATAATATGTACATTCAATGTTGTGCTTTAAAATGGTCGTTACGCGCCATTTGTAGTTATCGCGCGAGCTTCGCTTAAAGTGTGTGTCTCACGAAATGTGTGACTCGTTTTTATATTTCCACACCTATACAATAACTTGATATCTATGGCTAAACAAAACTCTATTGTTACAAAGATGCAATAGTATTCAAGTCTGAATTAAAACCGCCATAAATATTTATTTGTAATACCCTTAGTAATATAAAGATATCGCACCCTTAGTAATATAAAGATATAATATAAAAAAATGTGTTTTTTGGGAAATCTTGGAGATTTGCGAGATTTTGGATTCTTATGTTCCAGCTTATTTTTCGAATAAAATGCTTTTTATTTAAGTTATAAATGCAAAATTTTGCAGATTTATTATTTAATAACTATACTATAAATAGCCATGAAAAAAATGTTTAAATAAATAAATTCCATAATTTACAAGTGATTGAAAAAACACTTTCAAGTTAAACCCATATAGTTCAAAAAACATCGTCACTTTTTAGCAATTTAACGATCTAATCTGACCCAAAAATGTACTATATTTTATAAAATATAAAAGCTCAACTACAAATTGTTCTATATAATACAAAAAGTTTAGAACAAAACTCACCTGTTTTTTGCACAAACACGAATAGAACAAAGTTTTAACGGTTCGCTTTCGGCAAATATGGAGACGTTACTGCTTGTGACCTTGTAGCACAAAAAACGGGAGACAAGCGGGGAGAGGCACAAATACATTTACCACCTCATTAATATCCTTTTTCTTTCTCTGTTAGTACTAACCGGTAAAGAATTTCAATTTCATCATTGCCCTAATCATTAAAAATCACACTTCACAAAAATTTTGACTTTACTTTATTTTTATAGGGCAATATTACTGAGGGTGCGATATATAGATTTAAATAAAAAAAGATGTGCAATATATTTAATAGAAATCCGGTGCGGCGTTATAAAAGGGACTAAAACTATTAGATACTTCAATATTAACGGCGTTAATATTCAAATAATTCCTATGCACGCATTCCAAAGCGGATTCCAAAAGTGAAATGTACGGGGCCGCTACCAGCTTAGATCATAATTCAATTAATGTTGAAAGCTTCCTCACTTAATTCATATGCAGAGCTTTAAATATTGGACAGTCTGTTGCTATTTAGCTTATTAATTAAATTATTTTTTATTCTGAAGTCACCACGAGACTCTTAGTGTCAAGTAATTTTAACACTATTAATTTATCTATACAAATAAGTAAAATTGGAGTGTATGTTTGTAATATTAAAATAACCGCTTTTTACTAAATGCATATGTATGTTTACACATGCCAAACATGTGTATGGTACATATGCCAAAATATCATTTTTTACAATTTTTGTCTGTCTGTCTGTCTATTTGTTCCGGGTAATCTCTGGAACGGCTAGACCGATTTCGACGGGACTTTCAGTGGCAGATAGCTGATGACATAAGGAGTAACTTAGGCTACTTTTTTTAGTCTAGCTTCGCCCCGCGGTGTTGCTCGCGGTTATAACAACAAACGCGGGTAACACCGCGGGTCTCAGCTAGTTATAACAAAAAAATACCAATCGAATTGAGAACGTCCTCCTTTTTGAAGTCGGTTAATAAAACCAAATCAATTTTCGAAAAGAAATCGAACTGAAAATTATAATATTTAAAACCTCTTATTTTAATGGTTTTGTAAGAGTATTTAATTTAACGATTAATTTGAGTATATAATTATATGATTAATTAAGTGTCGAATAGTTTTGTAAAAGAAATTGAAAATATAAACTCTAAAAATAATCAATGGAAAGACTCATTATTTCATAAATGTGATGATGGTGGGAAAAGACAATATTGTATTGGTGCAAACATTGTAGTGTGTTTAACGGACAAGGGCAACGTACGTAGGTGTGTGCGTGCAAGTACCGAGGAGGTCGATCTGCGGCCAACATCTATTATTCATCACCGAAGACACGGGAACGAAATTTGTGTAAGTGTGTTGTGATCCAGCCAATCTCACAATCTTTATTTCATTCTCAATAAATGGATTACGTAGTTCACAAAATCTTGTTGCTTTCGCGACTTTCTGTGTGCTCTTCGTAAACGATTTGTGTAGACTTATCATTAATTCATAGCTGACTTTTTGTACATCGTAAAACGTGTTAGTGATAGCATGTAAACCTTATTTAAGGTCACTAAATAGCGTCTTCTGTGTCTGTTTACAAGTCTTTCTAAAATATATAAAAATGAAGCTTATTAAATAGGTATAAAGATTTAAAATACGGCGTTGTTTGCTCAGTTGGCAACGTTTGCGACGCGCAGTAGCGCGTGCGTACGCATGCACTGTGTTGCGGCTGC